>CM044356.1:1819851-1937351 GCA_024294585.1 Vipera latastei
TTTTAGTAGGGCAATATTGGAAGAAGGAAGAACTGCCGACTATAGAAGAATGGACTTTAAAAGTTTCCAACCTGGCGGAAATGGCAAAGATTTCAGCGTACTTGAAAGACCATTCGCAACAGAGATATATTGTGGAGTGGAAAAAATGGATTGATTACATCCAGAATAAAAATGGGACTAAAAAGTTTCATTTAGCATTTGAATAAGTATTGATGTGATATTTATATTGCTTGTAGTTATTTTGTAAGAGTTAAAGTGCGATAGATTTAATAGTTTATGGTTGTTTGCATAAGGTAGATTATGATTGTTTGTACTTTTATACCCTGTATTCAGCTGTGAGAAGTCGGGGAGGGGGGAGGGGGAGGGAGGGAGGTGTTGGGGAGGGTTGGGGAGAGGGGAGGGGGTTGGGAGGGGTTTTGTTTTGTTTGTTAAAAATAAAATGTACTGTAAAACTTTTTAATAAAAAAAAAGATTGTGGCTCTCGTCTCTCGAACTTCATGGAAAGAAGATTTTGCTTCAATCTCTGGTTGTTGTGTAGAGGGATAGAAACATGCTTGTACTGTGGGCCCCTTGGTGGTCTCTGGGCTTGGTTATTTTCTTGCAGACGTTTCATTACCCAACTGAGTCACATTACCAGTGCTAGAAAGGAGGGAGGTTTGCAGGGAGGAGGAGGAGGAGTAAGAGGAAGAGGAGGAGGAGGAGGAGGAGGAGGAGGACTGTGGGCCCCTTGGTGGTCTCTGGGCTTGGTTATTTTCTTGCAGACGTTTCATTACCCAACTGAGTCACATTACCAGTGCTAGAAAGGAGGGAGGTTTGCAGGGAGGAGGAGTAAGAGGAGGAGGAGGAGGAGGAGGAGGAGGAGGAGGAGGAGGAGGAGGAGGAGGAGGAGGAGGAGGAGGAGGAGGAGGAGGAGGAGGACTGTGGGCCCCTTGGTGGTCTCTGGGCTTGGTTATTTTCTTGCAGACGTTTCATTACCCAACTGAGTCACATTACCAGTGCTAGAAGGGAGGGAGGTTTGCAGGGAGGAGGAGTAAGAGGAGGAGGAGGAGGAGGAGGAGGAGGAGGAGGAGGAGGAGGAGGAGGAGGAGGAGGAGGAGGACTGTGGGCCCCTTGGTGGTCTCTGGGCTTGGTTATTTTCTTGCAGACGTTTCATTACCCAACTGAGTCACATTACCAGTGCTAGAAGGGAGGGAGGTTTGCAGGGAGGAGGAGGAGGAGTAAGAGGAGGAGGAGGACTGTGGTGTCCTTGGTGGTCTCTGGGCTTGATAATGTTCCTGTGGATGTTTCATTACCAAAGTAGGTATCAGTGCTAGAGGGGAATGGGTTTTGAGGAGAGGAGGGGGAGGAGGAGGAAGAGTGGGAGGAAGAGGAGGAAGAGGAAAAGGACTGTGGGCTCCTTGGTCCTCTCTGAAGTTGTTTGTTTTCTTGCAGACGTTTCATGACCCAACTAGATAACATCATCAGTGCTAGAAGGGAGTGTGGGATTTGCAGAGTGGAGAACAACATAAACTCCATGGAAACCTGAAAACTATGTTCCCTTTTTCTTGCTTTCCTACCAGATCGTCCCTTCCTCCATCCAGTATCCTCTTTACTCTCTCCATTAGGATGCCAGACAGGAATCTGGACTTTTCCAGAAGGCCTATTTCCTTGAGTCCTTTGATAGTTTACGATGCTGCGTGGATCTTGCTTACAATGCTTGGATTCCATTCAGACAAAATATAACCCGCTCACTGATTTCAGTTATCTGTGTTGTGATGGTCCACCACAGATTCATTTTGGTGGCATCTCAGGAATGACTCCATAAGCCCACCCTGCTCTATTTTTCATCATTTTGAAAATGTTCCCGTCACACTAGATCCCTTGGTGTCATCTCTCTCCTATCAGAAATGAGCACACCCTGCCTCCTTATGGGTCCTGGAGTACACACACCCCTTACCATGAAGAGGAGAAGAAACCAGAAGTGGTTTAATCTCCTCAACATCACAGTTCCATCTTCCCTTATTTAGCATCCCCAGTTCTCAAGGTGCTAATTTCTAGCATGCAGGACCACTCATAACTGCATCCAGTAGACATGCCATTGGGATCATTTCATCAAGTTTCAATCCAGTAGGATGGAACCAACTGTATAGGTGCAGGCCAGGTGAAATTTTGCTTAATGCTAGTAATTGTGAAAGGGATCTCAGAGTCCTGGTGGACAATCCCTTAAATAGGAGCCAGCCGGGTGTTGCAGCTGCCAAAAAAGCCAACACAGTGCTAGGCTGCATTAACAGAGGGATAGAATCAAGATCAGGTGAAGTATTAATACCACTTTACAAGGCCTTGGTAAGGCCACACTTGGAATCCTGCATCCAGTTTTGGTCACCATGATGTAAAAAAGACATTGAGACTCTGGAAAGAGTGCAGAGAAGAGCAACGAAGATGATCAGGAGACTGGAGGCTAAAACATACAAGGAACGGTTGCTGGAATTGGGCATGTCTAGTTTAATGAAGAGAAGGATGAAGGGGGACATGATAGCAGTCTTCCAATATCTCAGGGGCTGCCCCAAAGAAGAGGGAGTCAAGCTCTTCTCCAGAGCGCCTGAAGGCAGGACAAGAAGCAACGGATGGAAACTCATCAAGGAGAGAAGCAACCTGGAATTAAGGAGAAACAGTGAGAACAATTAACCAGTGGAACAACCTGACTCCAGAAGTTGTGGGTGCTCCATCACTGGAGATTTTTAAGAAGAAACTGGACAGCCATTTGGCTGAGATGATATAGGGTTTCCTGCTTGAGCAGAGAGTTGGACTAGATGACCTCCAGGGCCCCTTCCAAAAGTATTATTCTCTGTTATAAGGAGCAGGACACACTTTTCTTAGACAGACAAGGAAAAAATATTTTTGAGTACCAGCCACCCAGGTTATTGGAAACAGCAATTTCTTAACAGATTTTTGTTCTTCTTCCCAAGCAGTCCTATCTCAAAGGGATTTCACAATAAAAATGCAAATTATTACAAGACAACAAAGGGAAATGCTTTGGTCCCTTCATTTGTCAATGCTGGAGGGGGCGACCTTGCTTGCAAATTTTCACCAATATGTTGTTGTTTTTTACTGGGACGTGGCACAGATTTGGGTGTTCCGCCCTCAACATTGAAAGCAGACTGATCTCCAAGGGTGGGTGGTCTCAGATGGGGGAAGACCCCTTCTGTCTCCCTACCGACAGCCTACCAAAGCTCCCAGGTTGTGCCCAGCTGACCAGGATCTTCTCAACGTGGCCTTTGTCCCTGCTGCGTAAGGCCACCTGACGCAGCACAAGCTGGGTGGTGTGGGTGCCAGAGGGAGCAAGTGCGCAAACAGTGTGCCTTCGGACACACAATAGGGACAGTGAACACACTGCCGTATCGTGTTATCAGGATCTGGGATCTGTCTCCGGCTCGGAGCCAAGTTCACGTAACCAGAAGGAAACCCAGGTCAGCAAACTCAGCTCTGAGAAAAGTCTTCTGTCGAGAATAAATAAGACAATATAACAGGGTTTATTTTATTTTATTTTGGGGGGGTTATGAAAATGGAGCTTCCCTTTCTCCATCAAGGTCATCCTCTTTGCTTTCTCCATCAGAGAAACCAGACATGATTCTGGATATCTCAAGAAAAGAATTTACGTTCAGCCCCTTAGTAGTTAACAGACCATCAGAGTTGGAAGGGACTTTGGAGGTCTTCTAGTCCATCCCCCTGCTTAGGCAGGAAACCCTACACCATTTCAGACAAATGGTTGTCCAGTTTCCTCTTAAAAACATCCAGTGTTGGAGCAGTCACCGCTTCTGGAGGCAGGTGGTTCCACTGGTTAATTGTTCTAACTGTCAGGAAATTTCTCCTTAGTTCTACAAGTAGGTTGCTTCTCTCCTTGGTTAGTTTCCACCCGTTCCTTTTGTCCTGTCGTCAGCTGCTTTGGAGAACAGGTTGACCTTCCCCCCCTCTTTTTTGTGGCAGCCCCTCAAATACTGGAAGACTGCAGTCATGTCAACCCTAGACCTTCTTTTCATTAAACTAGACCAGGGGTAGGCACCCTCGGCTCTTTTATGACTCGTGGACTTCAACTCCCAGAATTCCTGAGCCAGCATGGCTCAGCTTGGAAACCTCTCCCTTTCCCCTCAGCAGGGCAGGCTGAGGAATTCTGGGAGTTGAAGTCCACGAGTCATAAAAGAGCCAAGTTTGCCTACCTCTGAACCAGACATGCTAGACATAATTAATGTGACTGTATGGATCTTGTTTAGAATACCTGAATTCCATTCACATAAAACATAACCTGTGTTCTGAAACAGCCCATTATCTCAGCTCTTAGGACACATTAAACCCTAAACTAACCATCAACCATATATGTATCTAGTGCATTTGTCCACCAAGGTTTAGCTCACCTAGTTAAGTGTTTTGTGAAAACCCACCACAAATGCTGGTGATATTTCAGGAATGACCTCATAAACCTTCTAACTTCATCATTTTGAAAACATCCCCATCTCTTTAGCACCTTTAGAATCGTCTCTACCACACATTGTCTCCTTGTGGGTCATGGAGTATGCCCCTTTCCATGAAGAGAAGAAGAAACCAGAAGAACTATATTCTCTTCAACATCAAAGCTCCACCTCACCTTCCTTAGCATCCCTGCTTCTCAAGGTGCTAATTTCAGGCATGAGGGACCCATAACGTCATCCAGCTGGCCTTCATCCCTGGTGTCAAAGCTGCTAACATCGGATGTTCTTGCTTTGGCAAAAGATGAAGAAGCAGCTATTTCATATTTCTACTTGTGTTTCACTTTTAGAGTTAAAGCTATTTGAAGAAGGGAGGGTGCAGTGTATGCCTCCCAGCATACACAAAGGACAGCACAGCAGGAGGCTGATGGTGACTTAAGCTGTTGACAGCCCCAGGCATGGCCAGCCTGGTGGGAAGCCAGGATCTACACCCATTGTCACCTGCACTGGCAGGAAGCCCAGGTTTGAACTGATTGGATGCCATCCACCTGGGCAGGTACAAATAGACGCCAGGCTTCCCTGTTTCCCCAGTTCGTTCTGTTCAGAATAAACTCATCTTTACCCCCAGCTCTGTGTCCGTCTCTATGTGAAGCACGCAACTTTACAGAGGGGTAAGGAAGAATGTATGAGAAATTAGTTAGACATAAACAACGGTAGCAGAATGGTCTCAAGGCTGAATGTAACAAGAGATGATAAGAAAGAACTGGGGGGGGAAGAGCTGGGATTCAGATTCCAGCTTGAGGTCAAGTTTCCGATGGACGAGCTCTTCAAAGAACTCTGAGGCATTGTTTGCCTTAAAAGTCTTTTATCAGAGCCCTATAACATCGGCAATGCTTGTTGGAAGCTGGAATCTGAATTCCCCTCCCATTAGCACAATATTAAACACAATTCTCCTCCTTTCATGGCTGTCATTTATCACATTCTCCAATTAGTTTGAAGGGTTAGTGTAAACTCCCCAGTTCTTTCTTATCATCTCTTGTTACATTCAGCCTTGAGACCATTCTGCTACCGTTGTTTATGTCTAACTAATTTCTCATACATTCTTCCTTCCCCCTCCCTTCTTCAACTAACTTTAACTCTAAAAGTGATACACAAGTAGAAATATGAAATAGCTGCTTCTTCATCTTTTGCCAAAGCAAGAACATCCGATGTTAGGATGTTCTCAAGGTGCTAATTTCAGGAGTGAAGGACCCATAACTTCATCCAGCTGGTCTTCATCCTGTGTACACAAGGTGCTAATTTGAAGCATGAAGGACCCATAACTTCATCCAGCTGGTCTTCATCCTTGGTTCTCAAGGTGCTAATTTGAAGCATGAAGGACCCATAACATCATCCAGCTGGTCTTCATCCTTGGTTCTCAAGGTGCTAATTTGAAGCATGAAGGACCCATAACTTCATCCAGCTGGTCTTCATCCTGTGTTCACAAGGTGCTAATTTGAAGCATGAAGGACCCATAACTTCATCCAGTTGGTCTTCATCCTTGGTTCTCAAGGTGCTAATTTGAAGCATGAAGGACCCATAACTTCATCCAGCTAGACTTCATCCCCGGTTTTCAAGGTGCTACTTTCTGACATTAACCGGTGTGAGCTGATCCAGCAGACCTGCTTTGAAGTTCATTTGATCAACTTTCAGGCCAGCATCTACTGTCCATCCACATCCTGGCGCTGTGGACAGGAGTCCCTCCAAAACCCCCTCGTGGTCCTGTTGAAACCTCAAGAGAAGCAAGTCCAAAGCAAACTCAAGAAATGCAGAAAAGGAAATGGGAATATTTTATTTGAGAAACGTAGGCAGAATTACCACTAAGTCCCTAATGAGCTGCTACTATCGAGAGTAAGACACAGCAGTGTAGAAGTTTCCTGGGCAAAGAAGGAAGGAGATCCCTCAGCCAGCAGCACCAAATCGGGTTTTTTAGGCATAGAGTGATTGTATAAATTTGTGTTGTTCTTCCCAATTAACTACACCTCAAAATGGTTTGCAAAAAAAAGTGAATAATTAAGAGACATTAATTAACAAAGGGTGCCTTTATCTTCTCAGTTGGTGTGTGAATTCTGTCAAATTCGTCCCAAGGCGGAGATTCAATGGCTGAAGGAGCAAGGGGGGAGGGGATGGGTTGATCAGAGAGACCTCCACTCTTTCCCCTTTTTACGAGGTCTTGGGCTTCTCTTGGTAACGTCTTATTCGCTCTGCCATCTCATTTTCATTGTAAGTCTCAATCATCACGTGGAAGACCAGCACGTTCTGTGAAGATTGGAAAATTACAGCAATTATTTCTTATTTGCACACCCTTTCTCGCACTCTAACAATCAGCCGGTTGTCCCCCTTGCATGTCCAAAATTGGGGCCACCAGATGGAAAATGGACAGACCAAGGAGGCAGCTACACATTTGTACTGATAGAAGAGAATATTTATAGCTCAGGGTTGAACTGGGTCCATGGAGCTCTCTAAACTTGGTTGTTTTCTTCCAACTAAGAGACATCATCAGCACTAGAAGGGAGTGGGAGTTGCAGAGATGAGAAGAGGAGGAGGAGGAGGAGGAGGAGGAGGAGGAGGAGGAGGAGGAGGAGGAGGAGGAGGAGGAGGAGGAGGAGGAGGAGGAGGAGGAGGAGGAGGAGGAGGAGGAGGAGGAAATGGACTCTGGGTCCTTGCTGCTCTCTGAGCTTCGTTGATTTCTTGCAGACATTTCATGACCCAACTAGGTAACATCATCAGTGCTAGAAGGGAGTGAGATTTGCAGAGAGAGAGGAGGAGGAGGGTGGAGGAGGAGAAGGACTGTGGGGTCCTTGGTGCTCTCTGAGCTTGGCAGTTTTCTTGCAGATGTTTCACGACCCAACTAGGTAACATCATCCAGTGAGCCCTTTTTGCACCCCTACTGGGGTGTCTGCAGGAGTTGTGGGATTGTGCCCAAGTAAAAAAAGGGGCAGAAATACAATTGCACTATGTGACTGTGTTTTGAGACCCCTACCATGGCTCCTGGACCATCGGGGCAGCCCGTATTCTCCAGCTACAATCAACCCAATCGCAAACAATCGAGGTTCCACCAACTCACCTCTCCAAAACTGAGGGTGGTTTCGCCTTCGCTGTACATCAACCCCAGCAGGCCTGGGAGAAGAATCTTATTCTTGCTGAAGACATCTGCAAAAGAGGAGGCAGATGTTGGCCCCACCTCTTCTTTCCCAGCCAGGATGTCTACGGAGATTCTCGATCATCCAGGCCGTGTTTGTCCCAAAAGCACTTTCCCAAAAGTCAACTGGACTTTCTTGGGTTTTGTTTTTCCTTGAAAACATTTCGCTTCTCACCCAAGAAGCTTCTTCAGTTCTAAGTTAGGTTCAGTTCAGCTCTTTTAGAACTGAAGAAGCTTCTCCTCGCCTCACTGCTGTCTGTGCCTCCTGAGCAGCTAACGGCACTTCTGAATGGTTCCACACACCCACACCCAAATATTTGATCACCAAAGACATAATAACAAAATAGCAGAGTTGGAAGGGACCTTGGAGGTCTTCTAGTCCAACCCCCAGCTCAAGAGGAGACCCTATTATGACAGACAAGTAGCTCTCCAGTCTCTTCTTAAAAACTGCCAGTATTTGGAGCATTCACAGCTTCTGGAGGCAGGTTGTTCCACTGGTTAATTGTTCTCACTGTCAGGAAATTCCTCCTTAGTTCTAGGTTGCATCTCTCCTTGATTAGTTTCCATCCGTTGCTTCTTGTCCTGCCTTCAGGGGCCTTGGAAAATAGCTTGACTCCCTCTTCTTTGGGGCAGCCCCTCAAATACTGTTAGACTGCTATCATGTCACCCCCTAGTCCTTCTTTTCATTAAACTAGACATGCCCAATTCCTGTAATCGTTCTTCACATGTTTTAGCATCCAGCCCCCTAATCATCTTTGTTCCTCTTCTCTGCACTCTTTCTAGGGTCTCAAACACTTACCATTGGCTTGTGGGATCCAACCATCCATGATACGTTTCATAAAATCCTTTGCTGGTTCTACCTACAACAGGGAGAAGGAACCAGTCAAAATTGGAGCAGGAGAACATCAGGAAATTCCATGGCTGGGTGGCCAGAATGGAAGTAGAGGCTATGTCCCCAAGAAAAGGAAATCAGTTCCTCCAGATGGGGCAAGAATATTATAAACAGGTGATGTTGAACCCAAAGTGGACTTTTAACTCAAAAGAAACCTTTACTCTTATTTACAAAGACTGTCTGGTTTCTGTTACACTAGACAGGCAATGTATAAAAGAGGAATAAATACATGGAATAAACTGGATATTATTTCACTCCAAGCAAGAACCGGTTCTTGTCCACAAGACTCTTTGCAAACATCTAATATTTCGGGGTGGGGGGGGAGGAGGCAAAATGACCTCTTCATAAGGTAAAGGTTACCCTGCACATGCGTGCTAGTCGTTTCCGACTCTAGGGGCCGGTGCTCATCTCCATTTCAAAGCCGAAGAGCCAGCGCTTGTCCGAGGACGTCTCCGTGGTCATGTGGCCGGCATGGCTAGACGCCAAAGGCGCACAGAACGTTGTTACCTTCCCACCGGAGTGGTCCCTATTTTTCTACTTGCATTTTTACGTGCTTTCGAACTGCTAGGTTGGCAGAAGCTGGGAGGAGTAACAGGCACTCACTCTGTTATGCGGCACTCGGGATTTGACCCGCCAAACTGCTGACCTTCTGATTGACAAGCTCAACGTGCTAACCCACTGAGCCACCGCAACCTCTTCATGCATGAAGGTAAATACACGTGGCTCAGAATAATGTTGCAGGATCCAATCTGAGTCGGCAACCAGGACCAAAGATTTATTCTTCCAAACTTTCAGCCTCACATTGCAATGAACAAGAACACACATCCAGTTTCGACATGTTATTACGATTGTTGGCTGAGCAGGAACAAAAATAGCCAGATAAATGTTTGAAGCCTGGAAAACTGGCTTCTTGACAGTCAACAAGAATGCTGATTTATCAGCAGCCCATCACCACTTAGGAGCCAAGGGCACAGAGGCACAAGGAAACAACAATAAAATGATTTAATAGCCATCCATCAACACTCTAATTAACAACTAAAAGCTACACACAACCAGGAATGATACAAATACATCACGTAGAACAGCCCATTGCACACATTCTGGAGATGGGTTCCAGCACAGGCCCCAAAGCTTGGAAGAATAAACTTTTGGTCCCGGTGACTGACTCAGATTAGATCCATAACTTCTTCAGGTTATTATTCATCTCCCAGTCTTAGCCCAAAGTCCATCACCCCTCAGGTGGACAAGACCACTCTTAAATCTGTCATCCCAGTATCCTAAAATAGCTTCAGGCTTACATCTCCAGCAGGGGAAGAAATCTCCATTGTCCTGTAAGGAGAAGAAGGAGGAGGAGGTGAGAACATAGCTACTTTGCAATTTTGTCATGTCCACCTTCATCTCTTTATCTGATCCATCTGCTAATGCAGCAGCCTTACATTTACATTCAGAGGAGTTTGCAATGAAGGATCAAAAAGAACTTGACCTTGGCAACCTCAAGGGTGTGGCTGAAACTGGCCTCTGAGGAGACCTCAAGGCCATCTCCTTCAGCTGGAGTCTTTGGAGCAAGAGGCACCCTCCTCCTCCTCGGCTGTGTACCTGCATGATCCTGGTTCCAGGGAGATTGACAGACGTTCCTCTTTTATGCCAAAATTGGCCCTGCATTCCTGCACCTACAGTTGAAAGACAGAAAGAGGATGGAGGAATGACTGGCTCAAGGACGGGGGGGGAATTGAAGGGACGTGCCAGCGTGGAGTCGCTCCGTGGGGGAAAACATCCTAGAGCAGACTAGCAAAGCCTTATCTGGTGGCTCCCAGGGGAACACAGCCAGTCTGGTGAGATTCTTGTAATATAGATGAGCGACAATAAAGAAACTGCTTTGGCCTATTCACGAAAATGTTCCAGTACCTTGTGCCTTCCTTCCTTCCTTCCCTCCCTCCCTCTGCCTCCCTTCCTCTTTCCCTTCCTTCCTTCCGTTTCTTCCTCCTCCCTACCTCTCTCCTTCTCTCCCTTCTCTCCTTTCTTCCCCTCTCCCTTCCTGCCCTCCCTCCCTGTCTCCATCTCTCCCTCCCTCCCTCCCTCCCTTCCTGTAGATGCTCCCTAACTATCTATGCAGGCGTGTGAGGGCCCCAGTGATGCAATACTGATGGAATGACCTTGGAGATGTATGGTTGGATGCATCAGGACACCCTCTACCTCAACAAGGGTGTCATCGTATAGGCTATTTTGGGAAGGTGAGGATGCCTAAACAGGTCGAGACTGTTGGCCTCTGGCAAAGGGACTCATGCGAAATAACGACGTACCGTCTCTACGGAGAGGAGCTTGGTGCCATTGTCAACAGACAAGAACAAGGCTTCGGAACGGGTTGTCATGTGGCTTCCAGTAGGTGACACAACAAATGTGACATTGACTTTCTGAGCTATTTCAATTCTCACTTCTTCTCCAGCAGGTAGATCAGCCTGGAGAAAATGAACAACCCTTAATGTCAGACTGCTGGGATCTATTTTTTCTACCAACAAGTTTTCGAACTAACGGTTTTGTCCACCTTAACCAAGTTCCCTGTTTTGGGATTGAGGAGCGGGGAGACAGTGGCCCCCTTTGGTCTTTTACTTTCTCTGAGCGCTTCTTCATTGAAGGTGACCTCCGTCCCTGGCAGCTGCAGGCAGCACATCTGTAGACTCCCGCCAGAAGGATGGGGCTGACTAGAGGCTAGGCTTCACAGGTCCCACCTCCCACCCTCCCTCCCTCTCTCCCTCCTTCCCTCTCTCCCTCTCTCCCTCTCTCTCTCCCTCTCCCTCCCTCCCTCTCTCCCCTCTCTCCCTCTCTCCCTCCCTCCCTCTCTCCCCTCCCTCCATCCCTCCTCTTCCTCCCTCCCTCTCTCTCTCCCTCTCTCTCCCTCCTTCTCTTCCTCCCTCTCTCCCTCCCTCTCTCCCTCCTTCCCTCTCTCCCTCTCTCTCTCCCTCCCTCCCTCTCTCTCTCCCTCCCTCTCTCTCTCCCTCCCTCCCTCTCTCCCCTCCCTCCCTCTCTCCCTCTCTCTCTCCCTCCCTCCCTCTCTCCCTCCCTCTCTCTCTCCCTCTCTCTCTCCCTCCCTCTCTCTCTCTCCCTCCCTCTCTCTTTCTTCTAGCATCTATCTATCTATTATCTATCTATCTATTATCTATAGATGTATCATCTTTCCTAGATTCTGGATAAGAAAGATGAGATAGATAGATAGATAGATAGATAGATAGATAGATAGATAGATAGATAGATAGATAGATAGATAGATAGACAGACTTTATTATTTTTTTTAAATATTAAAGTAATAAATTCCTCTTTCCTAATTCCTGCATTCCTGATACAAAATGAGACAGTATTAATCATCTATTATCTCTCGTATCTATTTATTGCTCTATCTCTATCTATCTCTCCCTGCCTTTTTTCTCATCTATCTATCTATCTATCTATCTATCTATCTATCTATCTATCTATCTATCTATCTATCATCTACCATTTATATCTATCTATCATCTAGGTAGTGACAGATTTTATTTTCCTGTGCTCCAAGATGGGGACTGCAGCCAAGAAATTAAAAGACGCTTGCTCCTGGGGAGGAAAGCCATGGCAAATCTAGACAGCACACTAAAAAGCAGAGACATCACCCTGTCAACAAAAGTGCGTATAGTCAAGGCTATGGTCTTCCCAGTTGCAATGTATGGCAGTGAAAGCTGGACCATAAGAAAGGCTGAGCGCCAAAGAATGGAGGCCTTTGAGCTCTGGTGCTGGAGAAGACTCCTGCGAGTTCCTTGGACTGCAAGGCGATCAAACTGGTCAGTCCTAGAGGAGATCAACCCTGACTGCTCTTTAGAAGGCCAGATCCTGAAGCTAAAACTCAAATACTTTGGCCACCTAATGAGAAGGAAGGACTCACTGGAGAAGAGCCTCATGCTGGGAAAGGCTGAGGACAAGAGAAGAAGGGGACGACAGAGAATGAGGTGGCTGGATGGAGTCACTGAAGCAGGAGGCGTGAGCTTAAAGGGACTCCAGAAGATGGTGGAGGACAGGAAGGCCTGGAGGAACGTTGTCCGTAGGGTCGCGATGGGTTGGACACAACTTCGCAGCTAACAACAACAACAATCATCTACCATCTATCTATCATTTCTATCTATCTATCTATCTATCTATCTATCTATCTATCTATCTATCTATCTATCATCTACCATTTATATCTATCTATCATCTACCAAAGGGATGCGGTGGCTCAGTGGGTTAGGACGCTGAGCTTGTCGATCAGAAGGTCGGCAGTTTGGCGGGTCGAATCCCGAGTGCCGCGTAACAGAGTGAGCGCCTGTTACTCGTCCCAGCTTCTGCCCACCTAGCAGTTCGAAAGCACGTAAAAAAAATGCAAGTAGAAAAATAGGGACCACTCCGGTGGGAAGGTAACAGCGTTCCGTGCGCCTTTGGCGTCTAGTCATGCCGGCCACATGACCACGGAGACGTCCTTGGACAAACGCTGGCTCTTCGGCTATGAAACGGATGAGCACCGGCCCCTAGAGTCGGAAACGACTAGCACGCATGTGCGGGGGAACCTTTACCTTTACCTATCATCTACCATCTATCATTTATATCTATCTATCTATCTATCTATCTATCTATCTATCTATCTATCTATCTATCTATCTATCTATCTATCTCATCTAACATCTATCATTGCTCTCTTTCTCTCTTATCTATCATCTATGTATTCATCTTTCTCTCCATCTCCTATGTCTCCATCTCTCTCTCCTTTTTTCTTCCTCATTTATCTATCCCCCTCATCCTGCAGAGCCAAACAAATTGCTGATGAGGCAAATTGTCTTATCCTTCTGAAAACATGTCATTTCTTGCAAACACACACAAAAAAACTTACATCTGGCAATATCTCTTTCAGCTGGTCAGTAGTAGGAGTGGAACCCTGACCAAAAAAAGGAGAGAAATATTCAGGTTAGTGACAAAAAGGAAAGAGCCTAACCAAAGGTTGCAAACAATGACCTTTTCCCCCAAAGTAGGTAAGGCTAATTTCCCATAGAAATCAACCTGGAAGAAAGTGAGCTGTGTTAGGTAGATGACTATGGCCTAACTGGTTGGGTTGGCAATATATATAAACTATGAATTCATATCAACAACACACCAATTCCTTGGTTTAGATTATTTGGATTTGGGAAGGAGATGCCCTTACGAAGGAATTACAGAGATCTAGGAAGCGTTTCAAGGAATCCAAAGTGGCTTTTTCATCCAGAATCAAGGAATCGATTCTTTACTCACCTCAATTTCGGTAATAACGGAGTTGAACAAGCCATCCATCAATGTCATTGCGACATTGATGACAGTCACAGGTAGATAGACAGCGTTCTTTCCTTCCTCTTTTGGGGGCAGGTCTTCAGGGACCGGATCAGGCGTGGCCTCTATGATTTCTCCATTACTGGTTTGGAATTTAACCTAGAACAGGAAGCAGAAATACCAGCGCCATCATTTCAAAAGCAACTGAAACGTGACCCAGCGCACGATAGTGGTGAGGCCAGCAAGCAGAACAGCTTTACAGGAGATGTTCACTCCAAAGTGCAAAGCGAAATTTCTATAAGGTTCTCCACCATCCAGATTGTCAACGCTGCTAACATTGGATGTTTTTGCATTGACAAAAGTTGGAAATGTAGCCATTTTCTTCTTTCCGCTTTTAGACTTAGATGATGCTGGGAGGTGTGTGTGTGTGTGTGTGTGTGTGTGTGTGTGAATGAGAGTCCAGCTAGACATAACAACACTAAACATAGCATGAGAATCAAGGTTACTGAGCCCAGAGCTCATAAAGAATTGGCGGCTGGAGAGCCAGAGAGGAAGCCCGCACTTGGAGATAATTGGGGAATGTGATTTATGACTGTTCACTGGAGGAGGGAATTGTGCTTTGATACTAGGTGCTCAGGGGAGGGGAATGCAGGTTATTTATTTATTTATTTATTTATTTATTTATTTATTTATTTATTTAATAATATTTCTATACCGCCCTTCTCCCTGAGGACTCAGGGCGGTTCACAGGGCAAGAATAAAATACAAAGTTACAAATATTAAAAGGAAATTAAATAATTGCCCGATTTTAAAACAATTGATATGTTACAATTATAAAACCCCAAAGATACAATATTAAGAATACAAGAATAAAAAACCCCACCAATCCCCCATCAGGCTAGGCCGGCTTGTACAAACAAAAACGTCTTCAGATCGCGACGAAAGGAGCGGAGATCGGGCGCCATCCGGAGCTCTACCGGTAACTGATTCCATAGTTCCGGAGCGCCCACAGAGAAGGATCTCCCCCTGGGGGCCACCAATCGACATTCTCTGATCGGTGGCACCCTGAGGAGGCCCTCTCTGTGGGAACGCACAGGGCGCAGGGAGATTGATGCCGGCAGCAGGTGTTCCCTGAGGTACTCCGGACCCCTGCCATGTAGGGCTTTAAATACCATTACTAGTACCTTGAATTACTAGTACCTTATGTAGTACCGATATTATGTTACTCGAATAAAAGATCCTTTAAGGTAAACAGTGCCTGGAAGTTCTTTTGAAGAGTTTTATCTGTCGGAACCATGACATCATGGTTCTCCCAAAGTTGCTTTTTTCAGGTGGTAACTGGACTTTCTTGTTTTCCTTTGAAGACGTTTCGCTTCTCATCCAAGAAGCTTCTTCAGGTTCTGACTGGATGGAGGGGAAGGGAAGGATTTATACTCCTTGCAGACAGCTGATCATTTGCCTCCTTTATTTAGACAGTCGTTGAGGCCCCTTGGAGGTTTATCTGGGTCCTCGGGTGTCACCTGAGGGGTGCAAATGGGTGGGGAGCCTTCTTGGCTGCAGGATGTTTTCTGCCCTGGGTCCCGTCGTGGTTAGAGACAGGCTCAGGATGATGGGGATGAGTCTGTGTTGTCTGCATCTCAAACTGAAGCGCAAAGGGTTCCTGCAGTCTGCAATGTTTTCTTCAAAGGGTGTCCATCCCCAAGTGCATGACTAAATTTCTCTGGAGACTCTCAGTCATCCAGCTCATGGCTGTCCCAAAGTGTTCTGAACCAGCCCTCTTCTCGTAACCCCTAATTAAGAGACGAGTCTGGAAAGCGTCCAAGGCTAAAAGGCTTCTGCCAAGATTTAATTACGCAGATAACAAAACACAAGAGCTTGTCTTCTCAAACGGAAAAGTTGCTTTCAGCAACTAGCCCCTCCCCAAACACTTCTTTTATAGAGAGCTCAGGGCGTGGTCTCCCTGTGCCTCCTCCCGAGGAGTCCCATAGTCTTTCTTTGTTTGTCCCTGCTCATCTGCCTCCTACGTCGGGCGTCCTTGAACAGGGCCAGCTGTGGGTCATCATCCTCCGCACTCTCGGGCTCACACAGCTGAGAAGAGGTCCCCGGCTGAGGACTCTGCAAAGCCTCCAAATCATCATCAGCCGGTTCATTTCCCTCCTCCCCCACATCTGAGTCCTCCGATACATCGGACCCGGCTGTCGGACCCACCGGCTGGCCCTGAGTCACAACAATATCCCGCACCGCAGGGCCCTTCCCTCGGGTCTGCCGATCCGGATGCGGTCGGGATGGGAACTGTTCGTGAAAAGCAGTCACCAACGCAGGGGCATGAACGGCGGTCGCGTCTTCCCATGTGAAGTCCTCCGGCCCGTACCCTTTCCACTCGATCAGGTACTGGAAGCGACCTTTCAGCCAGCGGGAATCCCTGATGCTGGCGACCTCGTACTCGGGGGTGCTGCCTCCATCACGAGTTCCTGATGGGGGAGGTTCCGCTTGGCGAAGTGGACAGGCCGGTTGTTCGGGGACCAACAAGGACCGATGGAAGACGGGGTGCACGCGCAGGGAACGTGGCAGAGTTAAACGATAGGCGACCGGGTTGATGACGGCCTCGACTGGGAACGGTCCAAGGTAACGGTGGTCCAGCTTCCTCGCCGGCCGAGTGGATGGTAGGTTCCTGGTGGACAGCCAGACCCGATCCCCCACCGATAGTGGAGGCGTATCCCTTCTCGACCGATCGGCGAACCTCTTGTAGTCGGCCTTGGCCTTCTCCAGCTGCCGTCGCACCAACCGATGGATCGCCTGTAACTCCGCCATGAATTCGTTCGCTGCCGGCTCCGGTGAGTCCACGGGAGAAAGGGGGAAAAACCGGGGGTGATAACCCACGTTGGCCAAGAACGGTGTCATCTGCGTGGAGGTGTGCTGCGAGTTGTTAAAGGCAAACTCGGCTATGGCCAAATAGTCCACCCAATTGTCCTGCTGCAGGTTGATGTAGCAGCGCAGATACTGCTCTAAGATGCCGATGACCTTCTCGGTACCCCCGTCGGTCTGAGGATGATGCGCGGACGAGAGGCAAACCTTAATGTCCAACGCCCGCATCAACTCCTGCCAGAAGCGGGCTGTAAACTGGGCCCCCCTATCGGAGACGACTCTATCGGGAAGGCCGTGCAGCCGGAACACCTGTTGGATGAACATGCGACTAGTGGCGCGAGCTGACGGTAAGCCGCGACAGGGGATGAAGTGCGCCATCTTGGTCAACATGTCCACCACCACAAACACTGTCGTGAAGCCGGAGGATGGGGGTAGATCCGTCAGAAAGTCCATGGACACAGCCCCCCAGGGTCTCTTGGGTGTTGGCAAAGGCTGCAGTAAACCAGGCGGGGCCCCTGTCGCTGACTTGGCCTGCCTGCATGGGACGCAGGAGGTGACATAAGACTGGACGTCGTGTCGGACTCGGGGCCACCAGAAGGTACGGGAGACCAGGTTCAGAGTCTTGAACAGGCCAAAATGCCCCGCAGCCGGGTTATCATGACACTGGCTGAGGACGAGTCCCCTGAGTGGCCCTCCCGGAACATAGAGCCGGTCACGATAATACAGGAGTCCATCCGTGACCGACCAAGGCGAATCTGGCCCCACCTCTTCCTTCCGCTGAGCCACCCACGCCTCCTGCTGCTGCGCTTCCCGGATCCGAGCCCGTATATCCACCGGCTCCCGCACCGCAGCAAAAGACTCGACGGGGATCACTGTCCTGGGCGGAAGCTTGTCTTCCACTCGGGTGTACTCGGGCTTCCTGGACAGAGCATCCGCTCTCTGGTTGTGCCCGCTTGGTATGTACCGCACCCGGAAGTCAAACCTCGCAAAGAAGAGGGACCACCGGATCTGGCGTTGGTTCAAATTCCGAGCGGTCTGCAGGCTTTCCAGATTCTTGTGGTCCGTCCGGACCTCGATTTGATGCCGCGCCCCCTCCAGATGATGCCTCCAAGCCTCGAACGCCGCCTTGATGGCCAGCAGCTCCTTCTCCCAGATGGTATAGTTGCGCTCCGAGGGGTTCAATTTCCGAGAGTGATACGCGCAAGGGAAAAGGGTACCGCTGGGCGTCGCTGCCTGGAGTAACACGGCCCCAATGGCAATGTCGGAGGCGTCCGCCTCCACGACAAACGGCCGTTGCGGGTCAGGATGCTTCAAGATGGGCTCCTTCATGAAGGCGTCCTTCAAAGCTTGGAACGCCTGTTGTTCGGGGGCGTTCCACTGGAACCGAGTCTTCTTCTGCAGGAGCCGGGTAAGGGGGGCTGTCAAGGCAGCAAAGCCAGGGATGAATGTTCGATAGTAGTTGGCAAATCCAAGAAGTCGCTGAACATCCTTCACGCGACGCGGGGGTTGCCAACTCTGCAACGACTCAACTTTACTCGGTTCCATGGCGATGCCCTCAGGAGAAATGCGGTGACCCAAGAAATCGATGGTCACCTGGTAGAACTGGCACTTCTCCAACTTGGCAAACAGCCGATGTTTCCGGAGGCGCTGCAGGACCTGACGGAGATGCTGATGATGCACTTCACGCGACGGGGAGTAAATCAGGATGTCGTCCAGGTAAATCACGACAAACTGGTCCAACAGATCTCGAAAGATGTCGTTCATAAAATGCTGAAACACAGCGGGGGCGTTGGTCAGGCCAAACGGCATCACCGTGTACTCAAAATGTCCATAGCGAGTACCAAACGCCGTCTTCCACTCATCACCCGGCCGAACCCTGACGAGGTTGTAAGCTCCACGCAGGTCCAGTTTCGTGAAGATCTTAGCCTCCCGGAGTCGGTCCAAGAGCTCGGGGATGAGGGGCAGCGGGTAGCGGTTACGCACCGTGATGGCGTTGAGTTTCCGGTAGTCACAGCAGAGCCGTAACTCGCCCGACTTCTTTTTGACGAAGAGCACGGGCGCAGACACTGGCGAGGACGAGGGCCGGATGAAACCACGAGCCAAATTCTTTGTCAAGAAGTCCCGCAATGCAGCCAACTCGGGCTCCGACATGGAATACAAACGCCCCACTGGGAGAGGCGCATCAGGGACTAGATCAATGGAGCAGTCGTAGGGCCTGTGCGGGGGTAATTGGTCCGCCTCTGACTCGCTGAACACATCAGCAAAGTCGGACAGTTCGGGAGGCAAAGAAACTCCTGAGGAGCCCTCCACCTGGCCGGCACAGATATGGCGGGTGTGGTCCACGCACTGCAAACTTGGGAAGGTGACCAAGTTCTGAGACCAATAGATCTGTGGATCATGCGCCCGGAGCCACGCCAGTCCCAAGACCACGGGGAAGTGCAGATCCGAAGTGATGTAGAACTGAATGGCCTCCACATGGGAACTGATAGCCATACTCACTGGTTGCGTGGCGGCCGTAATAGGCCCGGACAGGAGCACTCGACCATCAATAGTCTCCACTAGCATGGGCGGATCCACCGGACACTGAGGAACAGCCCATTTGGCCACGAAGGCCGAGTCCATAAAGTTAGTGGTAGCCCCAGAGTCAATTAAGGCATAGACCGGAATCCCCTCTGGCTTGCCAGGAAGGATCAGACGTGCCTCCAAAATCAAATGCCGTGGAGGTTCACAGGCACCTTCGGAACGGCGTCGCTCGGTGTGGTCGTTGTGGGTCGCCCGATCTCTCACACCGTCTAGATCGGGCTCGGGCCGTTTCCCGACAGCAGAGTAGGGGACTTTCTCGGGGCAGGCTTGGTCACTGATGCCCGCTGACGCTTCTTTGGGCAAGAAGCAGCCAAATGTCCAGGGTCCCCACAGTAAAAACACAACCCCTCCGATCGTCGTCTGTCCATTTCCGTCACCGATAGACGGGACCTGGCGGCACCCAGCTCCATTGGCTCCTCCCTCTGGACTGGGGGCTCACGCACAACAGGGGCGGCAGGGGTCTGTGGGGTGGCACGGCGACTCTTACGCTGCTGCAGCCGGGCATCGATCCGCAGACAAAGATGGATCAGCCCATTCAGATCTGAGGGAATGTCCACGCGGGCCAGCTCATCCAACATCTCCTCTGACAAGCCATCCTGAAAGGCATCCACGAGCGCAGCCTCATTCCAGGCGGAATCCTGGCTAAGCAGCCGGAAATCGCTGATATAGGCCTGTAGGGGGCGCTGACCCTGCCTCAAAGCTTTCAGACGTCGGGTGGCGGTCTGCGCCTTAATCGGGTCCTCGTACATGAGGCGCATATGGTCACAAAACCCCCCAAAGTTATCCAACAAAGGGCTAGGCTGTGCCAACAGAGGCGTGCCCCAACGAGCTGCATCTCCCGACAGAAGGCTCAACACGAATCCCACCTTATCACGGTCAGTGGGGAAATCAGCTGCTCTCACGCTGATATAAAGCTGGCATTGTCCCAGGAAGGCAGGAAACAGTTCTGGATTACCAGCAAATTTATCCGGCATAGCTAACTGACATTTCCTCCTGGGTGGGGGGGGAGCATGTACCTGAGCCTGCAGTTGTGCCACCTGAGTGGCCAGCAAGGTGAGTTGCTGGGTGAGCTGGGCATTCTCGGCAAGAAGCTGCTCCATCGTAGTATTAAGGGGTGGGTGGCTGAAAGCAAACTGTTCTGAACCAGCCCTCTTCTCGTAACCCCTAATTAAGAGACGAGTCTGGAAAGCGTCCAAGGCTAAAAGGCTTCTGCCAAGATTTAATTACGCAGATAACAAAACACAAGAGCTTGTCTTCTCAAACGGAAAAGTTGCTTTCAGCAACTAGCCCCTCCCCAAACACTTCTTTTATAGAGAGCTCAGGGCGTGGTCTCCCTGTGCCTCCTCCCGAGGAGTCCCATAGTCTTTCTTTGTTTGTCCCTGCTCGTCTGCCTCCTACGTCGGGCGTCCTTGAACAGGGCCAGCTGTGGGTCATCATCCTCCGCACTCTCGGGCTCACACAGCTGAGAAGAGGTCCCCGGCTGAGGACTCTGCAAAGCCTCCAAATCATCATCAGCCGGTTCATTTCCCTCCTCCCCCACATCTGAGTCCTCCGATACATCGGACCCGGCTGTCGGACCCACCGGCTGGCCCTGAGTCACAACACAAAGCTTCTTTTTTCAAGAGGCAACTTTTTGGTTTTTCCTTGAAGAGGTTTCGCTCCTCATCCAAGAAGCTTCTTCAGTTCTGTGAACTGAACTGAAGACGTTTCTTGGATGAGAAGTGAAACCTCTTCGAGAAAAAGCAAAGAAAGTCCAGCTGTCTCTTGAAAAAGCAGCTTTGGGACATTTACAGGAGAAGGCTCAAATTTATGGAGCACAAGGTCTATCCCCAAGGCAAGTTGACGTAAGGCACTCTGCGCATCCCCTTGTGGGAAAACTCAGCTGGTAGGAGAATCCCACTGACTCAGAGTTGGTTGAACTAATCAGGAAGAGGATGTTCTTGTGTTCCCATGGAAACCTCACCCCCAAATCAAAATGGGGGGGTATGTTGAATGATGTAGCCAACCATCCTTACCTTAAGCTGAATTAAGTTGTAATCTGGGCACACTTTTGGTTCTTCAAGCACTTCATACCACATTGTGCCGTTCTCACCAAAACATTTCTTTTCTGTGAAAATAGACAGGAGTCGCATCCACATTCAAACAGGGTTTGTCAAACCCAGCAGTGTGCACCCGCCACCAAAAAAGCTAACACAATCCTGGGTTGTATAAAGAGAGGCATAGAATCAAGGTCACACAAAGTATTAGTACCGCTTGATAAACCCTTAGTAAGGCCACACCTGGAATACTGCAGCCAATTTTGGTCACCGCATCGCAAAAAAGATGTTGAGAGTTTGGAAAAAATCCAGAGCAGAGCAACTAAGATGATCCAAGGCCTGGAGACCAAAACATACAAAGAATGGCTGCGGGACTTGGGTCTGGCTAGTCTAAAGAAAAGAAGAAATAGGGGAGACATGATAGCAGCATTCCAGTATTTGAGGGGCTGCCACAAAGAAGAGGAGGGGGTCACGTTATTCTCCAAAACACCAGAGGGCAGGACAAGAAACAATGGTTGGAAACTGGCCAAAGAGAGAAACAACCTAGAATCAAGGAGAAACGTCCTGACAGTGAGGACAATCAACCAGCAGAACAGCTTGTCACCAGAAATTATGGAGGCTCCATCACTGGAGGTTTTCAAGAAGAGGCTAGACAGTCACCTATCTGAAATGGTATAGGTTCTCCTGCTTGAGCAGGGGGCTGGACTAGAAGACCTCCAAGGTCCCTTCCAGCTCTATTCTATTCTAGATATAAGTGAAGTGATTCATAGAAGACACTCGTTGCAGCAGTGTGATCTTGGGGAGCTGCAAATTGTCCACACCAGTGATCAATCATGGTCTGCAAACCATAACAAACCAAGATCAGCCCCAATGGCCAAGTGACCAGGATATCCAGTGGAGAAATGTGGAGAAACTAGAGGGACTCCAGCTACAACATTCTGAGATGTGGGTCCTGTTTGGGTTGTTGAAGAAGAACGAGAGATGTTCTTTATGGATTCTCATGACTGATTCTCTGATTTTTGTTCAAGAAAACATTTCAAGCAAGCAAACTTCTCTGGCCACCGTCAATAAACCAAGATCGCTAAAGTTTAGGAAGAAGCTACCTGGGATTTTAGCTCTTGATTGCTTATCTGACCTTCCTAAAAATTGACTGGGTTCAACACTCTTATTTCATCTTACAGGACATCCCAAATGGGACACCCTGACCCCAACCAATTGCCTATGGAGAATTTTTCATCATCCAGGTCCTGGTTGTCCCAAAGGGGCTTTTTTCAGGAGGCAACTGGACTGCCTTGTTTTTTCTTTGAAGACATTTCTCATCTCATCCAAGAAGGTTCTTCAGCTCTGACTGGATGGTGGGGGAATGGAAGGATTTATATTCCTTGCAAAGAGCTGGTCATTTGCATTCTTTTAGAGAGTCGTTGAGGTCTTGTCTATGTCTCTCTAAAAGGAGGCAAATGACCGGCTGTCTGCAAGGAGTATAAATCCTTCCATTCCTCACCATCCAGTCAGAACCTGAAGAAGATTCTCGGATGAGAAGCGAGATGTCTTCAAAGGAAAACAAGAAAGTCCAGTTGCCTCCTGAAAAAGCCCCTTTGGGACCCCCACCCCAATTGCAAAGAGCAAAGGTCAACTGAACAGCTGACTTGGGGGAGCGGGGTCTTCAGATTGTCTCCTCCACAAAGAGGTAGGAAAAACTCAAAATTCAGGCTTTGGGGTGCTAGCGTATCCCCAAACTGTCTCCTGTAGCCCTCCAGGAGGTCAAGGTGTTAGCTGTAGACCCCAGCATTGGCCACCTGTTCCTTTTTCACGTCCTGCCCTCGAGATGAAGGGGCCCACCAGGCTGTCACCATGAGAAAGAACAGCTCAACCCCAGCTCAACTCCCTTAAATTCGTAAACACTCACCAAACATGGGTTCTAATTTTCTTTCCATAAATGCGATCACGTTGTCTGCTGCTGGGCACATCTGGAAGACAAGGGAGGGAGAAAGGAGCGATGGTTGGAAAAGAGCAGCAGATGTGGTTGCAGCTTCACCCCCAGGAGATGGGGACTGGAGGCAACCTCTGGTGCAGATTGATTCATTTTATTTATATCAGAATGCACAATAACAGAATGGGAAGGGAACTTGGAGGTCTTCTAGCCTGACCCCCTGCCCAACCAGGAGACCCTATACCATTTCAGACAAATGGCCGTCCAGTCTCTTCTTAAAAACCTCCAGCGTTGGAGCATTCACAGCTTCTGGAGGCAGGTTGTTCCGCTGGTTAATTGTCCTCACTGTCAGAAAGTTTCTCCTTAGTTCTAGGTTGCTTCTCTCCTTGGTGAGTTTCCCTCCTTTGCTTCTTGTCCTGCCTTCAGGGGCTTGGGAGAAGAGATTGACACACCCCTCTTCTCTGTGGCAGACTCTCAAATACTGGAATATTCTACCATGTCACCCCCTAGTCCTTCTTTTATCTAGACTAGCCATACCCAATTCCTGCAATCAATCCTCGTGGAGAGGTGAGCGGCAAACAAATTTAATACATAAAATAAGAAATGAAAATAGTATTGATTGTGAGGACCACCGAGCTCACCAATGGGGCTCATTTACTCTGCTGGCCAGGTGTCTTCTGACAGGTGAGCAGAGTCTGGGCCAGCTGAACCTCAGGTGTGTGTGGGGGGGTCTTCCATGGGGCAGAGACAGCTTGTGGGCAGACACACTTCCTGAGTCCCAGACATAGGTTAACAATACCTACCAGATGGAACCTGGAGTTGCCTCTCCTGGCCAACCTAACGGGGCAGGTAGAGTCCAGGGGAGCAAAGAGATCCTTCAGATACCTTGACCCCAGCCCCGTCCTTTGTGACTCCACAATCTCAAAGCCCCCAAACTTACCATGCCAGGTAAGAGCTTCCCAAGTGTAGTATTCAAAAATTTATTCACTACTTTTGGAAGCATGCTGAAAGAGAAGAGAAGCAGAGCCAAGAAATCAGTCAAGTAATTCATTTGTGGACTATCAATGTGCAGTGCTTTCTATTTTTGTTTTAAGGTCAAGAATCTCTGTTTTAGTTTTGCCTCATTTGTCTCAAAGACTGTTGAGGCACTAAGGATGGATGTATTTTTTTTATTTTTTTTTTTTTTTTATTCCCATTTATATCCCGCCCTTCTCCGAAGACTCAGGGCGGCTTACAATCTAAGCACAAATCAATGTGCTTAGCAATGGATGGATGGAGGGATAAAGGGATGGATAAAAGAATGGAGGGATGAAAGATGGGATGGAGGGATGGATAAAAAGATGGAGGGATGAGGAGAGAGGGAGGGAGGGAGGGATGAAGAGATGGAGAGAATTGGACTTTCCTGTTTTTCTTTGAAGACATTTCGCTTCTCATCCAAGAAGCTTCTTAAGTTCTAACTGGATGGTGGGGAATGGAAGGATTTATACTCCTTGCAGACAGCCGGTCATTTGCCTCCTTTTAGAGAGTCGTTGAGACCACTTGGAGGTTTATTTGTATTTGCACCACTCAGGTGACCCTGAGGACACAGGTAAACCTCCAAGTGGCCTCAAAAACTCTCTAAAAGGATGCAAATGACCAGCTGTCTGCAAGGAGTATAAATCCTTCCATTCCCCACCATGCGGTCAGAACCTGGAGAAGCTTCTTGGATGAGAAGCGAAATGTCTTCAAGGAAAAACAAGAAAGTCCAGTTGCCTCCTTAAAAAAAGAAGCACCTTTGGGACAACCAGGATCTGGATGGCTGAGAATCTCCATCGGCACATACTGTAGATGATATACCTTATTTACTGCCAAACCTGCTGCAGGTTAACTACTATGTTGTCAAGACTTTTCTTTCTTATCAGGACCGACCATCAAAGTCTTATTTACGTAGCTACATCAGCTTGCAAACTCTGGGAGGATGGAGTGAACAAGGGCAAACGGCTATTGTTAGGGAAAGTGTGCGCTACAGTTCAGTATTTTGTGCAGCTATCCTCTGTGCTGTGTTGTGTCCAGTCCTTGGAAAACAAAGAATCTTCACACAAACATCCAGGGACAACAACTGTTCTTCTACCCTGTGCCTGTGACAGTGCCTTCCTCACACACCCCCTACTTCAATACGTGTTTGCAACAAAAAGTGCGTTTTTAAATATTTGTATTGAGGCATCTATGATGCTCAAAACTGGGTTGCAACCATGGGGGAGATGGCCTCCATCCCCAGATTATAATAATAATAATAATAATAATAATAATAATAATAATAATAATAATAATAATAATAATAATAATAATAATAATAATAATAATAATAACAACAACAACAACAACAATTACAATAAGAAGAAGAAGAAGAAGAAGAAGAAGAAGAAGAAGAAGAAGAAGAAGAAGAAGAAGAAGAAGAAGAAGAAGAAGAAGAAGAAGAAGAAGAAGAAGAAGAAGAAGAAGAAGTTGGAAGGGACTTTGGAGGTCATCTAGTCCAACCCCCTGCTCAGGCAGGAAACCCTATACCATTTCAGGCAAATGGCTGTCCAGTCTCTTCTTAAAAACCTCCAGTGTTGGAGCATTCACCGCTTCTGGAGGCAGGTAGTTCCACTGGTTAGTTGTTCTAACTGTCAGGAAGTTTCTCCTTAGTTCTAGGTTGCTTCTCTCCTTGGATTAGTTTCCATCCGTTGCTTCTTGTCCTGCCTTCGGGTGCTTTGGAGGATAGCTTGACTCCCTCTTCTTTGGGGCAGCCCCTGAGATACTGGAAGACTGCTATCATGTCACCCCTCACCCTTCTCTTCATTAAACTACACATACCCAATTCCAGCAACCGTTCCCTGTATGTTTTAGCCTCCCGTCCCCCAATCATCTTTGTTGCTCTTCTCTGTACCCTTTCTAGAGTCTCGACATCTTTTTTACATCGTGGTGACCAAAACTGGATGCAGCATTCCAGGTGTGGCCTTACCAAGGCCTTGTAAAGTGGTATTAGTACTTCACGTGATCTTGATTCTATCCCTCTGTTAATGCAGCCTAGCACCGTGTTGGCTTTTTTGGCAGCTGCAGCACACTGCTGTAAGTGATTGTCTACTAGGACTCCGAGATCCCTCTCACAGTTACTACTATCGAGCAAGGTACCACCTGTACTATACCTGTGCATTTGATTTTTCCTGCCTAAATGTAGAACCTTACTTTTTTCACCATTGAATATCATTTTGTTAGATAGTGCCCAGTGTTCAAGTCTGTCCAGATCCTTCTGTATCTTAAGCCTATCCTATTAAGATTAATCCAGGAGGTGGAAGGAGGTCCCTCAAACTTAGGCCAGGAAAAAGTTGGCTCCCGCTGGAATGAAATCCAGGGGTGGGCAATCTCCAAGTCCAGTCCTTTGTAGCCCCTCACCCAAATGCTGTGGAGACTGCTGTGTAAAGTCCAGGCCTGACTGCAAGAAAGGAGGAGGAGGAGGAGGAGGAGGAAGAGGAGGACAAGGAGAATGAGGAAGAACAAGAAAGATGAAAGGAGGAGGAGGGGGAGGCTGAAGAAAAGAAGAGGAGGAAGAGGAGGGACAGGACAAGGAGGAAGAACAAGAAAGAAGAAAAGAGGTGGGGGAGGAGGGTCCCACTCTCTCTCTTAGGGCCTATTACGAAAGTCCTGCTTTTGGATCTACGTGGACCTTGGACACTAATGGAGCAATCCGATTTTCAAGAATGGGGAATCAAGATGAGGAGAACCAGGCCACCTTGTGGAGAGCCAAAGGGTGCAGACCGTTGACCCTCAGGGTTGCCAGAGGTCACGCCCCCCCCCCTAGTTCTTCACTTTTGTGACGGTTCTCTCCCATCCTCTCTCCATATCCTTTGAACTCTTTTCTTTCTCACTGGGAGACTTCTGAATCCTCGGCTGTCTCCCACAGACTAACTTCCCCCTCAAACCCAAATTGGTCCCTTCCCCTTCTTGACACACGTCGTGGGACTTCTCACTTGCTGGGAAGGTTGGTTTTGTAGGCCAAAAGTTTCACTTTGCAACCAGTTTTCTCCATCCCAATGTACTTGGTGGGGTGTTTTGTCATCTCAATCATGATGCCCATTAGGGACTTCACAGTGATCTCCATCATTCCGCCGATAAAACTGCACAAAAGACAAGAGAGTTAGTCTAGCAGAGGTCCCAGGTCCAATCCACAAGAGGTCCAATGCCCAGGTTTTCACATTGACCCTTTGATTTCAGAAAGAGCCAGCATAGCCGTATTCCACTCAATATCAAGGATGCAGCTGTAGAGGTGATCAACAGTATTAAATACCTGGATGGTGCAGATAACTAACACTCTGAACAGGTCTGTCCACACGTCATCCTTAGTGAAGTGTGCAAACCAGCATCTGCATTTCCTGCATCGTACAAGAGGGCGCCTCTGTCTCCTTCTGTCCTGGCCACTTTTTACAGAGGCACAATTGAGAGCATTTTAACAAACTGCATCCCTGTCAGATTTGGTGACAGCAGAGCCTCAGATAGAAAGTCCATACAGAGGGTGGTGAGGACAGCCGAGGAGATCATAGGAAGCTTGCTTCCCGTGATTCAGGATGCTGCTTATAAGCGCTCCTATGTGCTTAGAGCTCAGAGCATTGTTAGAGACCCCCACATGTCCCCACTTCATGGTCTGTTTCTGTGCTCCCCTCTGGGGGGAGGTTTAGAAGTATTTATAGCAGGACTACCTGATTCTGTAACAGCCTTGTTCCCTATGCCAGGAATCCCCAAGCTTTCTGGCACCAGGGACCAGGTTTGTGGAAGACCATTTCTCCTTGGACCAGGGTAGGAGGATGGTTTCACATGCCATCTAGATCCCCTGCATGTGCAGATAAAGCTTCACTCACTCACCAGCTGCTTGTGCAGCCCGGTTCCCAACAGGCTGCGGTCCACAGCCCAGAGGTTGGGAACCCCTGCCCTATGCCATCCATCTGGTAAACTTGCAAGATTCGTTTTTCTCGCCATGCACATGTATACATAACCCGAACTAGACTGTGTTGTTTCTCTCTGTCATATAATACATGTGGGTATGTGCATAATTCTGTATTCATTTATTTATTTATTTTTGTCATTTATGTAGAGTATATCGGGGGTGGGGACCCTTTGAGAGCTGAATGCAATGAAATTTCATTTTAATGTGTGCCAATTATTCCATATTTTCTATTCTATTCTATTCTATTCTATTCTATTCTATTCTATTCTATTCTATTCTATTCTATTCTATTCTATTCTATTCCATATTTTCTATTCTATTCTATTCTATTCTATTCTATTCTATTCTATTCTATTCTATTCTATTCTATTCTATTCTATTCTATTCTATTCCATATTTCTATTCTATTCTATTCTATTCTATTCTATTCTATTCTATTCTATTCTATTCTATTCTATTCTATTCTATTCTATTCTATTCTATTCTATTCCATATTTCTATTCTATTCTATTCTATTCCATATTTCTATTCTATTCTATTCTATTCTATTCTATTCTATTCTATTCTATTCTATTCTATTCTATTCTATTCTATTCTATTCCATTCCATATTTTCTATTCTATTCTATTCTATTCTATTCTATTCTATTCTATTCTATTCTATTCTATTCTATTCTATTCTATTCTATTCTATTCTATTCTATTCCATATTTCTATTCTATTCTATTCTATTCTATTCTATTCTATTCTATTCTATTCTATTCTATTCTATTCTATTCTATTCTATTCTATTCTATTCTATTCTATTCTATTCTATTCTATACAGCATATTTCGTTATGTTCTAGCAGGATTCTCCCCAAAACATTGTAGACCACCTCCATCTTCCAGTCTCTTGACCAAGAACAAAACTAGCTTCTCACTCACCTTTTTCCAGCAACTGTGAGGGTAAAAATCACGGATGTCTCTATTTGCTTGGCTGGAATTAACTTTGTGGAAATTTCAGGGGGTTTGAACTCTTTAACTTTCATCCTATGAATTAAAGAAGAAGAGCATGAAGAAGAGCAGAGGAAGGCATGTTTGAGGATGGGGAGAACTGGGCAAGAACCTGGTGAGACGTTGAGGGTGAATTCGTTCTTCAAGTTGGTGGGTTGGTTTCGGAACGTTTCGTTACAAGACTAGGCAACATCTTCAGCAGAGTTGAAGTTGTTACCTAGCCTGGTAATGAAACATTCAGAAAACAACCCACAAGTTCAGAGGACAGGCCTTCACCCTCATCCTACACCCGAGCTACAGATATTCACCACAATTGCGTGCTTATAAGTTGTCTACAAGTACTAGTACTAAATAGTAAGAGTTGCATACAAATCTGTGGGGAAGATGATAGACTTACTGTGTACGGTTACTTGTACACAGTACTCGTCTCCAGGTACTAGTACTAAGCACTCTGAGTTTTTTACAAGTTCTCCAGAAGATCATCAACCCAATGAAATCTGTCTTTGGCTTCTCTGAGCTGTATTTCAACCCTACTCCCACCACTAACTTTCTAATCCAAAGATGCTCGAGGAAATAAGATCCTTCTGAGTGTCTCCTGGTCCTCAGTGTCCTTTGAGGTGGTCACTAATCTGATTCCTTTGTGGATGGGCTGTCATCTGTAGTATGTAGTATAAAGACTGTGAGAGATGGAAAGGACCTTGGAGGTCTTGACAAATGGCTGTCCAGACAGGATTAAATCCAAGATTAAACCTTCCCAGTCTTCATTCATTCCGCTGCTGTAGACATTGGCGTTCTGACTAGGAATCAAGGTCTACAGATCTGTTGGGTCTTCAACTGTTGGCTGGAAAATTGGGGGGAGGGGGGGTGTAAAATGCCAGACTCCTCCTTCGTTACCACAGGGGAAATGAATGGACTCACTTTTTGAGGCCTTTGAGTGCCTTATTCTTGGTTGCCACGGTCGCCATCCCATCCAAAATCTTATTGTCTGTCATGGCCATCTGGATGACTAGAACACGGAGACAAAGAAGGGAGGCCCAACTCGAGCCGTGAGGAGGAGGCCCACCCCAGCACTAGAGGGAGAACACCCCATCTCCCCTCACAGCTCCCGGAGCCCTTCCCCACCCAGCCCCACCAGCCCCACCACTGCTGAAAGCAAAGAGGCTCTCCTACTTAGAGCCCTGGTGGCTCAGTGGTCAGAATGCAGCATTGCGGGCTGACTCTGCCCGACTGCCGGCAGTTCGATCCTGACCGGTTCAAGGTTGACTCAGCCTTCTGCCCTTTTGAGGTCGGTAAAAGCCCGTTTGTTGGGGGCAACAGGCTGACTCCGTAAATCGCTCAGAGAGGGCTGCAAAGTCTTACGGAGCAGTATGGAAGTCGAAGTGCTATTGCTATCTTCTACTTGGGGGAAAGAGAAAGAGGTGTAAATAAATGTATGGTGTAATAAAACTAGAAGGAAGGAAGGAAGGAAGGAAGGAAGGAAGGAAGGAAGGAAGGAAGGAAGGAAGGAAGGAAGGAAGGAAGGAAGGATGGAAGGAAATGAGAAGGGAATGAAAAGAGAAGCAAATGAGAAGAAGGAAGGGAGGAAGGAAGGAAGGAAGGAAGGAAGGAAGGAAGGAAGGAAGGAAGGAAGGAAGGAAGGAAGGAAGGAAGGAAGGATCCTCTGTGTGCATCTATATACAACTAAACTGCTTTTGTTTTTCTGTGTGTAACCTTTAACTGGACAAAATAGTTTACCGTAGGTCATTTTTTTTAAAAAAAAAAAAAGGTACCCCAAATGAGCTGACTTACAAAATGCGTCCAAAGTCTGGGACCTAAAACTTTTGTGGGATTTGGCAAATTTTATCCAACATTTAATGACAAATATTATCATAAAGCAATCGGTGACATCAAACAAAATGCCACAAAACATTTCCTGTGGTCCACTCCTGATGTTTGGCCATCTAGACAGCTCCACATGGGCTACTTTCAAGGCAGATCCATCTCTGAATGAATAAGCTAGTCAACGCAACCTTACACCAAACTTCTGCTCAAAAAGTAGGCCAGTTTACTTACTGCGCGTCATTGCTTTGGGATCGATTTTCAACTGAGGTCCATATGTCTCCCCTGGGTCAGTACGTACCATCCCGACACAGAAGAAGACCAGCAAGGTGACCCAGGGCCTCTTCAGGGCTAGATCCATGGTGGCTGAGCTCCTTCTAATCTAAGCAACAGGCTGGCAGAGAGTCAGAAATGAATCTTTGGCTGTATAAAAGTGAAATAAGAACACCAATATTTAGATTTCGGGCATCAGAGCTGGTGGGAAGAGGGAAAGCAGAGCAATTTAGCTTCAAACTAGAGGTCTTCTCCAATAAATAATCCCATCATTTCTCACTTTTTGAGAGGGAAGCAAGGAAGAAGCCTGATTTTTTTTTATTTTTTTTTTAATTTTAATTCCATTTATATCCCGCCCTTCTCCGAAGACTCAGGGCGGCTTACAAGCTTAGCATATTTTGTTCTACTCTAATCATTTGCCATGGTGGAAGAGCTTCCAAGTCTGAAAATGGCTGACACTGGGGTGCTGTAGCCATGGACAACATGGATCCCCCTTTACACAACTCTTGGAAAGGGCCCCCGACTCGGTTTCTGATCTTCTGATCTTCTGCCGATATTGACCACCTCATCTTCTAGAAGAAGGACAGAGTCAAAGACTTGAGGAGCACCTCAACTCAAGGGACAGAGCCCCAAAGTGTTTGATGACTGTCCAGTCAACATAGGAAAAACAGCTGGAGGAAAATGGTTGAACAAAGACCTTTTTCAAACAGTGAGAACTTCAATTTGCAACTCTACAGAAGAAGACAGGGGTGGCCCCTTCTGAGCCTGCTGGATGATTTCAGAGTTGCACCCCAAAGTCTGGAGCTAAAGACGCAGGAAGGTCTGGATGGGAGACTCAACCCCAATCTTACGTGTCCCTCAACTTCCACAGAAGGGGCTCCTTCCCCCACTAGGGTACCTTTGGACCAACACACAGTTCACTTACCTGTCCGGATGGATGGAGCTTCCTCAATGTGCTCAAAATTTTGCCCACTAATCTTCTCTTGGGTTGCCAGTTATATACTTCCCCCTGGATGAAAGAAGCAATTCAGGAGATGTGATACAAACTCATAAGGAGAACTTCCAAGACAAACATTTTTTACAGACATCTTGAAACTGAGAAACATTCTCCAGTGCCAGGTGCACGTGACTCTTCCAGGTGATCTGCTGAACCAACGTGGAGCTTGGAACAGGTTGGCTTGTCCAGCCAGAATGAGAGAGAAAAGGAGGATAGATGGTCTACTCCACACGCTACACCAATGTTTCTCCACTTTGGCAAAGTTGGCTGGGGAATTCTGGTTGGGGCATTCTGGGAGTTGAAGTCCACACACCTCTTCAAGGAGCCAAGGTTGAGAGAAACACAGGCTTAGAATCCTGGCTTGTTCCTGGCCAGTCGGATTCTAAGTGTCCTGACTGATCCTATGGGAACTCTTCCCCTCCAATGGCACAAAATTCCCGGGTTTCTTTCAGCTGAGTTCATCCAAAGAGTTGTTAAGTGAATTTTGCTCCATTGTACGACCTTTCATGCCACCGTTGTTAAGTCAATTATTCAGTTGATAAATCAGTAACACGGTCGCTAAGTGAAATCCGGCTTTCCCCCTTGACTTTGCTTGCCAGAAAGATGCACCAAAGGGGATCACATGAACCCCCCACCCCCCGGGGACACTGCGACCATCACAAATACGAATCAGTTGTCAAGCAACTGAATTTTGATCATGTGACCACGAGGATGCTGCAACTGTCCTAGACGTGAAAAACGGTCCTGAGTCCCTCCTTTTCAGCGGTGTTATAACTTCAAACAGTCACTAAACGAGGAATGCCCGTATCCATTTGAAGCTGGCCTTTCCTATTCTCTCTCCAGCTACATTTTCTCAAACAAGAATACTCAAGCAGCTGCCTGACAATCCAGCTTAAATTCCATTTTGGAGGATTATTCACCCTTTATCTTTATCTGGGGGCAGGATATCGGGATTAGCAGGGGCTTAAGAACCCTGAAAAGGGACACTGAAGATGCTTTAATGGCCAGTAATACGATCCCCCCCCTCGCTAACATCCCCTTTTGAAAGGATAAAAGCCACACTGTGTGAAAGCACCACAACTTCTCGGCATCCGATAAGGGGGTCGGCTTAATTCCCACTTAACCTTCTCAGTCTCAGCCCCTGGAATCTAACTTGTTTGTGCACCAGCTTTTGACTTGCTTCTTCCAAAATGCCTCAAAACAATTTGGTGTGCTTTTGTAACTCTTTAAAGCAGCCGCCTCTTTCTGCTGAGGATTAATCTTATTTTAACTGGGGTTTTATTTATACAGGGACAAATATAATTTTTTTTTAAACTTGTTTTTAACTTTTGTATCTTGGTTTTTAATTACCCTGTAAACCGCCCTGAGTCCTTCGGGAAAGGGCGGTATATAAATGTAATAAAATAAAATAAATAAATAAATAAAAGGGGGGGAGGTGGATGCTACAGAAGAACAGAGTTGGAAGGGACCTCGTAGGTCTTCTATTCCAACCCCCTGCTTGGGCAGGGGACCCTATACAATTCTGGGCAGATGTTTTTGTTTTTTTAATTGAAAAGTTTTACAATACATTTTTGAATACAAAACCCCCCCTCCCCCTCCCCTCTCCCCAACCCTCCCCAACCCCTCCCCCCTCCCCGACTTCCCAGAGCTAAATACAGGGTATAAAAATACAAACAAACATAATCTAAAATATGCAAACAACAATAAAATATTAAATTCTATCGCACTTTAACTCTTAGTAAAATAACTAAAAGCTAATTATACATCATATAAATCCGCTACTTATTCAAATGCTAAGTGAAACTTTTTAGTCCCATATTTATTCTGAATATAATCAATCCATCTCTTCCACTCCACAGTATATCTCTGTTGCGATTGGTCTTTCAAATACGCTGAGATCTTTGCCATCTCTGCCAAGTTAGAAACTTTTAAAGTCCACTCTTCTATAGTCGGCAGTTCTTCCTTCTTCCAATATTGCGCTACTAAAAGTCTCGCTGCCGTAATTAAATTCAACATCAACTTAATATCTACAACGGTCGTATCTGTAATAATACCCAATAAAAACAGTTGCAGAGAGAACTTTATCCTTTTCTAAAATATTTTTTGCATATTCCACCAAATTTTAATCCAAAAAGCTAACCTTTTTGCAAGTCCACCATATAATTCTGGGCAGATGTTTGTCCAATCTCTTCTTAAAAGCCTCCAGTGATGGAGGGCCCACAACTTCTGGAGGCAAGTTGTTCCACTGGTTAATTGTCCTTGCTGTTAGAAAATTTCTCCTTAGTTCTAGGTTGCTTCTCTCCTTGATGAGTTTCCATCCGTTGCTTCTTGTCCTGCCTTCTGGTGCTTTGGAGAATAGGTTGACCCCCTCTTTTTGTGACAAAGATTGGAAAACTGCTATCATGTCACCACTGGTCCTTCTTTTCACTAGACTGTCCAATTCTCTAAACGATTCAGAATAACAGAGTTGGAAGAGACCATGGAAGTCTTCTAGTCCAACCCCCTGTGAGCCTCGTTCTTTGGCTAAGTTCTTGCAGGAAAAAGCCGTTTCTCAAGTCCCTTCCTAGCCAAAACAAGCCTCCAGAGCTCACTCTTATTGAGAACAATCCTGCAAAAAAAAAAAAGGATGACAAAGGACAGCACAGTTAGTTCTGAAAATGAAATCCTTCAAGTCTGGAATTCTCTGCCAAATAATTTTAAGTCAATGAAAGCACTTGACATTGCTTTTCTTGCTTAGTTTGGATCACCCTAGTGCCGCGTAACAGAGTGAGCGCCTGTTACTCGTCCCAGCTTCTGCCAACCTAGCAGTTCGAAAGCACGTAAAAATGCAAGTAGAAAAATAGGGATCACTACGGTGGGAAGGTAACCGCGTTCCATGCGCCTTTGGCATCTAGTCATGCCGGCCACATGACCACGGAGACATCCTCGGACAAGCGCTGGCTCTTCGGCTTTGAAACGGAGATGAGCACTGGCCCCTAGAGTCGGAAACGACTAGCACGCATGTGTGGGGGAACCTTTACCTTACCTTTTTATGCTTGTGAGAAGCTGTTTTCAGCTTTGAATTATATCAAATCTAACAGCAGAAACAGACTAACAGATGACCTGAGTGCTGCATGTGTTGCTCTCAAACTTACAAAGTATGAGCCAAGGTTAGACAAATTATCAGCATGCATACAACAGCAAAAAATCACATTAATTGTTCAAAAGCATGCCAAATGCAAACTTTTACCTTTCAATAAAAAGTTGTTTGCATCATTGAAAGCTTTGCTATTGTGTTTTTCTTTTAAGACAAAAGACGTTAATGTATGAGTTGTTTTTTTCTAAACTAAAACCTCCGCATTCAGGTTAAATTGCCGTGTTGGCACTTTGCGATAAATAAGTGGGTATTGGGTTGCGGTTTGGGCACTCGATCTCTAAAAGTTTCACCATCACTGCCCTATTCCATTCTAGGAAAGTGGCTGTCCAGTCTCTTCTTAAAAACCTTCAGTGATGGCAAGTTGTTCTCACTTGGGGTACCATGTAGTTCCATTATAGACTACATGTTGAGTGTGGTTGGTTACCCAGTTACAAATCCATCTGGTGGTGATGATGCTATCTAGCCCACATTTTTCTATCTTATCAAGAAGTAAGATGTGGTCAACTTTCATGTCTAAATAGGGACTAGAACTCACCGTCTCCTGGTGATTGGCCCAAAGTCACCCAGCTGGCTTTCATGCTTAAGGTGGGACTAGAACTCACTGTCTAGTGGTGATTGGCTCAAAGTCACCCAGCCTACTTTCATACCTAAGGCAGTACTAGAACTCACTGCCTCCTGGTGATTGTCCCAAAGTCACCCAGCTGGCTTTCATACCTTAAACAGGACTAGAATTCATCTGCTTTCTAGCCTGAAGCCTTAACCACCAAACCAATCTGGCTACTGGCAGTTTTCATGTTTTCATGTCTCTTATTGGTTTTTAATCATTGTAAGCCCCCCCTAGGATCAACTCCCAGCAAGATGGGCAGCATATAAATGGAATAAATAAACAAACTGGGATCTCTGTCACCAGCTTGCCTTTGCTTCTGTGGGAAGTTGACCCACCCCCAGAGAAGGAAATATTTTGGCGTTTATTAAAAAGCAGAATATTATATTTCCCCAAAGGATGTTAAAGGCAGAAAAGCCATCCCAGGTTTTCTTAATAGCCCCAAGCAGAAACTAGGCAGAAACCAGGTCTGTAGAAATGCATGTGTGATAATCCTTTCAGAAAGATAGGAGCCTGGAAGCTTAGAGCTGATGGGATTAGAAAGACAAAGATCCCTAGAACCAACAACCCCTCATCCCCCCAAAAAATCCAACACAGGACATAGTCATCAGCCCCAGCCCCAGGAAAGCAGGACATGACCTTTAGGACATAATAGGATTAACCCACCACCATCAGAATACCAAAAAGGACACTCTCGAAAGCTCAGGTCAAAGTTCAAGAAGGCATGAAAGCCCACCGCTCCCTGCTCCATGTGGTCAGCTGCTCCAGAGCATCTTGTGGTTCTGCTCTTCAGAAAACTACAACCTTCTTTCTGAAGCAGTCTCCACTTTGTTACTTCCCGGCTTGGACTGGACCCTGATGAAGATTTTTCTTTCTATACCTGGGTCTAGACCAGGGATGGGAAACCTTGGCTCTTTTATGACTCGTGGACTTCAACTCCCAGGATTCCTGAGCCAGCGTGGGGGAACTATGGCCCCTTCATGGCTTAGTGAACTTCAACTCCCAGAATCCCTGAGCCAGCATGGAGGAACTATGGCCCCCTCATGACTGGTGGACTTCAACTCCCAGAATTACTGAGCCAGCATGGGGGAACTATGGCCCCCTCATGACTGGTGGACTTCAACTCCCAGAATTCCTGAGCCAGCATGGGGGAACCATGGCCCCTTCATGACTGGTGGACTTCAACTCCCAGAATTCCTGAGCCAGCATGGGGAACTATGGCCCCTTCATGACTCATGGACTTCAACTCCCAGAATTCCTGAGCCAGCATGGCTCAGCTTGAAAACCTCTCCCTTTCCCCTCAGCAGGGCTGGCTGAGGAATTCTGGGAGTTGAAGTCCATGAGTCGTAAAAGAGCCGAGGTTGCCTACCCCTGGTCTAGAGTGTGGTGTGAGTCTCATTTTCGATCTTTTTGCCACCTTTTGGTCTCATTCCTGCTCACCCTTCATTTTGCTTTATTTTTCGTATATGTGTTCTGTACCAGCCTGCTACCGACCCTGCAGCAAAAGCAGGGACAACCCCTTTACAAACGGCAAGAGGCTGGAATAAAGCCTGCCAAATTTATTCACATAAAACAGAGCAAGACAAGACACCAACCATGAAACAGGAGCTAAGAAACAGGAACTATCCAAGCGGTTGCCTTCAGCAAACCAGCCCTCCCACACATTCCCCTTAAATACAGTTCAGGGCGTGGCCTCTCTCTGCCTCCTTCCAAGGTGCCCCATTGCCTTCCTCTGTTTACTCCTGATTGACTGCCTCCTGCATCGGGCGTCCTTGAACAGGGCCAGCTGTGGGTCATCTTCATCCACGCTGTCAGGCTCACACAGCTGGGTCTGCGTCGTGACCAGGTGGGAGGGGCCCGGCTGAGGGCTCTCATCAGCAAGATCTCCAACCCCCTCAGCAAGCTCTTCAACACCCCCCTCCTCCTCTGAGTCGTCCGACCCAACTGCCGAACCCACAGGCTGACCCTGAATCACAACACTATGTGTTTTAGTTGTGAGCCTTGCAGAGTCACAGGCAACCAAGGAGGCACCAAATTTAAAGCACAACCACGATGACAACAACAACAACGTGCAAGAAACACGGCTTTGGGTCAACCCTTTCTTTAACTTCACATCCTGGAGAAAAGTGTTGTTTTTTTCTTCAGCTGCAGCTGAAGAGCTGGTTTGGACTCAGGTGTTGACCATCGGTGCTGGGATGGATAAGTTTAATTCAGGAATATATCGGCCCCTCCAACAGAGAGATCCTCCAGACAAAGTCCTGACTTTTAAATTCTGGAGGGTTTTGGGGGGTTGTTGTTGTTGTTTTAAAAAATTGGAGGAGAAATTTCTCTCGGACATGGGGATAAGCTTATTGCATTTCTTTCTCCTTCTTTCAGGAGGTGAGGGAGGATCCCTTGCAGGGTCGTGCCGAGGAGTTTAACCAGCATCTGTCGGACAAAATCGCTCGGATTCGGACCGGTCTGGACTCTGACTGGGCAGAGTCTGTCGAGCAGGACACGGGCGGTCTTATCGATATCACCTGGGAGGAGTTTGATTCTGTGACTCCGGAGGAAGTGGACAGGATCATGGGGAGGCTGAGTACCACCACATGTTTATTGGACCCGTGCCCTTCCTGGCTGGTCTATGCAGCCCGGGAGAGGACACGCAGCTGGTTCCAGGCAGTTATATTGGCTTCTTTGAGTGAGGGCAGCTTCCCCGCCGTCTTGAAAGAGGCGGTGGTGAGGCCCCTCCTCAAGAAGCCTGCCTTGGACCCAGCTGTATTGAACAACTTTCATCCTGTCTCCAACCTTCGCTTTCTTGCGAAGGTTGTTGAGAGTGTGGTGGCACATCAGCTCCCTCTGGTCCTGGATGAAGCGGATTATCTAGACACGTGCCAATCGGGTTTCAGGCCCGGGTACAGCACGGAGACGGCATTGGTCGCGCTGGTGAATGATCTCTGGAGGGCTCGGGACAGGGGGCATTCCTCTGTTCTGATCCTATTAGACCTCTCAGCGGCTTTCGATACCATCGACCATGGTATCCTGCTGCGGCGTCTCAGAGGACTGGGAGTGGGAGGCACGGTTTTACAGTGGTTCTCCTCCTATCTCCAGGGACGTTCGCAGTCGGTGTTGGCAGGAGGGCAGAGGTCGACCGCGAGGTCTCTCATTTGTGGAGTCCCTCAGGGGTCGGTCCTCTCGCCTCTCCTGTTCAACATCTATATAAAACCGCTGGGTGAGATCATTCGTGGTTTTGGAGTTGGGTATCATCAGTATGCTGATGATACCCAACTTTTCTTTTCGACCCCAAACCACCCCAGTGATGCCCTCACCGTGATGTCCCGTTGCCTGGAGGCGGTTCGGGTCTGGATGGGGAGGAACAAACTTCAACTCAACCCCGACAAGACCGAGTGGCTTTGCATATCTTCATCCCGGGTTTATTCGGACATTCCACCTCTCGCTATGGGGGGTGAACTATTACCCCCCGTAGATAGGGCTCGCAACTTGGGAGTCCTCCTAGATTCACGGCTCACTCTGGAGGACCACATAGGAGCCGTGACTAGGGGGGCTTTCGCCCAGGTTCGCCTGGTGCGCCAGTTGCGGCCCTATCTAAGCCGGGATGATCTATGCACGGTCACTCACGCGCTCGTGACCTCTCGACTAGACTACTGCAACGCTCTCTACATGGGGCTGCCCTTGAGGACCACCCGGAAGCTCCAACTGGCACAGAATGCAGCCGCGAGAGTTGTGTTGGGAGTTTCCCGATACTCCCATGTCACACCTCTGCTCCGTGAGCTGCATTGGTTGCCAGTTGTCTTCCGGGTGAGATTCAAGGTACTAGTAATGGTGTTTAAAGCCCTACATGGCATGGGGCCGGAGTACCTGAGGGAACACCTGCTGCCGGCATCAACTTCCCTCCGCCCTGTGCGTTCCCACAGAGAGGGACTCCTCAGGGTGCCACCGGTCAGAGAATGTAGATTGGTGGCCCCCAGGGGGAGATCTTTCTCTGTGGGCGCCCCGGAGCTATGGAACCAGTTACCGGTTGAGCTCCGGACGGCACCCGATCTGCACTCCTTTCGCCGCGATCTGAAAACATATCTGTTCGAACAAGCCGGCCTGGCCTGAGGGAGGATTGGTGGGGTTTTTAGTATCATTTTATTGGGGGTTTTATTAATGTATTAACTGTTTTTATGGGCATGTATTTAATTATTTTTTAATTTTTGTAACTCTTGTTTTATTCTTGCCCTGTACACCGCCCTGAGTCCCTCGGGAGAAGGGCGGTATAGAAATATTAATAAATTAAATAAATTAAATTAAAATTTCTTAAGAGTGCGGAGTGGCTGGTTTCTTGAAGACAATGGCTGGCAGAGCTGAAGATAATGTTTTTTTTTTAAAGGAAAGGAACGATTAAGCTCTCACATCCAGGGTGTTAACAGCACCATCAGGTTCAGGTTGACGAGACGGAGATCACCTGAGGAGGGAAGATCCCAAGGTCACTTTGGTTCCAGAGAGCAGATCCCAAGACTATGCCCTGAGACCCCTTTTCTCCTTCCCTCCCTCTCTTCCTTTTTTCTTCCCTTTTTCTTCCTCTCTCCCTCCCTCCCTCCCTTCCTCTCTCATCCTTTTTTCTTCCCTTCCTCCGTCCCTGTCTGCCTTCCTTCCTTCCTTCCTTCCTTCCTTCCTTCCTTCCTTCCTTCCTTCCTTCCTTCCTTCCTCTTCCTGCCTTTTTGATCTTTTCCTCTTTTTTGTTACTTCATATTTTATCTTTTAGAGGAACTTAATAACATTAGTTTTTTTAAAAGAGAGAGAGAGAGAGAGAGAGAGAGAGAGAGAGAGAGAGAGAGAGAGAGAGAGAGAGAGAGAGAGAGACACTAAGCTGATGTTGAACTTAATTACGGCAGCGAGACTTTTAGTAGCGCAATATTGGAAGAAGGAAGAACTGCCGACTATAGAAGAATGGACTTTAAAAGTTTCCAACCTGGCGGAAATGGCAAAGATTTCAGCGTACTTGAAAGACCATTCGCAACAGAGATATATTGTGGAGTGGAGAAGATGGATTGATTATATCCAGAATAAATATGGGACTAAAAAGTTTCATCTAGCATTTGAATAAGTATTGATGTGATATTTAAATTGCTTGTAGTTATTTTATAAGAGTTAAAGTGCGATAGATTTAATATCTTATCGTTGTTTGCATAAGGTAGACTATGATTGCTTGTATTTTTATACCCTATATTGAGCTCTGGGAAGTCGGGGAGGGGGGAGGGGGAAGGGAGGGAGGTGTTGGGGAGGGTTGGGGAGAGGGGAGGGGGTTGGGAGGGGTTTTGTCTTTTTAAAAAATGTATTGTAAAACTTTTCAATAAAAAAGAGAGAGAGAGAGAGAGAGAGAGAGAGAGAGAAATGATGCCAAGGTAAGAAACAGGTTCTCTTAAATCTTTTCCCAGATGCATTGCCTGAGTCACGTACGTCTCTCTCTCTCTCTCTCTCTCTCTCTCTCTGTGTGTGTGTGTGTGTGTGTGTGTGTGTGTGTGTGTGTGTGTAGGAGCCAAACTAGTTTGTTTTTTCTCAACAGCAAGTTCTTTTACTTGGATGTGGCACAGATCTGGGGCAATGGGGGGGGGGGAGAGATTCTGCCCATAGCACTCAAAGCAGCCTGATTCCCCCGCAAGGGTGGGTGGTCTCAGATGGGGGAAGACCCCTTCTGTCTCCCTACCGACAGCCTACCAAAGCTCCCAGGTTGTGCCCAGCTGACCAGGATCTTCTCAACGTGGCCTTTGTCCCTGCTGCGTAAGGCCACCTGACGCAGCGCAAGCTGGCTGGTGTGGGTGCCAGAGGGAGCAAGTGCGCAAACAGTGTGCCTTCAGACACACAATAGGGACAGTGAACACACTGCCGTATCGTGTTATCAGGATCTGGGATCTGTCTCCGGCTCGGAGCCAAGTTCACCTAACCAGAAGGAAACCCAGGTCAGCAAACCCGGCTCTGAGAAAGATCCTCTGCTGAGGGTGGGACCTGGCAGGACGCAGGGGCAGCTGGGGGAGGGGAGGGGAGGGGAGGATGAAAGGAAAAGAGGGGAGGGGAGGAGAAGAGAGGAGGGGAGCAGAAGGGAAGGGAAGAGGAAAGGGGAGGAGGAGGAGAGGGGAGGAGAGGATGAAAGAGGAAGGGAAGAGGAGAGGGAGAGGAGGGGAAGGAGAAGGGGAAAAGAGGAGGGGAGGGGAGCAGAAGGGAAGAGGAGAGGGGAGGGAGAGAGGAGGAGGAAAAGAGGGGAGGGGAGGAGAGGATGAAAGAGGAGGGAGAGAGGAGAGGGAGGGGAGGGGAAGGAGAAGGGGAAAAGAGGAGGGGAGGAGAGAGGAGTAGATGGGAAGAGGAGAGAGGAGGAGGAGAGGAGGGGGAGAGGAGAGGGAGGGGAGGGGAAGAGAAGGGGAAAAGAGAAGAGGGGAGAGGAGTAGAAGGGAAGAGGAGAGGGGAGGGAGAGAGGAGGAGGAGAGAAGAGGGGAGGAGAGGATGAAAGAGGAGGGGGAGAGGAGAGGGAGGGGAGGGGAAGGAGAAGGGGAAAAGGGGAGAGGAGGAGAGAGGAGTAGATGGGAAGAGGAGAGAGGAGGAGGAGAGGAGAGGGGAGGAGAGGATGAAAGAGGAGGGGGAGGAGAGGGAGGGGAGGGGAAGAGAAGGGGAAAAGAGAAGAGGGGAGAGGAGTAGAAGGGAAGAGGAGAGGGGAGGGAGAGAGGAGGAGGAGAGAAGAGGGGAGGAGAGGATGAAAGGAGGGAGAGAGGAGAGGGAGGGGAGGGGAGAGGAGAGGAGGAAGATGGCTCCACGGGTACTGGGCGAATAGTCTGATGGTCCCTTCTGGGTGCGCCAAGGGTGTGCAATTGGTGGGAGTGGTGACAGGGCAGGGAGCTGATGTGTGTTTGCATATTTGAATGGGTTGTAATGTGTTCACAGGTGAAACTGTGTGTTTGCCCTGACAGCTGTTGGTGCCAAAGGGCTGCAGAGTGCCCTGTTTCCCCTCCTAGGGATGGGTCGTGAAGACATGGAGAGGTTCCCAGTCCCGGGTCATGGCTCTTGCTTTGGGGAAGGGGGCTGTTCTTGGGATGGAGGGTAGACGCAGGCCACAACTTTATGGAGGTGTCCAGCAGGAGGAGACCTGGTAGGAGACAGGGAGAGGGTCGCCTTTAGGAACCATGGAACTGCTTCCCAATCCTTCTCTTGATCTCAGCTCCGTTGTCCTGTTAGTGGACCTTCAATGGCCTTCTCCTCCCTCTGCTGCTACTGGGCACCCTCGTCCATCAGGTGATTGTTGATGAGATGACCATCCTGGCATGTATTACCAAAACCTGTTTGGGTTGTGAAGGAGAGGATTGCCCTCTGTAAAATTTGCCCAGCTGGCATCAACCAAGAGTCCAGGAGAGGGACAGGAGTGGTGATTCTGACTAGGGCATCTCTTAATGGCTTTCAAGCACCTTGAAAAACATCTCCATCACTGCAGTTTTTAAGAAGAGACTGGACAACCACTTTTCTGAAAGGGGATAGGGCCTCCTGCTTGAGCAGGGGGTTGGACTAGAAGACCTCCAAGGTCCCTCCCAACTCTGTTCTTCTGTTATCTCATGAAGAGGAGGAGAAGTAACCAAATGGACTATCCTCTCGTCAACATTACAGCTCCACCTCCCCTTCCTTAGCATCCCTGATTCTCAAGGTGCTAATTTCAGGCATGAAGGACCCATAAGTTCATCCAGCTGGCCTTCATCCGTGGTTCTCAAGGTGCTAATTTCAGGCATGAAGGACCCATAACTTCATCCAGCTGGCCTTCATCCGTGGTTCTCAAGGTGCTACATCCTGGCGCTGTGGACAGGAGTCCCTCCAAAACCCCATCATGGTCCTGCTGAAACCTCAAGAGAGGCAAGTCCAAAACAAACTCAAGAAATGCAGAAGAGGAAATGGGAATATTTTATTTGAGAAATGTAGGCAGAATTACCTCTAAGTCCCTAATGAGCTGCTACTATTGAGAGTAAGACACAGCAGTGTAGAAGTTTCCTGGGCAAAGAAGGAAGGAGATCCCTCAGCCAGCAGCACCAAATCGGGTTTTTTAGGCATGGAGCGATTGTATAAATTTGTATCAATTTGCAATCTGCTTCCCAATTAGTCAGAGCTCGTAGTGATTTACGCACAGACAGACAAAAAAAAAGTGAATTATTAAGAGACATTGAAGGAGGCTGCCTTTATCTTCTGAGTTGGCAGATAAATTTGGCCGGGTTCGTTCCAAGGCGGTGATTCAACGGTTGAATGAGCAAAGGAGGGACGTGTTGCACATTTTCTCTTCTCACAACTTGATTGCTTTGCACTGTTTCTTCACTTCCTCTTCCATCTCCTCCGAAGTGTAAGCCTCAACCTCCTTATACATGATCAGCAGATTCTGCAAATGGTGAAAAAAGTGTCCTCATCACCTCATTCACAAACCAGCAGCCCTACATAATGGCGGTCCTTAACACGACCCAGTGTGTGTGTGTCTGTGTGTGTGTGTGTGTGTGCCAGGGGAGGGGAGGAACAGCTTGCCTCCAGAAGGTGTGGGTGCTCCAACACTGGAGATTTTCAAGAAGAGACTGGATAGCCGTTTGTCTGAAATGCCTGAGCAGGGGGTTGGACTAGAACAGACATGTCAAACACAAGGCCCGGGGGCCGGATCCGGCCCGCAAAGTGGTTTCATGTGGCCCGCAAAGCCATCCTGGAAACAGTGAGGGAACGGCCCCCACTGCCTTGGCCCTGGCCCAGAGACCCTCCTTCTGCCAGAGACCCTCAGATCTGTCCCACTCCTGCCCAGGCCCCCATAGGCACCCTTGATGCGAACGATGTAGAGCTGGCCACGCCCACCCAGTAGGCCATATGCACTCTAGCCACACCCACCCAGTAGGCCACGCCCACCCAGGCCACACCTACCCGGCCCCTTGAGGGCAACTGCAATGCTGATGCGGCCCTCAATGAAATTGAGTTTGACATCCCTAGACTAGAAGACCTCCAAGGTCCCAACTCTGTTCTCTTCTCCAAAGCACCAGAAGGCCAGACAAGAAGCAACGGATGGAAACTCATCAAAGAGAGAAGCAACCTGGAACTAAGGAGGAATTTCCTGACAGCAAGGACAATTAACCAGTGGAACAACTTGCCTCCAGAAGCTGCGTATGTTCCAACGCTAGAAGCTTTTTGGACAACCATTTGTCTGAAATGGTATAGGGTTTCCTGCCTGAGCAGGGGATTGGACTACTAGAAGACCTGAATAGAAGAGAGCTAGAAGGGACCATGGAGGTCTTCTAGTCCAGCCCTGTGAAGCAGGAGAACTTAAACCATTTCAGACAAGTGACTGTCGTCTCTTCTTAAAGACCTCCAGTGATGGAGCGCCCACGATTTCTGAAGGCAACTTCTGTTCCAGTGATTAATTGTCCTCACTGTCAGGAAGTTCCTCCTTAATTCCAGGTTGCTTCTCTCCTTGGTGAGTTTCCATCATTGTTTCCCCTCCTGCCCTCTGGGGCTTTGGAGAATAATTTGACCCCCTCCTCTTTGTGGCAGCCCCTCAGACACTGAAATACTGCTGAGGTCCCTTCCAACTTGGTTATTCTGGTGAGCCAGAAGTTCAGGTGGAGAACTGCCCAAGACCCCCATCCCAGCTGCATTGCTCGGAATCTGGTCTAAAAGGTGAAGGTTTGGGGCGAGGCGAGAACCTTCATAACTTGTCATTCTGGTGACCTCTGTGTCCTCTCCCCATCTACTGGCCTCCAGGAAGGTTGAGTCTACTGCCGTCACCTCCCCTTCCAACATTTCTGGAAAGGACCCACGCTTCAAGGCTAGTGGAGGATCCCCCTGGCCTCCCCTCCTTTTGGGTGCAAATCTACACCTTGGGCACTGCTCAAGAGACAAGGGAAGTCTCCTCGCCAGAAGTGACCTCCAGCATCCTGGACAAATGCTTCCTGTTCCTCCCCTCAGGACTGATTCCAAGAGGAATTCGTGGATGTTTGCAAATTGAGGATCCTGTCTGATGCTTGGGGGAGTTGCCAGATCCAGCTGGGAGGACTTGTGCGTCTTACACACCTATGTGTGTACTCTCCGTTCTTAGGTCTGTTTGCATTATTCAGGGGTCCACCCCTACGCCTCCTCCTCGACTTACAATCATTTGTTTGGTGACTGCTCAAAGTTATAGCCACAATGAAGAACAGAATGACGGCCATTTTGCACACTGAAGACCGTTGCAGCATCCCCAGGGTCATGTGATCAAAATTTGGAGGGTTGGCAACTGACTCATATGTATGAGGGCCGCAGTGTCCCAGGGTCGCGAGATCCGCTTTTGCAACCTTTCGACAAGCAGTCAACCAAGATTCCCTTAACAAGCGTGTTACTAAACAACTGCAGCGATTCACATCACAACGGAGGCAAGGAAGGTCGTAAAATGGGGCAAAACTCTCACTTAACAACTGTCCCGCTCAGTAACAGAAGTTTTAAAGCTCAATTGTGGTCATAAGTCGAGGACTACCCATATCGATGTCAATCACAGCTTTTTACACTCAGAATCAGCTGGCTGAGGGCTGGACTAGAAGACCTTCAAGGTCCCTTCCAACTCTGTTCTGTTCTATTCTGTTCTGTTCTGTTCTACAATCTATTCTATTCTACAATCTATTCTGTTCTGTTTTATTCTATTCTACACTCTATTCTATTCTATTCTGTTCTGTTCTGTTCTGTTCTGTTCTATTCTACAATCTGTTATTTATATTCTATTCTGTTCTGTTCTGTTCTACAATCTATTGTATTCCATTCTACTATTCTATTCTATTCTGTTCTGTTCTACAATCTGTTATTTATATTCTATTCTGTTCTGTTCTGTTCTGCAATCTATTGTATTCCATTCTATTCTGTTCTGTTCTGTTCTGTTCTGTTCTATTCTATTCTACAATCTCTTATTTATATTCTATTCCGTTTTGTTCTGTTCCATTGTATTCTATGCTACAATCTTATTTATATTCTATTTTATTCTGTTCTGTTCTGTTCTACAATCTATTAGATTCCATTCCATTCCATTCCATTCCATTCCATTCCATTCCATTCCATTCCATTCTATTCTATTCTATTCTATTCTATTCTATTCTATTCTATTCTACTCTATTCTATTCTACAATCTGTTATTTATATTTTATTCTGTTCTGTTCTGTTCTGCAATCTATTCTATTCCATTCCATTCCATTCCATTCCATTCCATTCTATTCTCTATTCTATTGTACAATCTATTTCTATTCTATTCTATTCTATTCTATTCTATTCTATTCTATTCTATTCTATTCTATTCTATTCTATTCTATTCTATTCTATTCTATTCTATTCTATTCTATTCTACAATCTGTTATTTATATTCTGTTCTGTTCTGTTCTATTCTATTCTACAATCTCTTATTTATATTCTATTCTGTTCTGTTCTGTTCCGTTCCGTTCCGTTCTGTTCTGTTCCATTCTGTTCTGTTCTATTTTTTGTTGTCTTCCTTGAATGGCCCAAATAACTGCTAGCTTGGAACCCACTAGATGGACTAAGGAGGCATCTACACTTTTGAACCCCTGTTGGGGTGTCTGTGTGGGGAGGGCAGGATGGAAGCTCTTCCCTATTAAGGCTGCCTTTTGCAACTGACTGGTGGCCATGCCAATGGGATTACTCTTGGTACTTCTTTCGATTTCTATTTGTATGTTGTCTTCTCCAATTATAATCGTTATTGTTAACTGGTAATTGTCAACTAGCAATTATTAATTATTAATTACTAATTGTCAATCGTCAATCATTAATTATGCTTCATCCAAATGGAGTCTAAGGTCTTTCTTTCCTGAGGGATCAGAAAGGGGTGTGTCTGTGTGTGTGTGTGTGTGTGTGTGTGTGACAACCATTCTTCCACCCCAATGCAGATACCCCTTACGTTACAACCACCACCCAAAGTTTTGGTCGGTAAGTGAGGCCGTGATTAAGAGAGTTTTGCCCCGTTTTTACGGCTTTTCTCGCCACGTCCCAAAGCCGCTTCTTCACGAGGCAACCGGACTTTCTGGAAGACGAAAAGAAGGAGAAAAAGAAAGAGAGAAAGCAAGAAAGCGCAGCTGCCTCGCGAAGAGGCCTCTCCGGGATAACGGCGACCTGCATGGCGGAGCATCCCCACAGCCTTTTTCTCGGCACCGTTCTTAAATGAGTCGCGGCAGGGGTTCAGCGGGCAACCCGGTTGTTAAGTGAGTTTGGCTTCCCCGCTGATTTTGCTCGTTAGAAGGGGATCCCATAAACACGAGTCAGTCGCCCAGCGTACTCAGTGTTGATCACGTGACCCCGGGGGAAACTGCCACGGTTGCCAAGAGGACAACGGTCAGAAGTCCCTTTGAGCGGTCAATAAACAAACCGCTTGTAAGTCGAAGACAACCGACGCAAGCAGGCGAGTTTGCATCTACTCACGTCCTCAAAAACGAGTTCGATGTCGTCTGCAGTGTTTGTGGCGTTTGTGAGGCTGAGAAGAGGCACCTGGGCTTTATTCAGGAAATCTGCAAGAGAAGAAACAGCCGCTGGATCCGTCTCTCCTTCCCCAGTCAAAGACAACCCGCCCCCCCCCCTCATTTCCTTCCAGGGAGGGGTTCCCTCCTGTGATTCTGGAAGGGTCTCCTGCCCGAGCAGGGGGCTGGACTACATGACCTCCAAGGTCCCGTCCAACTCCTGCATTTTGATTCTACACAGGATAGTCTTGTGGCCAGGAAAACAAAAGGGAGAAGTTGGAAGGCTGAGCGAACCTTGAAATGATCAGAGTTGAACTCCTGGCTGTGGGCAGAGTTGGCCTGCGATACCACATCTCAGCACTGCACCAGAGGAAGGAGAAGGAAAAGGGAGGGAGGGAGGGAGGGAATTAGGAAAGAAAAATAAAAGAAAGGAAAATGAGAAGGAAGGAAGGAATGGAGGGAGGAAGGGAATAAGGAAAGAAAAAAAGGAGAAGGAAGGGAGGGAGGGAGGGAGGGAGGGAGGGAGGGAGGGAAGGAAGGAAGGAAGGAAGGAAGGAAGGAGGGAAGGAAGGAAGGAAGGAAGGAAGGAAGGAAGGAAAGGAAAAAGAGATGGAAGGAAAGGAAGGAGGGAGGAAGGAAGGAAGGAAGGAAGGAAGGAAGGAAGGAAGGAAGGAAGGAAGGAAGGAAGGAAGGAAGGAAGGAAGGGTGGGAGGGAGGGAGGGAGGGAGGGAGGAAGGGAATAAGGAAAGAAAAAGAAATGAAAAGGAGAAGGAAGGAAGGGAGGGAGGGAGGGAGGAAGGAAGGAAGGAAGGAAGGGTGGGAGGGAGGGAGGGAGGAAGGGAATAAGGAAAGAAAAAAAAGGAAAAGGAGAAGGAAGGGAGGGAGGGAGGAAGGAAGGAAGGAATGGAGGGAGGAAGGGAATAAGGAAAGAAAAGGAAGGAAGGAAGGAAGGAATGGAGGGAGAGAGGAAGGGAATAAGAAAAGAAAAGGAAGGAGAAGGAAGGAAGGAAGGAAGGAAGGAAGGAAGGAAGGAAGGAAGGAAGGAAGGAAGGGAGGGAGGGAGGGAGGGAGGAAGGGAATAAGGAAAGAAAAAGAAAGGAAAAGGAGAAGTAAGGAAGGGAGGGAGGGAGGGAGGGAGGGAGGGAGGAAGGAAGGAAGGAAGGAAGGAAGGAAGGAAGGAAGGAAGGAAGGAAGGAAGGAAGGTTGTCTGAAATGGTCTAGGGTTTCCTGCTTGTGCAGGGGGCTGGACTAGAAGACCTCCAAGGTCCCTTCCACCTCTGCTATTCTCTTATGCTCGATGTTCTGAAGAGCTTCATTTGACCGCCGAAGGACTCTTTCCTCAAACCTGGGGAGAACCTCGTCCCTCTCCCCACTCCTGTCTCTGCCTCTTGACACTCCTGAACGGTTCTCCCCTGGCCACTGAGGACCAAGCCTTACTATTCATGTGGGGGATGGCATCCTCCATGACGGTTTCCAGGTATTTGCTGGCCGCTGATGCCTGCAAGAGCGAGAGGGAAGGAGTCAAAACTGGGGCAAGAGGACATCGCGAAATCCCCCTGACCGCAGCGCTGGGGCTAGCATGGAAGGATAAAAGTAGGGTTTCCTCCTCGCCCCCCCAAAAGGGAAAGTTTAGCATCCCATAGTCGGGATCGGGGGCCCTGTTTACTACTCCTCGGAAAGCAGCCTTAGAGTAGCCAGAGAAGAGATGGCCCTGGTTTTCTGACCCTTGGTTTGAAATCGGGGGCTGCTGCAGAACAAGACGACGGTTTATCAAACAAATCAATCCAAAGCAATGGATTAAAAAGTGGAACGGAATCCAGGCGAGTCCTTGACTTACAGCCACAACTCAGCACAAAATTTCTTTCGCTAAGCGAGACATTTGGTCCCACATTTTGATCGTGTGACTTCGGAGAGGCTGGGAGGGCGAGGCGGTATGTGTGTCTTGGGGGGGTGGGGGCGGGCTGGACTAGATGGCCTCCAAGATCCCTCCCAACTCTGTCATTCTATGATTCGGTAAGGGTCTCCTGCTTGAGCAGAGGGGTGGACTAGATGACCTCCAAGGTCCCTTCCCAACTCTGTCATTCCGTTATTTGGTGAAGGTCTCCCGCTTGAGCAGCGGGTTGGACTAGATGACCTCCAGGGTCCCTTCCCAAACTGTCATTCCGTTATCTGGTAAGGGTCTCCCACTTGAGCAGCGGGTTGGACTAGATGACCTCCAGGGTCCCTTCCCAAACTGTCATTCCGTTATCTGGTAAAGGTCTCCCGCTTGAGCAGCGGGTTGGACTAGATGACCTCCAGGGTCCCTTCCAGCTTTGTTACTCTATGATCCTAAGTGAGCTTTGCCCCATTTTATGACCTTCCTTGCCTCACTGCAGTTGATAAGAGAGTCACCCGGTCGTTAAGTGAAATCTGGCTTCCCCCCACGGACTTTGCTGGTCAGAAGGTTGCAAAAAGGGGTCACGTGACCCCCCCCCCCCGCCTGGGATGCTGCGACCGCCAAGCGTCCGAATTTTGACCATGTCATCAACGGGGAGGACATAAGTCTGGAAAAAACAGTCGTAGATCGTTGTTTTTTTTGCAAATTTGAATGGTCATTAAACAAACCGTTGTAAGTCCAGGACTACTTTTAGTTTGCTGATATCTGTACGGAGTAAACTGTATATTTCTTTTGGCCAGGCTCTCCTCCACAGTTCCCAGCTATGCAGGTGACGCTTGCAGCTCTTTGCAAAGGTCCAACAATAATAATAATAATAATAAAGTCGGAAGGGGCCTTGGAGGTCATCTAGCCCAACCCCCTGCTCAGGCAGGAAACCCAATTCCCTTTCAAGACAAATATTTGAGGAGGAAGCAAAACGACTCATTCAGTTATGAATTCGCCTCCTGGTCGCAGCCCAAAGTAACGCGTTGCCCCCTCCCCGGGTGGATAAGGCCCCTCTTAAACGGGCGACCCCCGGCGTCCTACAACAGCTTCAGGCTTACATCGCCGGCAGAGGAAGAAATCTCCCTTGTCCTGTAAGGAGAAGGAGGGAGGAGAGAATATCAATATTTTTGCATTTTCGCCAAGTCCCCCTCAGTGCTCTGCCCCCCCCCTCCCAACTGCCTCCAGACAGATCTGCAAGCCACGGTCAGAAAGGCCCAGATGGCAGCCGAAAAGTGGGGGGGGGGGACGGAAGCTCCCTCTGGAATTGACAACATCCTGGCCTTTGGACAAAATCCTGTGGGACACACACACACATACACACAACCACCACCGCCACCGTCCTGTTTGCTTTCAAAACACGGGAGGCTCCCAGGATTAGGTTGTCCTCTTGACAAGGGAAGGAAGGAAGGGAGGGAGGGAGGGAAGGGAAGGAAGGGAGGGAGGGAGGGAAGGGAAGGGAGGGAGGGAGAGGAGAAAAGAAGGGAGGGAGGGAAGGGAGGGAAGGAAGGAAGGGAAGGAAAGGAAAGGGAAGGGAAGGGAAGGGAAGGGCAGGGAGGGAGGGAAGGGAGGGAAGGAAGGGAGGGAGGGAGGGAGGGGAGAGAGGGAGGGAGGGAAGGGAAGGGAAGGGAAGGGAAGGGAAGGGAAGGGAGGGAGGGAGGGAAGGGAAGGAAGGAAAGGAGGGAGGGAGGGAGGAAGAAAAGAAGGAAGGAAGGAAGGAAGGAAGGAAGGAAGGAAGGAAGGAAGGAAGGAAGGAAGGAAGGAAGGAAGGAAGGAAGGAAGGAAGGGGAAGAGAAGGAGGAAGGAAAAGGAAGGATTGAGGGAGGGAGAGAGGGAGGGGAGAAAAGAAGGGAGGGAGGGAAGGGAAGGAAAGAAGGAAGGAAGAGAGGGAGGGGAGAGGGAGGGAGGGAAGGAAGGAAGGAAAGGAGGGAGGAAGAAAAGAAGGAAGCAAGGGGAAGAGAAGGAAGGAAGGAAAAGGAAGAATTGAGGGAGGGAGAGAGGGAGTTATTTTCTAAAAACTTCTTATTCTTTATCCCCCCCCCAAAATGAGAAAGATTTTCTCTGCCATTCAAGCCCCCCCCCCGCCGTATTTTCCCAGTTGTCAGCTCAGTTGCTCCCTTCCCATCCTAGCTGGGATTCTGGGTGGGAAGGGCCTCTTTGCGCCTCACTTTGAACCTCCGTATTCTCCAGAAATTAACATTTCCTCTGAGGAGCCCCCCCCCCGCCCCCCCCAAGGTCACCTCCTTCAGGTGGGGGGGAGGATCTTGGCAGCAAGGAGAGGCTCTACCTGCAGGATCCGGCTGTCAGCGAGAAGATCATCATTTCCCGTTTGATGACGATGCTGGCGCTGCATTCGTGCTCCTGCCATGGAGAGGAAGAGGAAGAGGAGGGAGAAAGTGGGGGGGGGGCTCAGAGGCCTGGCAAGGTCTCCGTGGTCTAGGAGGAGCCTTAGGTTTCCTTCCCTTCCCTTCCACTTCCCCTTCTTCCTTCTCTCCTTCTTCCCTCCCTTTCACCTTCCCTTCTTCCTTCTCGTCTTCCTCCCTTCCTTCTTCCTTCCTTCCTTCCTTCTCCCCTCCCTCCTTCTCCCCTTTCCTTCCTTTCTTCCTCTCTTCCTTCCTTCCTTCCTTCCTTCCTTCCTTCCTCCCTCACTTCCTCTCTCCCTCCCTCCCTTGCTCCCTCTCTTTCCTCCCTCCCTCCCTCCCACTCCCCCTCCCTCCCTCCCCTCCCCCTCCCTGTCTTCCTTCCTTCCTCCTCACTTCCTTCCTCCCTCCTTCCCACTTTCCCTTCTTCCTTCTTTTCTCCCCACCTCTCCCTTTCACTTTCCCTTCTTCTTTCCTTCCTTCTCCCCTCCCTCCTTCTCCCTTTCCTTCCTTCCTTCCTTCCTTCCTTCCTCCCTTCCTTCCTTCCTTCTTCCCTCCTCCTTCCCACTTTCCCTTCTTCCTTCTTTTCTCCCCACCTCTCCCTTTCACTTTCCCTTCTTCTTTCCTTCCTTCTCCCCTCCCTCCTTCTCTTCTTTTCTTCTTCTTTCCTTCCTTCCTTCCTCCCTCCCTCCCTCCTCACCTCCCTTTCCTTCCTTCCTTCCTTCCTCACCTCCCTTTCCTTCTTCCCTCCCTTCCTTCCCACTTTCCCTTCTTCCTTCTTTTCTCCCCACCTCTCCCTTTCACTTCCCCTTCTTCTTTCCTTCCTTCTCCCCTCCCTCCTTCTCTTCTTTCCTTCTTCCTTCCTTCCTTCCTTCCTCCCTCCCTCCCTCCCTCCTCACCTCCCGTTCCTTCCTTCCTTCCTTCCTCACCTCCCTTTCCTCCTTCCCTCCCTGCTAAGTGGCTCCGGGGTACAAAAGTCCTGCCCTCAGAAGCTAATTCTCATTGTGGCGGATGTTTTATGATCTCCATCTGCTTCTACCTAACGTTTCTCCAGATTTGCATTTTCAAAACATCCTCTCTCTCTCTTTTTTATTCCTGGCTCTGGACTTAGCTAAGTTCCCAGGTTTGGACAGCGTTCTAGGCTAAACAACGTTATTACAAGCACAACATTTCGGGCCGTAAACCTCCTCCAGATGAGCTTCAGGGCCTGGGCGCTGCATCGCCGGAGGTTTTTCAGAAGAGACTGGACAGCCTTTGGTCTGAAATGGTCCAGGGCCGTGGTGGTGAACCGATGGCACGTGTGCCACAGGCGGCACGCAGAACCCTCTCTGTGGGCACGCACGCCGTCACCCCAGTCCTGGGCCCTCAGCTGGGTTTTATAAAACCTTTTCGCTTTAGGCCTCCGCCGCCGTGTGCAAAAAAAATAAAAGGTTCAATCAATCAATCAATTTCAACTTCTCGTGGGGAAAAAAAAGATTGGAATTGGAATGGATTGATTGAACTTTTTAGTCCCACCCAGTCTGCCGTTACCCGCCTCAGCCACGCCCACCCAGTGGGCCACGCCAGCCCGGCACCCGACGATGCATAAGTGGGTTTTGGGTTGCAGTTTGGGCACTCGGTCTATAAAAGGTTCGCCATCACTGGTATAGGGTCTCCTGCCTGAGCAGGGGGCTGGACTAGAAGACCTCCAAGGTCCCTTCCAGCTCTCTTCTCTTCTCTTCTCTTCACTTCTCTTCTCTTCTCTTCTCTTCTCTTCTCTTCTCTTCTCTTCTCTTCTCTTCTCTTCTATATTCTCTTCTATGTTCTATATCTCTTCTATTTATTCTATGTTCTACTCTATTCTCTATTCTATTCTATTTATTCTGTTGTACTCTATATTCTATTCTATTCTATTTATTCTATTCTGTTCTGTTCTATATTCTATTCCATGTTCTATATTCTATTCTATTTATTTTATGTTCTGTTCTATTCTATTCTATTCTATTCTATTCTATTCTATTCTATTCTATTCCTATTCTATTCTATGTTCTATTTTACTCTATATTCTATTCTATTCTATTCTATTTATTCTATTCTGTTCTGTTCTGTTCTATATTCTATTCCATGTACTATATTCTATTCTATTCTATTCTATTCTATGTTCTATTTTACTCTATATTCTATTCTATTCTATTCTATTTATTCTATTCTGTTCTGTTCTGTTCTATATTCTATTCCATGTACTATATTCTATTCTATTCTATTTATTTTATGTTCTATTCTATTCTATTCTATTCTATTCTATTCTATTCTATTCTATTCTATTCTATTCTATTCTATTCTTAAATTGACACCCCCCTAATTCTCTATCTAGGCATTTGAAAGTCTCTGTGACGCAGCCTTGGTGGAGAGATACACTTGGGTGCGTTCTAAGCTGGGCCACAATTCATGCCTTTCCTCTGCCTTAACAGGAGTTTCTTCATGTAAAGATTAATTCTGGAAGGTGAGGGTGTGTAAGCAGATTAAGGCTTTTGGCCTCTGGCCAAGGGATGCAGATGAAAGGAAGATCTACCATCTGGAAGGAGATCAGTGTATTGCCACGTTTAACGTCCATGAACGAAACTTCAGTACGAGTTGTTATGGAGACGCCCGTAGACGACACAGCAATCAGAGGGTGTTCTCTGTGAGTAACTTGAATTTTCAGCTTTTTCCCAGCAGGCAGACCAGCCTGGATAAAATGGAGGGGGGAAAAAAACATTTAAACCTAGGATATGAACAATGACAGCACAGCAAGGGGAAGCCCCCCACCAGACACGCATCTTGTCCTTCCTGAAGCCCTTTGCTAAAAAAATAAAAAATAAATAAAAGGAAGGTTCTTAAAAGTCAAGCAAAGGTCTTGTCTTTTGAACAAGCACAAGATGGCCAGCGCTTGTGAAGAGCGATCTCTTTCCGGCCCAAGGGCATTTGTTCCCTAGTCTGATCATGAAACATCTTCGAGAAAACAACCTAGTTCAGGGAGCACCAAGGACCCCACAGTCATCTTCCTCCTCCTCCTCCTCCCCCTCCTCCCCCTCCCCCCTCCTCCTGAGTCATGATTCCAGGAGAACTTCTGTCTGTCTGTCTGCCTGTCTGTCTGCCTGTCCGTCCGTCCATCTATCTATTTATCATCTATATTTATCTACCATTATCTATTATCTCTATCTGTATCTATCTATATCTATCATCTATCTATTTATCATTATTTATCTATCATCTATATCTATCATTATCTATCATCTATCTCTATCATCTATATCTATCATTATCTATTATCTCTGTATCTATCTATCATCTATCTATCTATTATTTATCTATCATCTGTATCTATCATTATTTATCATCTGTCTGTCTATCATCTATATTTATCATTATTATCTCTGTATCTGTCTATATCTATCTATCATCTATCTATCATCTCTATTATTTATCTATCATCTATTTCTATCCATCTATATCTATCTGTCTATCTATCATCTATATCTATCTATCATTATCTATTACCTCTATCTATCCATCCATATCTATCTATCATTATCTATCATCTATCTGTCTATCTATCATCTGGACAGCCATTTGTCTGAAATGGTATAGGTTTCCTGCCTTAGCAGGAGGTTGGACTAGATGACCTCCAAGGTCCCTTCCAACTAATTATTATTATTATTATTATTATTATTATTATTATTATTATTATTATTGTTATTGTTATTGTTATTGTTATTGTTATTGTTATCTATATTTATCTATCATTATCATCTCTGTATCTATCTATCTATATCCATCATCTATCTATTTATCATCTATCTATTATTTATCTATCATCTAGATCTATTTATCTATCTATCTATCTATCTATCATCTATATTTATCTATCATTCTCTATTACTTCTATCTTTATCTATCTATCTATCTATCTATCTATCTATCTATCTATCTATCTATCTATCCATCCATATCTATCTGTCTATCTGTCTATCTATCTATCTATCTATCTATCTATCTATCTATCTATCTATGTCTGTGTCTATCTATCATCTATATTTATCATTATTATCTCTATCTGTATCTATCTATCTATCTATCTATCTATCTATCTATCTATCTATCTATCTATCATCTATCATCTTTTTACCTCGTGGTGACCAAAACTGGATGCAGTATTCCAGGTGTGGCCTTACCAAGGCCTTGTAAAGTGGTATTAGTACTTCACTTGATCTTGATTCTATCCCTCTGTTAATGCAGCCTAGCACTGTGTTGACTTTTTTGGCAGCTGCAGCACACGGCTGGCTCATATTGAAGTGATTGTCTACTAAGACTCCGAGATCCCTCTCACAGTTACTACTATTGAGCAAAGTACCACCTATACTATACCTCTGCATTTGATTTTTCCTGCCTAAATGTAGAAACTTACTTTTTTCACCATTGAATTTCATTTTGTTAGATAGTGCCCAGTGTTCAAGTTCTATCTAACTTTCTATCTATCTAAGTCTGTGTCTATCTATCATCTATATTTATCATTATTATCTCTATCTGTATCTATCTATCTATCTATCTATCTATCTATCTATCTATCTATCATCTATCTAACTATCTATGTAACTATCTATCTATCTATCTATCTATCTATCTATCTATCTATCTATCTATTTCCCATAGAAATAACATGTCCAGGATAGCATCCTGGAGTGCTAAGGAAGCTGCTTAGCCGAGGCCCCCTACCACCATCCGAAAAGCAGGAGGAACTTACACCTGGCAACATTTTTTTGAGGTGGTCAGAGGTTGGAACGGAACCCTAAGCAAAAGAGAGAGAGAGAGAGAGAAGGAGATAAATACATTAGTAGCAAAAAGGAGGCCAGAATTGCAAACAATGGCCTTGAACCCCATGGTAGGCAAGGCTTACTTCCCATAAAAATCAACCACAAACAAAGTGACTGCGGTAACTAGGTGTTACCAATGCACCCATTCCTTTCTTCAAAATCTGGATTGGTGAAAGACCTGCCGTTACAGGTGGTCCTTGACTTACGACACAATTCAGCCCAACATTTCTGTTGCCAAATGAGACATTTGTTAGGGGAGCTTTGCCCCATTTCACTCCCTTTCCTGCCACCGTTGTTAAGCAAATCACTGCAGCTGTTAAGTTAGGAACCCTGTCACTAAGCGAATCTGGCTTCCCCCATTGATTCTGCTTGTCAGATGGTCGCAAAAGGGGATCACGCGACTCCCTTTGGGATGCTGCAAAACCATCGTAAACACGAGTCAGTTGCTGAGCATCTGAATTTTGACCCTGGAGATCGTGAGTGTGAAAAACGATCCGAAGTCACTGTTTTGCTGCCGTTGCAACTTCAAATGGTCACTAAGTGAACTACTGTGAGTCGAGGATCACCTGTATTACTAAAGGTAAAACCTTCATTTCAGAGTTCCACCAGGACCTTAATCTTAATCTTAATCTCTCTGAATTAAAAGGAACCACAGTCCATTGGCGGCCCTGAGAGTGGATCCCTCTGGGCTCAGCGCTAAGAATGGTTGGCTGGAGAAGTTTCCATACTCTTGTCTCCGAATCCTTCCTTCCTTTCTTCCCTCCTTCCTTCCTTTCTTCCTTCCCTCCCTCCCTCCCTTCCCCCCTCCCTTCCTCCCTCTCTCCCTTCCTCCCTTCCCTCCCTCCATTCCTCCCTTCCTCTCCCTCCCTCCCTCCGTCCCTCCCTTCTCTCCCTCCCTTCCTCCCTTTCTCCCTTCCTTCCTTCCTTCTTCCTTCCTTCCTTCCCTCCCTCCTTCCCTCCCCCTCCCTTTCTCCCTTCCTCTCTCCCTCCTTCTTTCTTCCCTCCCTCCCTTCCTCCCTTCCTTTCTCCCTCCCTCCCTCCCTCCCTCCCTTCTTCCCTCCCTTCCTCCCCTCTCTCCCTCCCTTCCCTCCCTCCATTCCTCCCTTCCTTTCTCCCTCCCTCCCTCCCTTCCTTCTCTCCCTCCCTTTCTCCCTTCCTTCCTTCCTCCTTCGTTCCTTCCCTCCCTCCCCCTCCCTTTCTCCCTGCCTCTCTCCCTCCTTCTTCCTTCCCTCCCTCCCTTCCTCCCTTCCTTTCTCCCTCCCTCCCTCCCTTCTTCCCTCCCTTCCTCCCTTTCTCCCTCCCTTCCTTCCTTCTCTCCTGAAGATCAAACTTCCTCCCTCCCTCCCTCCCTTTTTGGTTTGCTCTCCTGAACCCCAGGCTGAGACTCAGCCTCCCAACAGGCAGAGACTAGGAGGGAAGTGCCACGTCTCAGCGGATCCAAAGGGGCTTCTTCACCCACCTTCACTTTGGTGAGCGGAGTGTTGAGGTGGGGCTGGTACAAGATCATCAGAGCATGGAGCGCACTTGCTGGCAGATAGAAAGCCACCGTTTTCCCTTCTTTGGCTGGCAGGTTATCCGGGAGCGGATCACATTCGAAGGGTATTACTTCCCCGTTTTTCTTTTCCACTATAATCTAGAAAAGCAAGCAGAAATGCCAGCGTCATTGTTTCAAAAGCATCTGAAGCGCTCCAAAGGTCACACGGGATGGGACGGGGAAGGGCTCATCCCAAACGTGGTCCTGTTCTTGGACATCTCATCCCTACTTACAGTTTCATGCTGGGCACCTGCCCTCCACCTGAGACCAAAGCCTGCCATGCAGTCCTAGGTTGATGGCCGGAAAGGAGTCCGAATCTCATCCCTTCGCAATTCTGTTTATTGCTTCCCTACCTCTTGCCAGTGAAAGTAAGGTTTGGGGTAGGAGGAGTAAGTGCTGGGACATCAGCTTCTGCCTACTGGACATTTGACCTCCTGCCTTTGATTGTCTGGCTCCCACATTCCCGAGACCATCTAAGGCAGGGGTAGGCAACCTTGGCTCTTTTTATGACTCGTGGACTCCAACTCCCAGAATTCCTGAGCCAGCCATGCTGAGGGGAAAGGGAGAGGTTTCCAAGCTGAGCCATGCTAGCTCAGGAATTCTGGGAGTTGAAGTCCACGAGTCATGAGGGGGCCATAGTTCCCCCATGCTGGCTCAGGAATTCTGGGAGTTGAAGTCCACGAGTCATGAGGGGGCCATAGTTCCCCCATGCTGGCTCAGGAATTCTGGGAGTTGAAGTCCACGAGTCATGAGGGGGCCATAGTTCCCCCATGCTGCCTCATGTTCTAGGACAGGTAGGCAACCTCGGCTCTTTTATGACTCATGGACTCCTAGAATTCCTGAGCCAGCCATGCTGAGGGGAAGGGAGAGGTTTCCAAGCTGAGCCATGCTGGCTCAGGAATTCTGGGAGTTGAAGTCCACAAGCCATGAAGGGGCCAAGGTTGCCTACCCCTGATCTAAGGGAACCTGCCTTCCCATTCAACCAGACACCCATTGGAAGGTCAATAGGATTTTGTCGACACCAGGAGGCCCAGCTGACTCCATCTACTCTGATCCTTTGAGCAGGACAGAAGGCCATGTCCAAACTATGCAAAGGAAGACTTGTCAAGAGTTAGTGGCTGAGGTCACTTCCCATGTTAAGCTAATGAAGAACTCTTTATGTTGCATGTAACTGTTGGGAAGTAGCCCTAGAATGTTGACTTTTTGGTTAGGAATCTTCGGTGTAAATCCACCATGTCCTGAGGCAGAATAGAATAGAATAGAATAGAATAGAATAGAATAGAATAGAATAGAATAGAATAGAATAGAATAGAATAGAATAGAATAGAATAGAATAGAATAGAACAGAAAATAATAATAATAATAATAATAATAATAATAATAATAATAATAATAATAATAATAATAATAATAATAATAATAATAATAATAATAATAATAATAATATAAAGTTGGAAGGGACCTTGGAGGTCATCTAGTCCAACCCCCTGCTCAGGCAGGAAACCCTATACCATTTCAGGCAAATGGCTGTCCAGTCTCTTCTTAAAAACCTCCAGTGTTGGAGCATTCACCACCTCTGGAGGCAGGTTGTTCCACTGGTTAATTGTTCTAACTGTCAGGAAGTTTCTCCTTAGTTCTAGGTTGCTTCTCTCCTTGACTACTTTCCATCCGTTGCTTCTTGTCCTGCTTTCAGGTGCTTTGGAGAAGAGCTTGACTCCCTCTTCTTTGTGGTAGCCCCTGAGATATTGGAACACTGCTATCATGTCACCCCTCACCCTTCTCTTCATTAAACTACACATACCCAATTCCAGCAACCGTTCCCTATATGTTTTAGCCTCCAGCCCCTTAATCATCTTTGTTGCTCTTCTCTGTACTCTTTCTAGAGTCTCGACATCTTTTTTACATCGTGGTGACCAAAACTGGACGCAGTATTCCAGGTGTGGCCTTACCAAAGCATTGTAAAGTGGTATTAGTACTTCACTTGATCTTGATTCTATCCCTCTGTTAATGCAGCCTAGCACTGTGTTGGCTTTTTTGGCAGCTGCAGCACACTGCTGGCTCATATTGAAGTGATTGTCTACTAAGACTCCGAGATCCCTCTCACAGTTACTACTATTGAGCAAGGTACCATCTATACTATACCTGTGCATTTGATTTTTCCTGCCTAAATGTAGAACCTTACTTTTTTCACCATTGAATTTCATTTTGTTAGATAGTGCCCAGTGTTCGAGTCTGTCCAGATCCTCCTGTATCTTAAGCCTATCTTCTGGAGTATTGGCTATTCCTGCCAGCTTGGTGTCGTCTGCAAATTTGATGAGTTCCCCATCTATCCCCTCATCCAAATCGTTGATGAAGATGTTGAAGAGCACTGGGCCCAGAACAGAGCCCTGGGGCACCCGACTACACACTTCCTTCCAGGTAGATGTGGTTCCATTGAGGACCACACGCTGAGTACGGCCTGTCAGCCAGCTATGAATCCATCTGGTGGTAATGCTATCTAACCCACATTTTTCTATCTTATCAAGTAGTAGGTTGTGATCTACTTTATCAAATGCCTTACTGAAGTCCAAGTAAATTATATCTACAGCATTCCTCTGGTCCACTAGTTTTGTCACTTGGTCAAAGAATGCAATAAGATTTGTCTGGCAGGATCTGTTTTTGACAAACCCATGTTGGCTTTTAGTGATGACTTTGTTCGCATCAAGGTGTTCGCTGATTTGTTGTTTGATTATCTTTTCCAGAATCTTCCCAGGTATTGAGGTCAGGCTGATAGGTTTGTAGTTTCCTGGATCTATTTTTTTCCCTTTTTTGAAGATGGGAACTACATCAGCTCTCTTCCAGTCCTCTGGTAGTTCCCCAGTGCTCCAGGATCTTTGAAAAATATACTTCAGTGGTTCTGAGATCACGTCTGCCAGTTCCTTGAGAACCTTGGGGTGTAATCCATCTGGTCCTGGTGATTTGAACTCGTCTAGGCTGGACAGGTGCTCACTTACCATTTTCTTGCCTATCTTAGCTTGCGTTTCTATTCTGTTTTTTATGGCACTGGTTTTGGTAGGTTGGACTGTTTTTCCCCTTTGTGTAAAGACAGATGCAAAAAATGAGTTAAATAGTTCTGCTTTCTCCCTATTGCTTGTCACCTTCTTGCTGCTTTCCCCCACTAATGGACCAATCATTTCCTTAACTTTTTTCTTGTTTTTTATATGTTGAAAGAAGCTTTTTTTGTTATTTTTGACTTTGGTCGCAAGCCTTAGTTCATTTTGAGCCTTAGCTTTCCTCACTTCATCTTTGCAGGCACGGGCTGTTTGCTGATATTCTGACTTAGTTATGTGCCCCTCTTTCCAATTCTTATACTTGTCCTTTTTATCTTTCAATTTATCAGAGAGTTCTTTATGCAGCCATGCTGGTTTCTTTTGAGAGCTGTTATTTTTCTTCTTTGTTGGTATTGTACTAGACTGGGCCTTTATTATCTCACTTTTCAAAATTTCCCAAGCTTCTTGAGTTGTTTTCCCCTTTAGGATTCTCATCCATGGAATTCTTCCCAAGGTCTCTCTAAGTTTATTGAAATTAGCTCTTTTAAAGTCCAAGACTCTAGTTTGGCTGTGTTCTATTGCTTGTGCTTCCAGAATGTTGAATTCCAATATTGCATGATCACTTCCCCCCAAGGTTTCTGTGGCTTTGACACTTTCTATCATTTCATCTCTGTTAGTGAGAATAGAATAGTATGAGAGAATAGAATAGAATAGAATAGAATAGAATAGAATAGAATAGAATAGAATAGAATAGAATAGAATGTAGGAATAAAGAATAGGAAAGAATAGAATAGAATAGAATAGAATAGAATAGAATAGAATAGAATAGAATAGAATAGAATAGAATAGAATAGAATATATAGAATAGAATAGAATAGAATAGAATAGAGTAGAGTAGAGTAGAGTAGAGTAGAGTAGAGTAGAGTAGAGTAGAGTAGAGTAGAGTAGAATAGAATAGAATAGAATAGAATAGAATAGAATAGAATAGAATAGAATAGAATAGAATAGAATAGAATAGAAAATATGGAATAGAATAGAATAGAATAGAATAGAATAGAATAGAATAGAATAGAATAGAATAGAATAGAATAGAATAGAATAGAATGTAGGAATAAAGAATAGAAAAGAATAGAATAGAATAGAGTAGAGTAGAGTAGAGTAGAATAGAATAGAATAGAATAGAATAGAATAGAATAGAATAGAATAGAATAGAATAGAATAGAATAGAATAGAATAGAATAGAATAGAATATATGGAATGGAATGGAATGGAATGGAATGGAATGGAATAGAATAGAATAGAATAGAATAGAATAGAATAGAATAGAATAGAATAGAATAGAATAGAATAGAATAGAATAGAATAGAATAGAATAGAAAATATAGAATAGAATAGAATAGAATAGAATAGAATAGAATAGAATAGAATAGAATAGAATAGAATAGAATAGAATAGAATAGAATAGAAAATATAGAATAGAATAGAATAGAATAGAATAGAATAGAATAGAATAGAATAGAATAGAATAGAAAATATAGAATAGAATAGAATAGAATAGAATAGAATAGAATAGAATAGAATAGAATAGAATAGAATAGAATAGAAAATATAGAATAGAATAGAATAGAATAGAATAGAATAGAATAGAATAGAATAGAATAGAATAGAATAGAATAGAATAGAAAATATGGAATGGAATGGAATAGAGTAGAGTAGAGTAGAGTTAGAATAGAATAGAATAGAATAGAATAGAATAGAATAGAATAGAATAGAATAGAATAGAATAGAATAGAATAGAATAGAATAGAATAGAATAGAATAGAATAGAATAGAATAGAAAATATGGAATGGAATAGAATAGAATGGAATAGAAAATATGGAATGGAATGGAATAGAATAGAATAGAATAGAATAGAATAGAATAGAATAGAATAGAATAGAATAGAATAGAATAGAATAGAATAGAATAGAATAGAATAGAATAGAAAATATAGAATAGAATAGAATAGAATAGAATAGAATAGAATAGAATAGAAAATATAGAATAGAATAGAATAGAATAGAATAGAATAGAATAGAATAGAATAGAATAGAATAGAATAGAATAGAATAGAATAGAATAGAATAGAATAGAATAGAAAATATGGAATGGAATGGAATGGAATGGAATAGAGTAGAGTAGAGTAGAGTAGAGTAGAGTAGAGTAGAGTAGAGTAGAGTAGAGTAGAGTAGAGTAGAATAGAATAGAATAGAATAGAATAGAATAGAATAGAATAGAATAGAATAGAATAGCTTCTGGAGGCCAGGCATTCCACTGGTTAATTATTCTAATTGTCAGAGTCAAAATCATTGTCATTTTTTTTCTCGCCAGATGAAGTGAACAATGCTTTCTGACTTTTCAGAAGAGCTGGTTGACCTGATTGGGGAAAAGATATTCCTAGTGCCCCCCCCCCGGTAAAAACTGGGGTTGTGATAAATAATATATCCATCCACTCTTACCTTGAGATTAATGCTGATGTGAGTTGAAACGACAACCGGCTTTTCTGACACTTTGAGCTGAATGAAGCCGATGTTCCAAATAGGTTTCTTTCCTGTGAAAGATACACATTGTGTTAAAATATGGTTTCTTCGAGCAGTTTCTCAAACCAGATATAACTCTGGGCTTCCCAGAAGACACTGCAGAGAACCAGAGATGTCCTTTAGGGATTCTCATGACTGATTCTCTGATTTTGGTTCAAGAAAACATTTCAAGCAAGCGAACTTGCTTGAATTCTACGTAAGAACATCTCTGGCCACCGAGTCAATAAACCAAGATCGCTTAAGTTTAGGAAGAAGCTGCTTGCTTATCCAATCTTCCATATGTTGACTGGATCCAACACTCTTATTTCATCCTAGGGGACATCCGAAGTGGGACAACCAATTGTCCATGGAGAATTCTCCATCATCCAGGTCTTGGTTGTCCCAAAGGGTTTTTTTCAGGAGGCAACTGGACTTTCTTCTTTTTCTGTTTGAAGATGTTTCGCTTCTCATCCAAGAAGCTTCCTCAGGTTCTGACCGGATGGTGGGGAATGGAAGGATTTATACTCCTTGCAGACAGCTGGTCGTTTGCATTCTTTTAGACAGTCGTTGAGGCCACCTGGAGGTTGACCTGTGTCTCTCTAAAAGGAGGCAAATGACCTGAGTCTTTGGAGAAGGGCAGGATATAAATGGGATAAAAAAAAAACTGGACTGCCTTGTTTTTTCTTTGAAGACATTTCTCACCTCGTCCAAGAAGGTTCTTCAGCTCTGACTGGATGGTGGGGGAATGGAAGGATTTATACTCCTTGCAAAGAGCTGGTCATTTGCAATCTTTTAGAGGGTAGCTGAGGCCACCTGAAGTCTTGTCTGTGTCTCTCTAAAAGGAGGCAAACGACCAGCTGTCTGCAAGGAGTATAAATCCTTCCATTCCCCACCATCCAGTCAGAACCTGAAGAAGATTCTCGGATGAGAAGCGAAATGTCTTCAAAGAAAAACAGTCCAGTTGCCTCGTGGAAAAGCAGCTTTGGGACAACTGAGGACACAGGTAAGCCTCCAGGTGGCCTCAAGGATTCTCTAAAAGGAGGCAAACGACCAGCTGTCTGCAAGGAGTATAAATCCTCCCATTCCCCACCATCCAGTCAGAACCTGAAGAAGATTCTCGGATGAGAAGCGAGATGTCTTCAAAGGAAAACAAGAAAGTCCAGTTGCCTCCTGAAAAAGGCCCTTTGGGACTCCCACCCCAATTGCAAAGAGCAAAGGTCAACTGAACAGCTGGCTTGGGGGAGCGGGGTCTTCAGATTGTCTCCTCCACAAAGAGTTAGGAAAAACTCAAAATTCAGACTTTGGGGTGCTAGCGTATCCCCAAACTGTCTCCTGTAGCCCTCCAGGAGGTCAAGGTGTTGGCTGTAGCCCCCAGCATTGGCCACCTGTTCCTTTCTCACGTCCTGCCTTCAGGTCTGAGACCATGGGGCCCTCTGGGCTGTCACCATGAGAAAGAACAGCTCGACCCCAGCTCAACTCCCTTAAATTAAAAAAAGAAGCTATCAGCTGCCACCGTAGGCTTGCTTGTGCTTCGCTGACTCTGCAGTGGCAGATGGTCGTGAACTGTGTGGAGCAGGGCTGCTTGAGGAAACGGAAGTAAATGCTGTACCTCCTCGAGATGCTGCCTCAAGGTCACCCAGCTGGAAGAAGGAGGGGGCCACACACCAAACTGGGCCGGGACTGACCATTAGGGAAGCATCTTTCCTGAACTTGTTTGGTTACACTGGGATGGGCAACGGGACACAGTTAAGGGAGGGAAGAATAAAACCCCAGGGATTGTGGCGCGCGATTCTCCGTTCCGGCTTTGTGCTCCTGAGATACACTTGATCCCTACTAAGCTCTACCATTCTCAACGGATGGAGAGCTTTCTGTTTAGAGGTTTGAGTTGTGGCAGGCCTGACAGAAACAAAGACACTCACCCAGAATTGTTTTAAATGATGCCTTTATTTTCTCCATGATCATGTCAGTTGCTGGGCACAACTAGAAGACAGAGGATCCAGAAAAGGAGACACGATTAGACAAGAACAGCAGGTTCCTGGGATCAAATGGGGCTTGAGACAGATCTTCATTGGGGGGTGTGGGGAGCAGATGGGGACTATAGCGGTGGCAAATCCCACCTTGTACACAGCCGTGCAGACTCACCTCTCTGCCCTTGTGCAACCTCCATGCACGCCACCACATCAGCCAGCCAGCACTTTAAGCCAGCTTTGGAAGGTGATGTGCACTCAAATGTCTACTAAAACTCATTGAGTCCCCCCAATATTTTTGGAGCCCGGGAACATAGCTGCAGCTGGACCCCAGAGAGATGAAGAGGATGCAACCTCTGATGTATTAGTACCGCTTTATAAAGCCTTAGTAAGGCCACCCCTGGAATCCTGAACCCAGTTCTGGTCACCGCACTACAAAAAGAAAAGATGTTGAGACTTTGGGATAAAGTGAAGAGAAAAGCAACTAGGATGATTAAAGGCCTGGAGACTAAAATATATGAAGTTGCAGGATGTGGCTAGTTCTAGAGAAAAGAAGGACTAGATTGACTTGATAGCAGCGTTTGAGAAGCTGCTACAAAGCACCAGAGGGGAAGAAAGGAAACAATGGATGGAAACTGATCAAGGAGAGAAGCAACCTGGAACAAAGGAGAAACTTCCTCACAGTGAGGACATATTAACCAGTGGAACAGCTTGCCACCAGAAATCATGCTCCATCACTGGAAATTTTTAAGAAGAGGCTAGACAGTCACTTGTCTGAGATGGTGTAGGTTCTCCTGCTTGAGCAGGGGGCTGGACTAGAAGACCTCCAAGGTCCCTTACAGCTCTGCTCTGCTCTGCTCTACTCTACTCTGTTTCTATTCTATTCTATTCTATTCTATTCTATTCTATTCTATTCTATTCTATTCTATTCTATTCTATTCTATTCTATTCTATTCTATTCTATTCTATTCTTATTTCTTTATTCTATTCTATTCTATTCTATTCTATTCTATTCTATTCTATTCTATTCTATTCTATTCTATTCTTATTTCTTTATTCTATTCCATTCCAGTCTTAGTCTATTCTATTCCATTCCATTCCATTCCATTCCATTCCATTCCATTCCATTCCATTCCATTCTATTCTATTCTATTCTATTCTATTCTATTCTATTCTATTCTATTCTATTCTATTCTATTCTATTCTTTATTCCTACATTCTATTCTATTCTATTCTATTCTATTCTTATTTCTTTATTCTATTCTATTCTATTCTATTCTATTCTATTCTATTCTTATTTCTTTATTCTATTCCATTCCAGTCTTAGTCTATTCTATTCCATTCCATTCCATTCCATTCCATTCCATTCCATTCCATTCCATTCCATTCCATTCTATTCTATTCTATTCTATTCTATTCTATTCTATTCTATTCTATTCTATTCTATTCTATTCTATTCTATTCTATTCTTTATTCCTACATTCTATTCTATTCTATTCTATTCTATTCTATTCTATTCTATTCTATTCTATTCTATTCAAATCTATTCTATTCTATTCTATTCTATTCTATTCTATTCTATTCTATTCTATTCTATTCTATTCTATTCGAATCTATTCTATTCTATTCTATTCTATTCTTATTTCTTTATTCTATTCTATTCTATTCTATTCTATTCTATTCTATTCTATTCTATTCTATTCTATTCTATTCTATTTGAATCTATTCTATTCTATTCTATTCTTATTTCTTTATTCTATTCTATTCTGTTCTATTCTATTCTATTCTATTCTATTCTATTCTTATTTCTTTATTCTATTCTAATCTATTCTATTCTATTCTATTCTATTCTTATTTCTTTATTCTATTCTATTCTGTTCTATTCTATTCTATTCTATTCTATTCTATTCTATTCTATTCTATTCTATTCTATTCTATTCTATTCTTATTTCTTTATTCTATTCTATTCTATTCTTATTTCTTTATTCTATTCTATTCCAGTCTTAGTCTATTCTATTCTATTCCATTCCATTCTATTCTATTCGAATCTATTCTATTCTATTCCTGTATTATAGGCAGAAAACAACAAAGTAAACTCAATTCAGTCAACTCAATCAGAATAGAGCTAGAAGGGACCTTGGAGGTCTTCTAGTCCAACCCCCTGCTCAATCAGGAGACCCTAAACCATTTCAAACAAACAACTGTCCAGTCTCTTCTTCAAAACTTCTAGTGATGGAGCATCCACAACTTCTGGAGGAAAGCCATTCTACTAGGTTACTTCTCTCCCTGATTAGTTTCCATCCGTTGCTTCTTGTCCTGCCCTCAGGTCCTTTGGAGAATAGCTTGACTCCCTCTTCTTTGGGGCAGCCCCTCAAATAGTGGGATATTGCTATCATGTCCCTCCAAGTCCTTCTTTTCTCTAGACTGGCCATAACCAATCCCTGCAACTGTTCTTTGTATATTTTAGCCTCCAGTCCCCTAATCGTTTTTGTTGCTCTTCTCTGCACTTTTTCCAAAGTTTCAACATCTTTTTTTTGTAATGTGGTGGCCAAAACTGGACGCAGCATTCCGGCTGTGGCCTTACTCAGGCTTTATCAAACGTTACCAAAGTAGCTAGCTTGAACTCTGCCAGCAAGGGTCTGTTTGTATGCACCTGGAATTACTCGATGGGATCTGAAGTGTGTCTCTCCTGCCTAACCTATGGGACAGGTGGACTGGCGGGAAGCAAACATATGAGCCTTGGTGGAGCAGTGGGCTGATGCCTCCTTAAGTAACACCAGCTGCCTGCCATTAGTGCAGGTTCGAGTCCCACCAGGCTCAAGGTTGACTCAGCCTTCCATCCTTCCGAGGTAGGTAAAATGAGGACCCAGATTGTTGGGGGCAATTAAGCTGACTTTGTAATAATGCCGCTTGGGGTGAGTGTGTGAAAGCCCTAATAAGCAGGCAGATACATAGAATGAAGGCTACTGCTAAGCTTGTAAGCCGCCCTGAGTCTTCGGAGAAGGGCGGGATATAAATGGAATAAAAAAAACCAGGTCCCTGGCCCCCACCCCATCCTTCCAGGTCTGTGGTTCTACCGTCATAAAGCCCCCAGACTTACCACACCCGGCATGACTTTCGCGAGTGTAGAATCCAAAAACTTATTCACAATTTTGGGAAGCATGCTGAAAGAGAAGACGAGAAATGAAAGGAATTATAAAGTACAAGTAATCCTTGACCACAATTCAGCCTAACATTTCTTTATGAAGTGGTACTGATACTTCACATGATTTTGATTCTATCCCTCTGTTTATACAGCCAAGGATTGTATTAGCTTTTTGGACAGCTGCCGCACACTGTGGGGCTCATATTTAAGTGATTGTCCACTAGAATAGAATAGAATAGAATAAAATAGAATAGAATAGAATAGAATAGAATAGAATAGAATAGAATAGAATAGAATAGAATAGAATAGAATAGAATAGAATAGAATAGAATAGAATAGAATAGTATGAGAGAATAGAATAGAATAGAATAAGAAAAAAGAATAGAATAGAATAGAATAGAATAGAATAGAATAGAATAGAATAGAATAGAATAGAATAGTATGAGAGAATAGAATAGAATAGAATAAGAAAAAAGAATAGAATAGAATAGAATAGAATAGAATAGAATAGAATAGAATAGAATAGAATAGAATAGAATAACGTTATTGTCTCTCTGAATGTACACTAATCAGCATACATTAAAATGAAATTTTGTTGCATACAGCTCTCAAAGGGTCACCCCCTCCAAAGTACACTACATAAATATGACATACAAACATACGTAATAAATAAAAAAATAAATACACAGAATTATGCATATACTTCCGTATATTATATGACGCAGAGAAACAACACCGTCCACTTTGGATTGTGTATACTTGTGCATGGCAAGAAAAAAGGATTTGGACTGCAAGGTCCCTCTATTGAGTCAGGAGCCACCTATTCTAGTCCTGAGCATCTGGTTTTTCTTGCCTAAATGTAGAACCTTATTTTTCTCACCACAGAATTTCAGTTTGCTAGATAGGGCCCCGTGTTCAAGTCTGACACACCTTGTGGGTTCTCACCTGCTGGGAAGGTTGGTTTTACAGGACTTCACCACCACCTTACAATCAGTGACCTTGAAAAGCAGCTCACCATTGGGCAATCTTGAAATCTTGGCCGCCATCATAATTTGAACACCCACAGTGATTACCATATTTCCGCCAATAAAGCTGGAAAAAAAAGAGAAAATGTTGGGACCAGATTTGCTGCAACAACTGCACCCATAGTAGGTCCACAAGACAACGTCTATGGAGATTCTCCAGTATCCAGGTCATGGTTTTCCCAAAGATGCTTTTTCTTTTTTTCTTTTTCTTTTTTTATTGAAAAGTTTTACAGTACATTTTTTAAATAGAAAAAACTCCCTCCCTCCCCCTCCCCTACCCCCAACCCTACCCTCCCCTACCCTCCCCCCTACCCGACTTCCCAGAGCTGAATACAGGGTATAAACTTACAAACTTAAGCTAAAATATACTAACAACAAAAATAAAGCATTAAATTCTATCGCACTTTAACTCTCTGTAAACATAACTATATTACTAACAAATAACTGATAATACATCGTATAAAACCACTACAGGCCCAAAATTTAAGAGAGAATTTTTATAAAATGTTTTATAGGTGGCACTTAAAAGGTAAAGGTAAAGGTTCCCCCGCACATGCGTGCTAGTCGTTTCCGACTCTAGGGGCCGGTGCTCATCTCCGTTTCAAAGCCGAAGAGCCAGCGCTTGTCCGAGGACGTCTCCGTGGTCATGTGGCCAGCATGACTAGACGCCAAAGGCGCACGGAACGCTGTTACCTTCCCACCGGAGTGGTCCCTATTTTTCTACTTGCATTTTTACGTGCTTTCGAACTGCTAGGTTGGCAGAAGCTGGGACGAGTAACAGGCGCTCACTCTGCTACGCAGCACTCGGGATTCGACCCGCCAAACTGCTGACCTTCTGACCGACAAGCTCAGCGTCCTAACCCACTGAGCCTAAAAAACTAGACCCTAAAAAACTAGACCCTAAAAAACTAGCAAGTATGTATCCGAACTGCCAGCCTAAATGTTGGAGGTGTGGTTGTGAGGATGCTACGTATTTTCACATATGGTGGACTTGTAAAAAAAGTCAAAGCTTTTTGGATTAAAATTTGGTGGAACATGCAAAAGATATTTAAGAAAAAGATAAGGTTTTCTCCGCAGTTGTTTTTGTTGGGTATTATTACAGATTTTACTGTTATAGATACTGAATTGATGTTGAATTTAATTACGGCAGCAAGACTTTTAGTAGCGCAATATTGGAAGAAGGAAGAACTGCCTACTATAGAAGAGTGGACTTTGAAAGTTTCTAATTGGGCGGAAATGGCAAAGATTTCAGCATATTTGAAAGAATAATCGCAACAGAGATACATTGTGGAATGGAGGAGATGGATCGAATATATTCAGAATAAATATGGGACTAAAAAGTTTCATTTACCAAAGATGCTTTTTCCAAAAGGCAACTGAACTTTCATGGGCTTGGCTTTTTTTCTTTGAAAATATTTCACTTGTCAACCAAGAAACTTCTTCAGTTCTAACTGATTGGAGGGGAATGGAAGGATTTACATTCTTTGCAGTCATCTGGTTATTAGTACTCTCTTTGAGAATCACTGAAGCCACTTGAAGGTTTATCTGTATCCTATATCCAAGTGGCCTCAACAACTCCCAGAAAGAATGCTAACGATCAGATGACTGCCAAGAATATAAATCCTTCCATTCCCCACCAGTCAGTTAGAGCTGAAGAAGCTTCTTGGATGAGAAGTGAAACCTTTTCAAAAAGAAAACAAAACAAAACAAGGAAGACGACACTCAGTGGGTGACTTTGGTTTTCATTGTAAACTCATTCCTTTCTCAATTCAGTGGCAGTGACAAAACCAAAGGAATCAGCCTACAAATGTCCAATTCACCAACAGGCTTTCCCATTAATAATAATAGGGTTGGAAGGGACCTTGGAGGTCTTCTAGTCCATCCCCTGCCTATGGCGGGTGTCCTTAAACCATCCCAGATAAATGGCTGCCTATTCTTTTCTTGAAAATGTCCAGTGATGGAGCACCCACAACTTCTAAAGGCAAGCAGTTCCACCGGTTAATTGTCCTCACTGTCAGGAAACTCCTCCTTAGTTCCAGGTTGCTTCTCTCCTTGGTTAGTTTCCATCCGTTGCGTCTTGTCCTGCCTTCAGGCGCTTTGGAGGAAAGGTTGATCCCCTCATCTTTGTAGGAGCCCCTCAAAAATTGGAATGGTGATATCATGTCACCCCTGGTGCTTCTTTTCATTAGACTAGTCCAGGGGTAGGCAACCTCGGCTCTTTTATGACTCATGGACTTCAACTCCCAGAATTCCTGAGCCAGCCATGCTGAGGGGAAAGTGAGAGGTTTCCAAGCTCAGCCAAGCTGGCTCAGGAATTCTGGGAGTTGAAGTCCACAAGTCATGAAGGGGCCATAGTTCCCTCATGCTGGCTCAGGAATTCTGGGAGTTGAAGTCCATGAGTCATAAAAGAGCCGAGGTTGCCTACCCCTGGACTAGACATACCCAATGGATTTTCTGGTCCACCCAATGGATCTTCTACATCCATGACCTGAGTCCTTCGGGAGAAGGGCGGTACAGAAATTCAAATAAATAAATAAATAAATAAATAAATAAATAAATAAATAAATAAATGAATGAATGAATGAATGAATGAATGAATGAATGAATGAATGAATGAATGAATGACCAAAACTGGGCTCTGACTCACCTTTTCCCAGCAACTGAGATGACAAGTTCCAACTTTATCTTGATGATGTCAGGTGGCGAAAAGATTATCTCAATATCGGGTATCTTCAGCTCGTTAACTGTCAACCTACCAGAGTAAGGAAGAGAGCGTGAAGAATAGCAGAGGAACGCATGTTTTGCTGATGGGAAGAATTAGATGAAGGCCTTGGCGAATCAGCTTAAATGCTTCGAAAAGGAATGTAACTCAGAGTTGTGTATAAGTTCTCAGGGGAATCACAGACCCAAAGGAATCTATCTTTGGGTTCTCTGGACTGAATTCCAGTCCCGCTCCCATTGCTAATGTTCCAATCAAACGATGCTCAGCAGAAGGATAGCCCTCTTGTTCCTGCCTGTCCTTTGAGGTGGCCACGGATCGGATTCCTTTGTGGATGGACTCTCATCTGTGGGAATATCAGAGTTGGAAGGGACCTTGGAGGTCATCTAGTCCAACCTTCTCAGCTTTAGGGCAAGGTCTGAGATGTGATAGCTAGAAGTAGTTTGGGCTTGATGTCAACTCAATGGTTTCTGGAGGTTATAAGGAATACAGAATACCAGAGTTGGAAGGGACCTTGGAGGTCTTCTAGTCCAACCCCCTGCTCAAGCAGGAGACCCTAAAGCCTTCTGGACCAATGGTTGTCCAGACAAGATCAAGTCCAAAAATTAAGCCTTCCCATTCTTGTCTATGGAGACTCTCCATCATCCAAGTTATGGTTGTCCCGAAGGGGCTTTCTTGACAAGAGGCAGCTGGACTGTCTTTGTTTTTCCTTGAGGACATTTCACCTCTCCTCCAAGAAGCTTCTTCAGCTCAAACCTGAAGAACTGAACTGAAGAGGTCTGCAGAGATTCGCCGTCCTCTGGGTCACGGATGTCCCAAGGCTGCTTTTTCTAGATTTTCTTGTTTTCCTTTGAAGATGTTTCACTTCTCCTCCAAGGCTCAAGAGGCTTCTTGGATGGGAAGAGACATGCCTTCAGGGAAAAACAAGAAAGTCCAGTTGCCTCCTGAAAAAAGCACCGGTGGGTAAGCCGAAGAAACGTCTTGGATGGGAAGCGAAATGATTTCAGGGAAAAACAAAGACAGTCCAGCCACTGCTTGAAAACAAGAACACGTTTGGGCCCCTTTTTTCATTATTTCTGCTCTCGCAGAGCGGCCTTCTGAGGAGGAACTAGAGTCTTGCCCTCTGTCCACATCTGTTGGGTCTTCAACTATTGGTTAGAAACTTCTAGAAGCCTGCTTTGGTGGGGGGGGGGTTGTCAAACCTCAGACTTCTCCTTTGCTGCCCCAGAGGAGATGAATCAACTCACCCTTTGATGCCTTTGATCATCTTCTTATTGTCCTTGTTTTTCATTGCTTTCAGGATCAAGTCCGCCAAAATGTTCCCTTTAGTAACGGTGACCTGGACCACTAAAAACAGAGGCAGAGAGTTCAGTGCTTAACTCAAGTCATGCGCTCTCCTAGCACAATGTGGCATGTCACGGTCGCCGTGGGCAGGAGCCACCATTCCTTTTATCATAGTTGCCATTCCATCATGGACACCTGGGTGAGGGAAACAGAGCCACAAAGAAGGGAGGCCCAACTCGAGCCGTGAGATTTTGCACCACAAGGAAAAGGAGGCCCAGCCCAGCACTAGAGGGAGGGCACCCCATCTCCCCTCGCCGCTCCTGGAGAAAGAAGAAGAAGAAGAAGAAGAAGAAGAAGAAGAAGAAGAAGAAGAAGAAGAAGAAGAAGAAGAAGAAGAAGAAGAAGAAGAAGAAGAAGAAGAAGAAGAAGAAGAAGAAGAAGAAGAAGAAGAAGAAGAAGAAGAAGAAGAAGAAGAAGAGAAGGAAGGAAGGAAGGAAGGAAGGAAGGAAGGAAGGAAGGAAGGAAGGAAGGAAGGAAGGAAGGAAGGAAGGAAGGAAGGAAGGAAGGAAGGAAGGACCTTGAGATCTTTGCATAAAATGGGAAGATGGGACAGGACGACTTTGTGCTGCAACCCATCTGGAATCGATGCCTGGAGGGTTTTGGAGAGAATATTTTCAGCTAACTCTTGGGAGAAAACCAGGTGATAGAAACAAAGTTCTCCACATTTCCAGGTTTCAATATCTTCCTACCTTTCCGTGGCTGTGAAAGAAGGAACTGGAAAAGTCATTTATTTCATTCCAAAATCAAAAGTCTCCCTCCCTCCCTCTTTCTCCTTTCTTTTTCCCATCCTTCCTTTTCTTTTCTTTCTTTATTCCCCTCTTTCATTCGTTTCTTCTCTTCCTTTTTTCTTCCTTCTCCTCCCTCCCTCCTTTCTTTTTGTCTTTCTTCTTTCTCACTCCCTCCCTTTCCATCTCCTCCCTTGCTCTTTCTTTCTTTTCTTTCTCTTTATCCCTTCCTTCCTTTCCTTGTCCTTCCTCCCTCCTTCCCTGTCCCTCTTTCTTTCTTTTCTTTTTTCTCTTTACTCATCCCTCTCTCCTTTCTCCTTCCCTCCCTTCCTCTTTCTTTCCTTTATCCTTTCTTCCTTCCTTTGTTCTTCCTTCCTATCCCAGAATCTTTCTTTCCTTCCTTCCTTCCTTCCTTCCTTCCTTCCTTCCTTCCCAAATCTATGCAAGCTGTTCTTTGACATTATCCCCAGTATTCTTACAACAATCTCAGCTACCATGATATATGCCATTTTACTTACTGCGCAAGACTGTCTGTGGCTTTAACAACATGATAGATGTACAGGAATCTCCTGATTCCGAAGGGACCGTTGCAACACAGAAGAAGACCAGCATCCCAACCCAGGGCATCTTGAGGGCTAGATCCATGGTGACTGGCAGAAAGTCAGAAACGAATCCTTGGCTGTAAACATGTGGAATAAGAACATCCATCTTTAGATTCAGGGAATAAAGAAAAGGCCTGATTTTGCTCTAAGCCAGGGGTCTTCAAACTTGGCCCTTTTATGACTTGTGGACTTCAACTCCCAGCGTGCCTGGCTGAGGAAGTTTGGGAGTTGAACTCCACAAGTCATAAAAGGGCCAAGTTTGAAGGCCCTTGCTCTAGGCCAGGGGTAGGCGACCTTGGCTCTTTTATGACTCGTGGATTTCAACTCCCAGAATTCCTGAGCCAGCATGGGGGAACTATGGGCCCCTCATGACTCGTGGACTTCAACTCCCAGAATTCCTGAGCCAGCCATGCTGAGGGGAAAGGGAGAGGTTTCCAAGCGGAGCCATGCTGGCTCAGGAATTCTGGGATTGAAGTCCACGAGTCATAAAAGAGCCAAGGTTGCCTACCCCTGGCCTAGGCCTAGGCCCCTTCATGACTCGTGGACTTCAACTCCCAGAATTCCTGAGCCAGCATGGGGGAACTATGGCCCCTTCATGACTGGTGGACTTCAACTCCCAGAATTCCTAAGCCAGCCATGCTGAGGGGAAAGAGAGAGGTTTCCAAGCTGAGCCGTGCTGGCTCAGGAATTCTGGGAGTTGAAGTCCACGAGTCATAAAAGAGCCAAGGTTGCCTACCCCTGGTCTAGGCTGATCATTTCCCGTTATGGCAGAGGCTCAAAAGCTGAAACTGGCTAACACTGAGTGGTTGTTAAATAACAGAAATGGCAGCCACGGAAGACACGGGTGCCCCTCATTGCCCATGACTCAGTTTCTGTCATGTTGATGCTCTGCTCGTATTAACAGAATAACAGAGCTGGAAGGGACCTTGGAGGTCTTCCAGTCCAACCCCTGCTCGAGCAGGAGACCATATAACATTCCAGACAAATGGCTGTCCAGTCTTTTCTTGAAAACCTCCAGTGTTGCAGCAGCCACAACTTTTGGAGGCAAGCTGCTCCACTGAATAGTAGAATAACAGAGTTGGAAGGGACCTTGAAGGTCTTCTAGTCCAACCCCCTGCTCAGGCAGGAGATCCTGTACTGTTTCAGACAAATGGTTATCCAATCTCTTGTTTTGGTTATCCAAACATACCCAGTTCCCACAACCCTTTATCATATAGTTTAGCCTCCCAGACCCATTATCTTCATTTAGTCTAATGTTTTATGCCGAATGCAGAATAACAGAGTTGGAAGGTACCTTGGAGGTCATCTAGTCCAACCCACTGCTCAAGCAGGAGAGTCTATACCATTTCAGATAAATAGCTATCCAGTCTCTTCTTAAAAACTTCCAGTGTTGGAGCACCCTCAATTTCTGGAGGCAGGTGGTTCCACTGATTAATTGTCCTCACTGTCAGGAAATTCCTCCTTAGTTCTAGGTTGCTTCTCTCCTTGATTGGTTTCTGTCAGTTACTTCTTATCCTGCCTTCAGATGCTGTGGAGAATAGCTTAATCTTTGGGTCAGTCCCTGAGATATTGGAAGGCTGCTAATATGTCAACTCTGGTCCTTCTCTGGAACAGAGACAAAAATTTGGTGGGCAACTGAAGGCCAACAGCTGCTTGGGTTTCCAGACATCCCAGGGAGTAAAACAGACTTTGATATGACTGCCATGTGCCCTGGATGCCCCTTCTCTCTGGATGAAAACATCTGGAGGACACCAACTGAACAATTTTTCAAACAGTGAGAACTTCAATTTGCAACTCTGCAGAAGAAGACAGGGGTGGCCCCTTCTAAGCCTGCCAGAAGATTTCAGAGTTGCACCCCAGACTCTGGAGCTAAAGACTCAGGAAGGTCTGGACGGAAGACTCAACCCCAATCTTACGTGTCCCTCAACTTCCTCAGAAGAGACTCCTTCCCCCACTGGGGTACCTTTGGACCATCACACAGTTCACTTACCTGTCCGGATGGATGGAGCTTCCTCAATGTGCTCAAAATTTTGCCCACTAATCTTCTCTTGGGTTGCCAGTTATATACTTCCCCCTGGATGAAAGAAGCAATTCAGGTCGTTGATAACCACGGAGATGTGATACAAACTCATAAGGAGAACTTCCAAGACAAACATTTTTCATTGACATCTTGAAACTGAGAGACATTCTCCAGTGCCAGGTGCATGTGACTCTTCAAGGTGATCTGCCAAACCAACGGCCTGGAACAGGTCATCTGTCCGCCAGGGGCCAGAATAAGAGAGAAAAGGAGGTGAACTACTCCATCCAAGATGCTACACCATCACGTGCTTCATCTAGATTTGGCTTAATGTGTTGTGTGATCCATCAGCAGGTCCCCCCAAGGAATCCAATCTCTTATTGAAAATCTCCGTGATGGAGCACCCACAACTTCTGGAGGCAAGCCATTCCACTGGTTAACTCTTGTAACTGTCAGGAAATTTCTCCTTAATTCTAGATTAGATCTCTTTTGTGTTAGTTTCCATTCGATACTTCTTGTCCTGCCTTCAGGTGCTTTGGAGAACAGATTGACCCCCTCTTCTTTATGGCAACCCCTCAAATATTGGAAGTCTTCTGTCATGTCTCTCTCTCTCTCACACACACACACACACACACACACCAGTCCTTCTTTTCATTAAACTAGACATACCCAATTCTTGCAATCAGAATAACAGAAAAAGAGAGTTGCAAGGCAGCTTGTGGGGTCTTCTGATCCACCCCACTACTTGAGCAGGAGTCCCTATACAATTCTGGACAAATGACAGTCCAATCTCTTCCTGAAAATCTCCAGTGATGGAACACCCACACCTTTTGGAGGCAAGGTGTTCCACTGGTTAATTGTTCTATTAGGAAATTTCTCCTTAATTGTATGTTGGTGATTCTCAGTGACAAGTCTCCACTCATGATTCTTGTCCTGCCTTCAGGCACTTTGGAGAATAGGTCGATTCCCCCCCACACACACACTTCTCTGTGTCAGTCCCTCAAATATGGGAAGACTACTATCATATTAACAATTAACCAGTGGAACAACCTGCCTCCAGAAGCTGTGAATGCTCCAACACTGGAAGTTTTTAAGAAGAGACTGGACAGCCATTTGTCTGAAATGGTATAGGGTTTCCTGGCTGAGCAGGGGGTTGGACTAGATGACCTCCAAGGTCCCTTCCAACATCATCATCATCATCATTATTATTATTATTATTATTATTATTATTATTATTATTATTATTATTGTTGTTGTTGTTGTTGTTGTTGTTGTTGTTGTTGTTGTTGTTTAGAAATTCAATTATAAATAAATAAATAAATAAATAAAATATCGCCCCTAGTCCTTCTCCTCTTTGTTGCGTTAGACATATCTAGTTCCTGCAAGCAGAATAACAGAGTTGGAAGGGACCTTGGAGGTCTTCTAGTCCAACCTTCGGCTCTACGCCACTCCAGACAAAGGGTTGTCCAGTCCCTGCTTAAAAACCTCCAGAGTTGGCACACCCACAGCTTGTGAAGGCAAGCCGTTCCACTGAACAATTGTTCCAACTGTCGGGCAATTCCACCTTAATTTTGATAGGATCTCTCCTTGAGAACTTTCCATCTGTTACTTCTTATCCTGCCCTCATGTGCTTTGGAGAAGGGGTGGACCCCCTCTTCTTTGGGGCAGCCTCGGAGATATTGGAGCCCCGCGTAGCATTCACAATATGTTTTAGCCTCCAGATAATAATAATAATAATAATAATAATAATAATAATAATAATAATAATAATAATAATAATAATAATAATAATAATAATAATAATAATAATAATAATAATAATAAAGTTGGAAGGGACCTTGGAGGTCATCTAGTCCAACCCCCTGCTCAGGCAGGAAACCTTATACCATTTCAGACAAGTGGCTGTCTAGTCTCTTCTAAAAAAAACTTCCAGCGTTGGAGCATTCACCGCTTCTGGAGGCAGGTGGTTCCACTGGTTAATTGTTCTAACTATCAGGAAATTCCTCCTTAGTTCTAGGTTGCTTCTCTCTTTGTTCAGTTTCCATCCGTTGCTTCTTGTCCTTGTCTTCTGGTGCTTTGGAGAAGAGCTTGACTCCCTCTTCTTTGGGGCAGCCCCTGAGATATTGGAACACTGCTATCATGTCACCCCTCACCCTTCTCTTCATTAAACTAGATAGATTGCCTGATCGTCTTTATAGCGGTAATAAGATAAGATAACCTTTCATGGCCTCTTTTTTTACTGTGAAATTCTGGAAGAAAATTCAGAAATGGCTAATTGAGATGTTAGGATACCATATACAATTGTGTCCTGAGGTATTTTTATTGGGGATAAGACCACAAAATATAAACAGAACTGCGTGGTACCTGTTGTTACATATAACCACTGCTGCAAGATTGGCGTGGGCCCAATATTGGAAGATGGGTGTTAGCCCACCTGACCAAATAGTAATTCAGAAAATAATGAACTGTGCGGAATCAGATCAGCTTACTATGATGTTAAGGGGACGAGGGGACACAGAATATTATTTATCTTGGAGTCAATGGTACAATTGGATGTCAAAAAGAGTTGTTAATTGAACTTTATTACTTGTTATATTATATGTAAGAATTTCTTCTTTCTTTGTGGCTATTTTCTTATATGTAATGGGACAACCTTATCTCCTCTTCGCAATGTGATGTAGACCGCTATTGACTTAATGTTTGCTTGATACACAAATTAACAAAAGATAATAATAAAGATAAGATAACCTTTATTGTCATTTTTTACTGTGGGCACAATGGCACACATCAAAAATGAAATTTAGTTGCCCGCTCTCAAAGTGAGACACATACATGACGCACACCTAAAACATACTATGAACAACCTATGTATAGACCCCTACATATCCATAACAATAAAATATTAAATATTCTCCATCTTGAATATATAACGGGAGGAGGAAACCTGAGCGTTCACAAGGTTAATGCTGTATGGAACGAAACTATGGCTGAATCTGGATGTTCTGCTCCAGATACCACGAAGCCTCCTCCCAGAAGGGAACAAGGAAAACAGGTCCTGAAGAGGATGTGTCATGTGCCAGACAATCTTACGGACCCTGATCAAGCAACGTTTCTATGCTACGTCCTAGATGGAAGGGAGGGAACTGCCAATGATCTTTTTGGCCGTCCTCACCACTTGTTGTGATTCAGGGTCAGCCTGTGGGTTCGGCAGTTGGGTCGGACGACTCAGAGGAGGAGGAGGGGGGTGTTGAAGACCTTGCTGAGGGGGTTGAAGATCTTGCTGATGAGAGCCCTCAGCCAGGCCCCTCCCACTTGGTCACCACGGAGACCCAGCTGTGTGAGCCTGACAGCGTGGATGAAGATGACCCACAGCTGGCCCTGTTCAAGGACGCCCGACGCAGGAGGCAGTCAATCAGGAGTAAACAGAGGAAGGCAATGGGGCTTCTCGGAAGGAGGCAGAGAGAAGCCACGCCCTGAACTCTATATAAGGGGAATGTGTGGGGAGGGCTTGTTTGCTGAAGGCAACCGCTCGGATGGTTCATGTTTCTTAAAGCTCCTGTTTCTTGGTTTGTGTCTTGTTTGTTTTTGTAGCTATAAATTTGGCAGGCGTAATTCCAGCCTCTTGCCGTTTGTAAAGGGGTTGTCCCTGCCTTTTCTGCAGGGCCGGTAGCAGGCCGGTACAGAACACCACTCTCTGCACCACTTTACCGTCTGAAGCAGGGATGCTTCCAAACCAGACTGTGATGCTGTGTGACAGGATACGTCATATGTAGCATTTTATACAGAATACAGAACAACAGAGCTGGAAAGGGACCTTGGAGGTCTTCTAGTCCAACCCTCTGCTTGAGCAAGAGACCCTATACCAGGGGTGTCAAACTGCCGACCCACAGGCCGGATGCATCATAACGTAAGCACGCTCACCCCCTTCCCGGCAATGGCAAAAAAAGTCACGACACACGTCACGTGACGTTGTGAGTTTGACAGCCCTGCCCTATGCCATTCTGGACGAAAGGCTTGACCAGTCTCTTCTTGAAAACCTCCAGTGACCCTAGGCTTTTTTTTTGGGGGGGGGGGGTTGGTTCTTATCAAGCTATCACCATGCTCAGAATTCAAAAATATTTGTCTAGGACGTTCTCCGTGGCCTTTCCATTATCAGGGACGTCTCCTATTCTGATGCAAACAGGGTACATTGTGTTTAAAACACCTTTGGGGAATATTCAGATGAAAGGAGCTGGCTTTGACACCAGGACTTAATATTTTACTCATCTCTCCAGGCCCCGAACCAGCACAATTAGAGGCGCTGAAAAACAATCCAAATCACATTGTGTTTCTGAACGGACAGACTAATAACTTTTAGATGCACACCAGAAGTCTTACAATGGGGTCCGAAGGGCTCCTGCTGATTTTATCACTGGGTTAGGCTAGTTACGGAGGGTATATAAAGTGGTTGGCGAACAATACTTTCTCTAGATCGAGAGAAATCCCACACTGAAGACCGGCTGAGAACGGAGGTAAGGAAAACGGGGTTTGGGGAAAGTTGGGTGCAAGGAGCAGCAAGACCCAGAACGAAGTGGGGGGAATTGTAACTCCCCGCTTCCAATTGTCTCGTTTACTTTCCCGCCAAGATTTGAACTGGCAAGAGGGAAATGGAGATAATAATAATAATAATAATAATAATAATAATAATAATAATAATAATAATAATAATAATAATAATAATAATAATAATAATAATAATAATAATAAAGTTTGAAGGGACCTTGGAGGTCAACTAGTCCAACCCCCTGCTCAGCCAGGAAACCCTATACCATTTCAGACAAATGGCTGTCCAGTCTCTTCTTAAAAGCCTCCAGTGTTGGAGCATTCACAGCTTCTGGAGGCAGGTTGTTCCGCTGGTTAATTGTTCCAAATGTCAGGAAATGTCTCCTTAATTCCAGGTTGCTTCTCTCCTTGGTTAGTTTCCATCTGTTGCCTCTTGTCCTGCCTTCAGGGGCTTTGGAGAATAGCTTGACTCCTTCTTCTTTGGGACAGTCCCGGAGATACTGGAAGACTGCTATCATGATATTTGAGGGGCTGCCACAAAGAAGAGGGGGGTCCATCTATTCCCCAAAGCCCCTGAAGGCAGGTCAAGAAGCAACGGATGGAAACTAGTCAAGGAGAGAAGCAACCTGGAACTAAGGAGAAAATTCCTGACATTGAGAACAATTAACCAGTGGAACAGAAGTTGCCTCCAGAAGTTGTGATTGCTCCAACACTGGAGGATTTCAAGAAGACAGCCATTTGTTTGTAATGATATAGGGTCTCCTGCCTTGAGCAGAGGGTTGGACTAGAAGACCTCCAAGGTCCCTTCCAACTCTATTTATCTATTCTGTGTTCTATGATCAGGGGACTGGAGGCTAAAACATACGAAGAACGGTTGCTGGAATTCGGCATGTCTAGTTTAATGAAGAGAAGGACGAGGGGGGACATGATAGCAGCCTTCCAATCTCTTCTTGCCCCAAAGAAGAGGGAGCCAAGCTCTTCTCCAAAGCGCCTGAAGGCAGGACAAGAAGCAACGGATGGAAACTCATCAAGGAGAGAAGCAACCTGGAACTAAGGAGGAATTTCCTCTCAGTGAGGACAATTAACCAGTGGAACAACTTCCCTCCAGAAGTTGTGGGCACTCCAACACTGGAGGTTTTTCACAGATTGGACAACCATTTGTCTGAAATGGTATAGACTCTCCTACCTGGGCAGGGGGTTGGACTAGAAAGCCTCCAAGGTCCCTTCCAACTCTGTTATTCTGTCTCCTGCATAAACACCACACTACCAACGGAAAAAATGATAAAGGATCTAGAGGCTAAAACATATGAAGAATAGTTGTAAGAATTACTGTATGTATGTCTAGCCCAGGGGTAGGCAACCTTGGCTCTTTTATGACTCATGGACTTCAACTCCCATAATTCTGGAGCCAGCATTGGGGGAACTATGGCTCCTTCATGGCTTGTGGACTTCAACTCCCAGAATTCCTGAGCCAGCAAGGCTCAGCTTGGAAACCTCTCTCTTTCCCCTCAGCATGGCTGGCTCAGGAATTCTGGGAGTTGAAGTCCACCAGTCATAAAAGAGCCAAGGTTGCCTATCCCTGGTTCTAGCCTAATGAAAAGAAGCACCAGGGAAGACTTGATAGTCCTGGACTCCTGCGACTTGGTTTCAGGGATAATGTGATAGGGTTCACGTTGGCACCTTGATGTTCACGAGATCCAATTCTCACAGATTCCCAGGTAAAAGAATGTGGACCTTCCTGGCGTGGACCCTCTTCTTCAGCCTGATGGGGCCTCTACAAGGCGTGGTGAAAGAAAGTTCCCTGGGGCTCATAGCGGTCATTAGCAAAGCAGCCGCACACAAATGTAAGACTCTTGGCTTGACTTGCAGCATCCACTTGGTGCTGCTTTTGGGGATTTCTCTGGTTTTTCTCCCTCTTACTCTGGCCCTTCTTAGAGCGGGGTTGGCCGATCCCCTACCTTGATCCATAATTATTTTTACTGACTTATTTATTAAATTTGTATGCTGGCCATCTCACCAGTAACACAGGGATGGTATAAGGCAGGGGTCTTCAAACTTGGCCCTTTTATGATTTGTGGACTTCAACTCCCAGAATTCCTGAGCCAGCCATGCTGAGGGGAAAGGGAGAGGTTTCCAAGCTGAGCCATGCTGGCTCTGGAATTCTGGGAGTTGAAGTCTACGAGTCATGAGGGGGCCATAGTTCCCCCATGCTGGCTCAAGAATTCTGGGAGTTGAAGTCCACGAGTCATGAGGGGGCCATAGTTCCCCCATGCTGGCTCAGGAATTCTGGGAGTTGAAGTCCACAAGTCATGAAGGGGCCATAGTTCCCCATGCTGGCTCAGGAGTTGAAGTCCACGAGTCATAAAAGAGCCAAGGTTGCCCACCCCTGCTCTATATCAACATTTTTCAAGCTTGGAAACTCAGAATTCCTGAGCCAGCATGGGGAAACTGTGGCCCCTTCATGACTGGTGGACTCCAACTCCCAGAATTCCTGAGCCAGCATGGGGGAACTATGGCCCCTTCATGACTGATGGACTTCAACTCCCAGAATTCCCAAGCCAGCATGGGGGAACTGTGGCCCCTTCATGACTGGTGGACTCCAACTCCCAGAATTCCTGAGCCAGCATGGGGGAACTATGGCCCCTTCATGACTGATGGACTTCAACTCCCAGAATTCCCAAGCCAGCATGGGGGAACTGTGGCCCCTTCATGACTCGTGGACTTCAACTCCCAGAATTCCTGAGCCAGCATGGGTGAACTATGGCCCCCTCATGGCTTTGGACTTCAACTCCCAGAATTCCTGAGCCAGCATGAGGGAAACTATGGCCTCTTCATGACTCGTGGACTTGCAACTCCCAGAATTCCTGAGCCAGCATGGGGGAACTATGGCCCCTTCATGACTCGTGGACTTCAACTCCCAGAATTCCTCAGCCAGCATGGCTCAGCTTGGAAACCTCTCCCTTTCCCCTCAGCATGGATGGCTCAGAATTCTGGGATTTGAAGTCCACGAGTCATAAAAGAGCCACGGTTGCCTACCCCTGATATAGAGTATTAACCTCACTTCCTCTGCCTCCCTTTCAGATGTCACCACCATGTTGCTGCAGAATTCGCTGATCCAGAGCCACCTCCTGCTCATTCAGTTCCCAGAGGCTCCTCACAAAGGACATCTTGAACACTGGATCAAGCAGTAAGTAAACCAGAGATGGCAACCTCATTTTTGCACTTTTCTTATTGGTGGGGGCTGAGGTAGAGCTGCTACATGAGGCCTTGAAACCTCCTTGAGGCCAGTCATATCGGTTGTGAAACTTAAATTGTACAAAATTGTTGTCCCCCATGGAAGGAAGGAAGATGGATGAAGAATGGATGGATGCATGGGTGGAGAGATGGATGCATGCATGCATGGGTGGATGCATGAATGGGTGGATGCAGGGGTGGAGAGATGGATGTATGCATGGATGCATGCGTGGATGCATACGTGGATGGATGCATGGGTGGGTGCATGGATGGATGGAATGATGGAGGATGGATCAGTGGACAAATACTGTAGCTGGATGAAGATGGATGGATGGATGGATGGATGGATGGATGGATGGATGGATGGATGATGGAGATGGAGGAAGATAGATGGAGGGACAGATGGAGGGATGGCTGAATGGCTGGAAAGATGGAAATCAAAACCGTCCTCTTACTGAAAAAGGACATTTCATGGTAGAATCCTGCAAAGCTCTGGGAGCTGCAAAGGTCCATTTGGGCACCACCAGAGGAGGGCTAAAAAATTAAAATAAATCAAGGTAGTAACAACGCTACTGGAACATGGAGATGGCCTTCAACCTTGGGGTTGCAGCTGCCACCTTGATTTTTTGCCACTCTCCAGTGGATGCCCCTGTTCTGGGTGGGCTGTGGCCAGCCCTGTCCCAGCCAAACAGAGCATGAACTCTGGAGAGCTACAAGAAGGATCTGGGGCCAAGGAGCTGTGTCTCTTGGCTCTGGCCCTCCCAACGCTTGCATCAGCCGGCACACGTCTCCTTCCTCCTTTGTCCCAGATAATGCCACTGAGTTCTTGGCTGGCTGGCTGGCAGGGTGGGGCTTCTCTGATCTGCCAGCCCAGCGGTGAGTGCAAGAGGCCCTGACTTGGAAAGCAGGAAGGGACGGTTGACCTTCAGAGGAGAAAGTAAACACGGCTTGCAATCCCAGGTGCAAAACAACCAAGCCGGCAGTGTTTGGCTTATCAGGAGCATCCTGTACTTCTGACTTGCTTGAATTGGCACAGAAGCCAGCAGCAGCTGGTGGGTCTCACAAAGATGCAATTCTTCTCTGCAAAATAGAGTCAGTCGCCTTCAAGGCAGGACTGGTGCCCTAAGAGTTGAGGTCATCTTTCTCCAGCCAGCCTCCAGCGTGCCTTGCCCTGGAATTATTTACTTACCACTTATATAAGAAACTTCACGATAATTGGGGGCAATAAGCTGACTTTGTAATAATGCCGCTTGGGTGTGTGTGTGAAAGCCCTAACAAGCAGGCATATACATAGAATGAAGGCTACTGCTAAGCTTGTAAGCCGCCCTGAGTCTTCGGAGAAGGGCGGGATATAAATGGAATAAAAATACGGTAAATAAAATAAATAAATAAATTACAGGTGCCTGACAGAAGGAAAACCCCAACACAAAACTCAATGACCACCACCCCTCCCCAACCCCTCCTGGTGACACTTGAGGGCTCGGCACTCCGCTCTGGGTTCCCCACGCCCGCTGGCAGACCCCGTCTTCATGGCCTTTGGAAAGAGTGCCACGGTGGAGGCCAACCTTGTATCTGCAGGGAAGATGTTCCACAAGGAAGGAATCACCTAGAAGCTAGAATTAAGGAGGAAATTTCCTGTTCTATATGAATTAGAGAAGAGATAGATTATAGATGATATAGCTGATAGACAGATGGTGACAAGAGAGAGAGAGAGAGATGAAAGAGAGACTACATAGATAGATGGATAGACAGTCCAACAAATATAAATAGACAGACAGACGGATGGATGGACGGACAGACAGACAGAGAGAAAGAGTGAAAATAGAGAGACAGACAGACAGACAGATGAATAGATAATGATAGACCAACAAATATAAATAAATAGATGGATAGATAGATGAGAGAGAGAGAGAGAGAGAGAGAGAGAGAGAGAGAGAGAGAGAGAGAGAGAGAGAGAGAGAGAGAGAGAGAGAGAGAGAGAGAGAGAGAGGCAGGCAGGCAGGCAGACAGACAGATGGATAGATAATGATAGATAGACCAACAAATACAGTATAAATAAATGGATAGATAGATAGAAGATACATAGATAGATGATAGACATAGGTGATAGATAAAAGAGAGAGGGAGAGAGAGAGAGAGAGAGAGATATGAATAGAAAATGATAGATAGACTAACAAAGATAGACAGACAGACGGACAGACGGACAGACAGACAGACAGACAGACAGACAGACAGACAGACAGACAGATAGATAGATAGATAGATAGATAGATAGGCAGGCAGGCAGGCAGGCAGGCAGGCAGGCAGGCAGACAGATGGATAGATAATGATAGATAGACCAACAAATACAGTATAAATAAATGGATAGATAGATAGAAGATACATAGATAGATGATAGACATAGGTGATAGATAAAAGAGAGAGGGAGAGAGAGAGAGAGAGAGAGAGAGAGAGAGATATGAATAGAAAATGATAGATAGACTAACAAAGATAGACAGACAGACGGACAGACGGACGGACAGACAGACAGACAGACAGACAGACAGACAGACAGACAGATAGATAGATAGATAGATAGATAGATAGACGGGAGAGATGACAGAAAAAGAGACGATACGTGATAGATGGTGCAGACGATAGATACATGTCATGAGGGAAGGAGGGGGGGAGAGAGAGAATAAAAGTGGGCCTTCAGGTGTGCAGGGGGGGCGGTTCTTAACCCCGCAGATAATTTCTGTCTTCCTGAAGGCTTCCTAACTCCAGCTTGCGCAGCTGGCCTCGCCCCACCCTGTCCCATCTACGCCGGGGAAGGCCCTTCCGTGTCCCTTGGCAGGGCCCTGACTTGAGGTTCCCCTTGAAAAGCCCCCTGGCCCTCCGCCAAGCCAGCCGGAGGGCTGCTCTGACCCTCGGCACCTGGCACCGATCCGGCTCAGAAGAAAGGGCGCTTTTGAGGGCTTGTGTACTTAAGATTTTCTTCCTAATCCCTTTGATCTCGGAGCGCTTGATGCCGTCAAAGGGCAAAGGAGCAGAACACAATGGGGACCGCTTGGCTCAGCTCACCTTCTCCCCCTCCCCTCCCCCCCATTCCCCCCCCCGCCTGATCAGAATAGAGGTTGATGGCAAGGAAAGGTACGGAGGAGATCCAGGTTGGGCGGCCAAAAACCAGCCCTGCTGGGTGCAAAAATGGCACACACACAAAAAAAAGAGAGAGAGTGGCAGGCACTCTCTTCTAGTCTTCTCTCTCACACCCTGGGAAGGGGAAGAGCAAAGCGAAAGAAAAGGAGAGAAAGGAAAAGGAGAAGAAGAGGAGAAGAGGAGAAGGAAAAGGAGGAGGAGGAGGAGGAGATGAAAAGGAGAAGGAGAAGGGGAAAGAGGAGAAGAGAAGGGGAAGGAAAAGGAGGAGGAGGAGGAGGAGGAGGAGGAGGAGGAGGAGGAGGAGGAGGAGGAGGAGGAGGAGGAGGAGGAGGAGGAGAGAGGAGAAGCAGGAGAGGGAGAAAGAGAAGGAGAAGGAGAAGGAGAAGACAAGGAGGAGAGGGGGAAGGGCAAGGGGAAAGGAGGAGAGAAAGAAGAGGAGGAGGAGGAGAGAAGGAGGAGAGAAGGAGGAGGAAGAAAGGAGAAGGAAGAGGAGGAGAACGAAAGGAAGAGAAGGAGGAGGAGGAGAAGGAGAAGAGGGCAGAGAGGAGAAGAAACAGAAAGAGGAGGAGGAGAACGAAAGGAAGAGAAGGAGGAGGAGGAGGAGAGGGGGAGGAGAGGAAGAGGAGAAGGAGGGGGAGATATTCTTTCCTTTAACTCAGGAACTGTCAGGACCCACCCCAATCCACGTCTTAGGAAAACAAAAACTCTTGGAGGCAGTTCTAGTCCAAAAGGAATTTTTACTAGGACATGCTTGGTTGTGGAAATACAAGACAGGACTTGGTATTGTTTTACAAATTGAAACTTTATAAAGAGTTCCCGGTTCAACCCCCTTTCCCTTGACCCCATTTGGTCAGCCCCCCATCCTTCTACTTTGTGTCATCCCTTTCATGGGAAAGGAAAAAAAGGAACTTTGAATCTTTATGGTTATTGCCTTCTTCCTCTCCAGAATTAAACGAAGACACAGGCCAGATGCCTTCTTCTCTAACCCTCCCTTTTGTTCCCCCCAGTTCAAAAGGTTCCCTTGGTCTTTGAAATAACCTAAGGCAGGCTGAATCCACATGCGCTCCTCCTTCCTCGGGAGGTGGCAGAATCCATGGGGGGGGGATAATGTTTTAAACATACATTTATGAATGTGATATAAATGGACTCTGACAGGAATGTAATTCTCTCACACCTGCATGCTGGCTTTTCTTCCTTGGTTAAGGAGTGTCTGAATCTGGCAAAACACATTCCAGACCTTCTGGTCTGGCCCATCAGTGTCTGAAGACCTACCAGAGGTGGGAAATTGTCCTGAGAAATATCTGGGACCCGTATCCAAGGACTGTGTGGATGGACCCTCAGAGCTGAGGGCTGCCTCCCAGTCCTTCTGCCGCTCTCTTAAGCAGCCTGGAGTTGGCCAACTTTATATGCTGAGCATCTACCCAGGAATGAGGAAAACCTATGCAAATTTCGGGTCCCCCTTGGGTTTATGAACTGTTGAGGGGGCTAAATCACTTCAGAAGAAGGAAGGACTTTCCTTGGCTATCCGTTTCTTCCCTCGTCTCTTGAACTCAACCCTAAAGATGGATATCCAAAGTTTATCGCCTCCGTGAACTTTGCTTATCTAGATGATCCCATCCTGCCAGCCGTACCTGTGCTTCAACATGTTAGGTCTCAGAAAAACAAGGCAGAAGGGACCCTGGAGGTCTTCTAGTCCATCTCAGCTGATAATGCCTGCCTTACGTACAGCACGTTTGAACCCAGCAACATATGGGGAGTCCCTGCTGCTCTCTCAGCTGGGTTGTCATCTTGAAGACCTTTCATGACCTAGTTGAACCTCTGCAAGAAAAACAACCAAGCTCAGAGAGTATCAAGGACACCACAGCCCTCCTCCTCCTCCTCCTCTCCACAAACCCCACTCCCTTTTAGCACTGATGATGTTATCTAGTTGGGTCATGAGCCATCTGCAAGAAAACAACCAAGCTCAGAGAACACCAAGAACTCCACATTCCTCCTCCTCCTCCTCTTCCTCCTCCTCCTCTCCCCCACAAACCCCACTGACAGCCAAGGTCAGAAACAGCCAAGTACCCCACAGTCCAACCCTGAGCTACAGATGTTCTCTTCTATCACCTTTATGATGAAGTGGAGAACTAGGAGTTCGGTTTCCCCAGCTTTAGATGGACATTCTTGTCCAGCTTTCCCCACATGGCACCTCAAGCTGCTTCTGTTCCAACAGCCCATTTTCCCCAAAGGCTGTCAGGAAATTTATTTTATTTTATTTTATTTTAATCCCATTTATATCCCGCCCTTCTCCGAAGACTCAGGGCGGCTTACACTCCAAGCACAAATCAATGTGCTTAGCAATGCTGGAGGTGGCAACTCAACACATCTAGGAAAGGTTGGCCAAAGCCAGTGACTCACCTTCTACAGCCACTTCAGATTAGGTGACCTTCTGCTTTGCTTAGTTTTGGGTGAGGACCTTCCACAAGGCGCCATCTGGTTTGAGATGAATTACCTGGACCAGGGGTAGGCAACCTTGGCTCTTTTTTGACTCATGGAACTCCCAGAATTCCTGAGCCAGCATGGGGGAACTGTGGCCCCTTCATGGCTTGTGGACTTCAACTCCCAGAATTCCTGAGCCAGCATGGGGGAACTGTGGGCCCCTCATGACTTTGGACTTCAACTCCCAGAATTCCTGAGCCAGCATGGGGGAACTATGGGCCCCTCATGACTTTGGACTTCAACTCCCAGAATTCCTGAGCCAGCAAGGGGGAACTATGGCCCTTTCATGACTCATGGACTTCAACTCACAGAATTCCTGAGCCAGCATGGGGGAACTATGGCCCCCTCATGACTCGTGGACTTCAACTCCCAGAATTCCTGAGCCAGCATGGGGGAACTATGGCCACTTCATGATTTGTGGACTTCAACTCCCAGAATTCCTCAGCCAGCACGGCTCAGCTTGGAAACCTCTCCCTTTCCCCTCAGCATGGCTGGCTCAGGAATTCTGGGAGTTGAAGTCCACGAGTCACAAAAGAGCCAAGGTTGCCTACCCCTGACCTGGACCATCCCAAACCATCTCCTTTCTCACAGCTTCCATTTCTCCTTCCACAGGTTGCACGTGGTGAGGGTGTTTGTGCCCTACATCCAGCTGGAGCAGCGAGAAGAAGTTTGCACCGTCATTGTCAGGACCAGGCTACACTTAAGTGCCAAATTGTGAGTCCTTTTCAGCGCTACCCTCTGGCGTTAGTTGCCTTCACCTCAGGTCCATTTCTCCAAAGGAAGTCCACTTCTTCAGAAGAGGTCACATGGTCAGAGACATTTCCACAGAAGGGTCAGTCGTAGAGACAGCACGGAATAAACGATCCATAAATGCGAGCAGGTAGTCCTTGACTTACGACGGTCGCAAGTGTGAAAAACGGTCCTATGTCACAGCGACTTAGGGCCGTTTTTCACACTTGCGACCCGTTGCAGCCTCCCCTGTGGTCACATGATCAAAACTCAGCCGCTGGGCAACCGGTTCATATTTATGACGGTCACGGTGTCCCAGGGGGGGTCACGCGGTCCCCTTTTGCAACCTTCTGGCAAGCCATGGGGAAAGCTGGATTCACTTAACAACCGGGTTACTAACTGAGCAACTGCAGTGATTCACTTAACATTTGAGGCAAGAAAGGTCATTAAAGTGGGGCAAAGCTCACTTAATGAACGTCTCGCTTAACAACATAAATTTTGGGCTCAGTTGCGGTCGTTAAATCGAGGACTAGGGTAACACAATCTAGGGTAACACAAACACAAAGAGTAAAGGTCTCTTTTGAGCTCCACTCAATAGGGAAAGCCGGATTCGCTTAACGCAGTGGTTCGCTTAACGACTGCGGTGAGAAAAGCCGTAAAATGGGGCAAGACTCTCAGTTAATGAATGTCTCACTTAGCAACAGAAACTTTGGGCTCCCCTGTGGTCGTAAGCCGAGGACCCATTAGGCCCTGGGTGTCAAACGGTGAGTGCGGCAACAGAAAACTCTGCCCCCTCTCAGAGTTTATCCATTTTTTTGAGGGAATCTTTTCTCGTTCAGCTTCTTCGGCAAGCATTTTGAGCGGATCGACGTCTTCATTGATGTGAACTTCAAAACGGATCTCAGTTTTACCAACTTTGTGCTGGGCTCTGTCGACATTTCTTTTGGCACCTACCGCAGCGAGTTCAAGGTTGCCAGGGTAGTCAGCTCTTCCCGGTGAGTCCTTTGGTATCACCAGCTGGGATCTAACACCCGACTGGTAGAGCCAGTTTGGTCTCGTGGTTAATGCACTAGCCTAGCAAGCAGGAGAATGGGAGTTGTAGTCCTGCCTTACCCATGCAAGACAGGTGGGAGACTTTGTCACTCTCTCCTCGGCCAACCCACAAGTGTTCTTAATGGTTCATTGATTATTTTTATTTATTTATTTATTTATTTATTTATTTATTTATTTATTTATTTATTTATTTATTTAAATTCCATTTATATCCCGCCCTTCTCCGAAGACTCAGGGCGGCTTACAAGCTTAGCAGTAGCCTTCATTCTATGTATATGCCTGCTTATTAGGGCTTTCACACACACCCCAAGCGGCATTATTACAAAGTCAGCTTATTGCCCCCAACAATCTGGGTCCTCATTTTACCTACCTCGGAAGGATGGAAGGCTGAGTCAACCTTGAGCCTGGTGGGACTCGAACCTGCACTAATTGCAGGCAGCTGGTGTTCCTTAAGGAGGCATTAGCCCACTGCTCCACCAAGGCTCTTGATTAGACTCTTGTTCACTGTTAGCTTGTTTTCCTCAATTGGTAGTTCTTTGATTAAAGATATTGTTTACTTCAAATCAACCATCGACAGCCACATTGAGACAGGCAACGTCTACCTGCCTTTCAAACAGTCAAAAAGGAAGCAAAAAGACCTCCAACACCCAGATAAGCAGAGATCAACGCCAAGATTAAAGCTAGGCCAACGGTCACTAATGAGTGCTAGTCCAAACAATAGCCCAGTCAAGGACAAACCAGCTAACAGTAAACAACAATCGAAACTAAGAAACCACCAAGAGGAAAAGAACATTCCCACCAACACTGACGGAGCAAAGCACTTGTATGTGGACAGAGAGAAAATCCCACTTCCTTCCAGCACCGATGCTGTTCCCTAGTTGGGTCATGAAACGTCTGCCAGAAAACAGCCAAGCTCAGAAAGCACCAAGGACCCCACAGTCTCCTCCTCCTCCTCCTCCTCCTCCTCCTCCCCCCCACCCCACTCCCTTCTAGCACTGATGATGTTCTCTATTTGAGTCAAGAAAATCACCCAGCTTAGAGAGCACCAAGGACCCCACAGTCCTCCTCCTTCTTCTCCTCCTCCTCCTCCTCCCCACTCCCTTCTAGCACTGATGATGTTCTCTATTTGAGTCAAGAAAATCACCCAGCTTAGAGAGCACCAAGGACCCCACAGTCCTCCTCCTTCTCCTCCTCCTCCTCCTCCTCCTCCTCCTCCTCCCCACCCCACTCCCTTCTAGCACTGATGATGTTCCCTAGTTGGGTGGTGAAATGTCTGCAAGAAAACCACCAGGCTCGGAGACCACGCAGGACCCCACAGCCCTCTTACCTAAGTGAGCAACTTCCAATATCTAGAAGGGATTTTCCATTGTTTAATTAAGCTGCTGACATTTGACCGTTTCACCTACGTAACGCCGTGCTTTGTCAGTTGGGGCCTAGGCGTCCAAAGGCTTAAGCGGTGTCTGGTTTTATTGTCTTAGAGTTTGCCGGGAGGTCGAGGAGGAAAGAGGGCCAAGGGTGGGCATGGGGGCTTGGTCTTCCTACAGGCGCACTAGCCCACTTCCTTCCAACCTTTGCTTGTTTCTGCAGCCTGCAAGTAGCTAAAGTGAAGCCCCTTGTAAAAATGGTCCTTGCAGCATCCCTGCCCAGGTTGGTAAGTAGCTGGCAAATCGTAGCTGGGGATGGCGGCAGAGATGGCTCTGAGGAAACGGCTGAGATAACCCTCTTTTCTTCCACGTAAACCTTGGAGGCATCTGCCTGCACCTCTGGAGTAGAGCTCCAAAACAGGGACTGTGAGACGGACCATGGAATCCAAGTGGACAATCTCTAAAAGATCAGCCAGCTGTGAGTGGCAGCAGCCAAAAAAAGCCGATACAATCCTGGCTTGTATAAACAGAGACATAGAATCAAGATCACGTGAAGTATCAGTACCGCTTTATAAAGCCTTAGTAAGGACACATCTGGAATACCGCATCCAGTTTTGGTCACCAGATCACAAAAAAAGATGCTGAGAGTTTGGAAAAAATTCAGAGAGGAGCAGAGTCCCCCCTTCCGGCTCTATTCTGATCAATAGAGACCTGATGTCTCCACGGGACACAGCTGGAAGGAGTAGATGTAAGCAGATCAAAATCACGAAGAGGGTTCAGCCACACGGGCGGTCAAAAAAGTCAAGATGGAGGCTGCAAGCATGCCTCTTTTATGGGCAATGTATGTACAGGTACCCCTTGACTTACAACAGTTCATCAGGTAACTGTTTGGCACTGAAAACCAGTAACTTAGGGCCATTTTGCTGACTTACAATCATTGCAGCATCCCTCATAGTCACGTGATCAACATTCAGAGGCTTGGCAACTGACATGTACTTAACACAGTTGCAGGGTCACGTGATCCCCCTTTTGCAAACTTCTGACAAGCAAAGTCAATGAGAGAGCCGGATTTGCTGAACAACTGTGTTGCTAACTTAACAACTGCAGGGGTTCACGTAACAGCGGTGGCAAGAAAGGTTGTAAAATGGGGCAAAATTAGCTTAATACCTGTCTCGCTTAGCAACAGAAATTTTGGGCTCCAATGCGCTCATAAGTCGAGGACTTCCTGTACCGTGTATAACGGCATGAGGCTTCCATCAGTGGCTTCCAGACACCATATGGACTAGAATCTGGTACTTTGGCAGCGATTTATTGAGCTTGGCTGGGAGTTAAGCAGGTGGCTGGCAATTGTTGGGGAAGGGGCCTCGGTTTTAAGAATGGGCGATGGGCCCTTTTATCTCCCTTTCTTGAAAACTGGGCTCCATATATTACCGGTGCCAGGGTAATAAAAGTAATCGACCTCGATAAATCAAATTTCGAAAATTCTAAATTTGAGATGTGAAAATTGAAAAAGGAAATAAATTGATAAACTGAAAAAAGTTTTTTAAATTGGATCAAGGGATACGTGCCAAGACCAGGCATCCGTTAAGCCAGAGGCCCCCCAACCTTGGCCCCTTTCGCGACTTGTGGACTGGCTGGCTGAGGAATTCTGGGAGTTGAAGTCCACAAGTCATAAAGGGGCCAAGGCTGGGGATCCCTGCATTAAGCCCAATAGCATCCTGGAGATATGGATAGCCCTTTTCTCGTCCAGCCAACGCAAGAGGTGGTCAGCCCAGCCTCTCTGTTCCTTGATTGCGTTTCTTGCATTAATCCTTCCCCCTTCCTGTTCTGTACCAGCCTGCTACCGGCCCTGCAGAAAAGGCAGGGACAACCCCTTTACAAATGGCAAGAGGCTGGAATAAAGCCTGCCAAATTTATTAACATAAAACAGACACCAACCATGAAACAGGAGCTATGAAACAGGAACTATCCAAGTGGTTGCCTTCAGCAAACCAGCCCTCCCACACATTCCCCTTAAATACAGTTCAGGGCGTGGCCTCTCTCTGCCTCCTTCCAAGGTGCCCCATTGCCTTCCTCTGTTTACTCCTGATTGACTGCCTCCTGCGTCGGGCGTCCTTGAACAGGGCCAGCTGTGGGTCATCTTCATCCACGCTGTCAGGCTCACACAGCTGGGTCTCCACCAGGTGGGAGGGGCCTGGCTGAGGGCTCTGCGGAGCCTCAAAGCCATCATCAGCAAGCTCTTCAACACCCCCCTCCTCCTCCTTTGAGTCGTCCGACCCAACTGCCGAACCCACAGGCTGACCCTGAATCACAACACTTCCTTTCAGCTTTGCGAAACGCTGCAGCGGGTCCTGCAAATCATAAAGTTTGATTATCTCTACACAACAAATGGTGAGTTCTTACCAACAGAAGCAGATATTTGTGGCTGTTTTCGTGCAGACATTTCATGACCCAACCAGGGAACATCATCAGTGTTAGGAGGGAGGAGAATTTGCAGAGAGGAGGAGGAGGAGGAGGAGAGGAAGAAGGAAGAGGAGGAGGAGGAGGAGGAGGAGGACTGCTATTCTCTGTTGTTGTTTGTGTTATTTTATTGTTCTGTTGTTTTCTGTTATTCTGTTATTTTATTTATTTTATTATTCAGTCATTCTGTCATTCTATTCTTCTTCTTTGAGGATTGGCAAAATCCAGAATCTAACCAAAGCAGTTAGCTAGCTATATGCCAGTTGCTAATTTTCACACACAGACACAGAAAACATTTTGCATATTGTGTAATGTGGTTTGTTAGACCTTTCCCTGGTCAAAATTACTGAGTTCCCACGCACAACGCTTTGCAAAAAAAAAAAAATTCTGATTATTTGCCGCACGTATATATCATGCCACATGGGATATACCACATCTGAATTCTTAAGGGCACATCTGTGTTTACCCTGCAGCATTTTACCACATGGGCACAACGGCGTCCATCCAATATCAGTTGGCCAGCAAAACGTCGATCACACCGGCTTACTACGTGGTAGAAATGCATGTAAGGAGCTGGGCCGGTGGGAAGTTGAACTGGGTGGAATGGAGAATTCTAGCAAGTTGCCCCTAACCATGTGACCTGGGGATAGGTCGACTAGACAACCCTCATCCCCAGCCACTATTGTCTCTGAGAGGGCATCTGACCAAGATCCAGCAACAGTACGGAATAGACAACTATTACACAGAGCAATCTCCAGTCTGTCTTTCTTGCCTCTGATTTGATAAACGCATCTCGGTCAGGATTCCTCCGCCTTAGAAAATCGAAGTATGTGGACTTCAACTCCCAGAATTCTCCAGGCAGCAGGGTGGAGAATTCTGGGAACTGAAGTCCATGCATCGTAGCTTTCATCTATGTGGACTTCAACTCCCAGAATTCTCCAGGCAGCAGGCTATAGCTGACACAGGCTGGCTCAGGAATTCTGGGAGTTGAAGTCCACGAGTCATAAAAGAGACAAGGTTGCCTAACCCTTGTATAGAGTCTGCTGCCTGAGCAGAGGTTTGGACTAGATGACCTCCAAGGTCCCTTCCAACTCTGTTATTCTGTTATTTTATTATCAAGGAGAGAAGCAACCTAAAACTAAGGAGAAACTTCCCGACAGGGAGAACAATTAACCAGTGGAACCGCTTCCCTCCAGAAGTTGTGGGTGCCCCACCACTGGAGGTTTTGAAGAAGAGACTGGACAGCCATTTGTCTGGGATGGTGTAGGCTTTCCTTCCTTGAGCAGAGGGTTGGACTAGAAGACCTCCGAGGTCCCATTCTTTGACACGCATTCAGTACAACAGTAGGGAGCTACCTTTGCCGTGACTCTCCTCAACCATACACTGTCCACCTTCTCTTTGCAGATGATTCTTCGGGCCAAAAACCACTTCTTCACCATCCCTTTCAGCCTATCCCCCATCCCCCTGCCCTCCCTGAGGGACAACTCCATCAGCCTAGGCCTCACTCAAGACAGCCTCAATATGGTCTTGGGGGTCCTCCTTCAGATCCCCAGACAGGAGCTGATCTGCACAAAGGAAGTGGTGAGTGAGAATAGCCTGTCTCGTAGGGGAAGTAAAGTTGGTTTGGCTCATGGCGACACGACCGGAAGGACTCAAAGAGTCGTCTCCCAATCCCCTTTCTCGGCATGTGCTCCTTCAAACGTTCATCTCCAACTAGGTAAGGTATGAGCAAGCCCCCTGTTGTGTAGTGGGTTCTGGAGAGCAGGAAGGACGCCGATGAGTACAACATAACAGCTCTTTATTAGGTGGAAGTGACTGTACTGGGGAATAGGGGCTACCTGCACTCTTTATATACCTGGCCAGTACCTGGCCAGGTACACAACCAACCAATCGGATTGAACCTCTGTTTCCCACCGAAACTGCTTCCCGCCAAAACAGTTACAGTTCAACGCCTCCTGGTGGTGACTCTTATACAATGCTTTAGATGTTCCCAAAAGCCTAATACATAACACCCCCATTGGGCTGTCTTGGGTGTGAAAGAAGCCACCTCAGCCAATGTGCTGCAGCTGCCAAAAAGGCCCACACCATGCTGGGTTGCATTAACAGAGGGAGAGAATCAAGATCACGTGAAGTGTTAATACCACTTTACAAGGCCTTGATAAAGCCACACTTGGAATACTGCATCCAGTTTTGGTCACCACGATGTAAAAAAGAAGTCGAGACTCTAGAAAGGGTACAGAGAAGAGCAACAAAGAGGATTAGGGGGCTGGAGGCTAAAACATACAAAGAACAGTTGCTGGAATTGGGTATGTGTATTTTAACGAAGAGAAGGACGAGGGGGGACATGATAGCAGCGTTCCAATATCTCAGGGGCTGCCCCAAAGAAGAGGGAGCCAAGCTATTCTCCAAAGCCCCTGAAGGCAGGACAAGAAGCAATGGATGGAAACTCATCAAAGAGAGAAGCAACCTGGAACTAAGGAGAAATTTCTTGATAGTGAGAACAATTAACTAGTGGAACAACTTGCCTCTGGAAGTTGAGGGTGCTCCAATACTGGAGGCTTTTGAGAAGAGACTGGACAACTATTTGTTAGGAATGATGTAGCATCTACTGCTTGAGCAGTGGGTTGGACTAGAAGACCTCCAAGGTCCCTTCCAACTCTGTTATTCTGTATTTTATCTCATACCTATGTGTTGGTTTTTTGCTTCGCAAGTGAAATACTTTGCTTGTTTCGCTAATCATTTTCATGGTCTTATTTCCAGGCGGTTCCTCTAACTTTCCAGATTAAAAATCAGTTGTATTGCTGAATTAGGGGCTCCCACCCAACTTTGTGTGTCGCCCACAAATATGAAATATATTTTCTCTGGTCTTATCCAAGAGATTAAGTTGACAGAGGAAGATCTAGGAACAAAAGCAAGTCCATATTTTCATTTTGTTCTGTTTGTTTTTTCTAAAAAAAATAAATGCAAACTGCCTCTTTCAAAGACAATGACATTTTGTCCCAACATTTTTCTGGAGCCGCTGAGCTGTTATCTGTTATTACAGAACTTTTTGCACATCGAAAGGTAAGTGACATTTCAGGCCAGCCAAGAACAACCACGAACACCAACTAGCAGTCGGAAGACACAATTAAAAACTCCTTAATCACACAACACATGGATAGACTCAACCATAGTGACAATTGGGAAAATGTGAGTATCCTTGTTGTTGTTGTTAGCTGCGAAGTCGTGTCCGACCCATCGCGACCCTATGGACAACATTCCTCCAGGCCTTCCTGTCCTCTACCATCTTCTGGAGTCCATTTAAGCTCACGCCTACTGCTTCAATGACTCCATCCAGCCACCTCATTCTCTATCATCCCCTTCTTCTCTTGCCCTCCATCTTTCCCAGCATTAGGCTCTTCTCCAGTGAGTCCTTCCTTCTCATTAGGTGGCCAAAGTATTTGAGTTTTAGCTTCAGGATCTGGCCTTCTAAAGAGCAGTCAGGATTGATCTCCTCTAGGACTGACCGGTTTGATCGCCTCCCAGTCCGAGGGACTCGCAGGAGTCTTGTCCAGCACCAGAGTTCAAAGGCCTCAATTCTTTGGCACTCAGCCTTTCTTATGGTCCAACTTTCTCTGCCATACATTGCAACTGGGAAGACCAGAGCCTTGACTATACGCACTTTTGTTGACAGGGTGATGTCTCTGCTTTTTAGTGTGCTGTCTAGATTTGCCATGGCTTTCCTTCCGAGGAGCAAGCGTCTTTTAATTTCTTGGCTACAGTCCCCATCTGCAGTGATCTCGGAGCCCAGGAAAATAAAATCTGTCACTACCTCCATTTCTTCCCCATCTATTTGCCAGGAATTGAGAGGGCCAGATGCCATGATCTTGGTTTTCTTAATGTTAAGTTTCAACCCAAGTTTTGCACTCTCCTTCTTCACCCGCAACAAGAGGCTCTTTAGTTCTTCTTCACTTTCTGCCATTAGAGTGGTATCATCTGCGTATCCTAGACCAAGCCAAATTAAAAAAAAAAAACTGGGGAATTACTGGAATCCTGCTGCTCAGAGAGATCAACCATCAACAGACACATAGAGATAAACAATGTTTACCCACCATTCAAATGAGACAATAAAATAAAAGGAAACAAAAGGACCAGAAACACATCCTTTCCATCAACCAACACCCAGATAAGCAGGGATTAACACCAGACAAACAACCAAGCGGAAAACAATACCTTAATCAGGGAATTACCAAAGAGAAAACCACACACACATACCCAACACTGAAAGGGCAAGCTACTGTATATAAACAGGGTTAAGACCCCCGCACTCACTAGCACTGAGGTTGTTACCTAGTTGGGTCATGAAAAGCTTGCAAGCAAACAACCATGTTCAGAGAGAACAACTGATTAGTGGAATGACTTCCCTTCAGAAGTTGTGGGTGCTCCATCGCTAGAGATTTTCAAGAAGAGATGGGACAACCATTTGTCTGGGATGGTATAGGGTTTCCTGCTTGAGTAAAGGGTTGGACTAGAAGACCTTCAAGGTTCCTTCTAACTCTATTATTCTGTTCTGTTATTCCTGGCCATGTGGACTTGCTGGCTAAGACTGGTGGCAGATGAAGTCCCACCAACCCAGAAGACATCCTTTGGGGAAGGGTAGCCTTAGGAAGAGTTCCCAGGAAAGAGTAAATGAAACTTTGCATTTCATTCCATCCAGTCAATTTGCACTTTGATCCTTTATTGGCTTTGTTCTAATTTCCTTCTTTGTTGTGAGTCACTCTGAGGCAACATACATTATTATTCTTATTGTGACTCCTTGGGGGTGGGAATCCATTCTGGGTTCTGAGATTCCCTCCTGGCAAAACCACAACTTTCCAGGAAAGGCTGGTTGGAGACCTCACTCCCTTCTGAGCTTGGCCTTCGTCTCCCTTTTTAATAGTGTCCAAAGTGTCCTGTCAGGTCTCCACTGAAGGTGGCCATCACTTTAATCGGAACAAAGAAGATCTTCCTTCAGCCCAACTTGATCACACTTCACCTTTTGGTCCAGATCTCCATCTTTGCATTGAGTCCATCTGGAGCCCCCAATGGCCTCTTTGTTCTGAGGGCTGTAAGTAGAGGGACAAGGGGGGGTCTCTCCCTAACCGAGAAGAGACCACAGGTGTGTCCTTTGCCACCCAACCAGCGTCATGGGGATCAGGCTATCAAGGGCCACAAATGTTAGTGGCCATATTGAGATTCTAGAAAGAGCAGGGGGCTGGACTAGAAGACCTCCAAGGTCCCGTCCAGATCTATTCTGATTCAGATTCAGTAATTTGGGATGCACAGAAGAGCAACAAAATTAATTAAGGGAAAAGGAGGCTAAAACATTACAAAGAACATACAAAGGTGAGAATCAACAACGGGAAAAATAACTCCAGAAGCTTGGGAACAATTGCAGGAATTGGGCATGTCTAGCTTAATGAAGAACAGGATTAGGGGGTGACATGATAGCTGTCTTATAATATTTGAGGGGCTGCCATAAGGAAGAGGGGGGTCAATTTATTCTCCAAAGCCGCAGAAGGCAGGACAAGAAGCAACGGATGGAAACTAACCAAGGAGAGAAGCAACCTAGAACGAAGGAGGAATTTTGTGAAAGTGAGAACAATTAACCAGTGGAACAATTTTCCTCCAGAGATTTGGCTGCTCCAACATTGGAGTTTTTAAAGAGCAGGTTGGACAACCACTTGTCTGAAATTGTAGTTGAGTTTCCTGCTTGGCTAGAAGACCTCCAAGGTCCCTTCCAACTCTGTGAATCGTAAGGAACAGCTGAGGGTCTTCAGTTCAGTTTCTGAGCTTCCCAAATGGCGCCTTTGAAGATGGGCTGATGTGGAAAGCCACGTCTGAAGGACTAATGGTCTAATCCAGCACATCAGTGCTCTGCTTACATTTCTGTTCTCTGTTGTTGTTGTTGTTTTTATCGCAGAACCTAGCACTAGGTCTCCATGCTACAGTCCATGACAACAAGCTGAAATTCTCCTCCCTAATAAACAGGTACCCTGCTTCCTTCCCACCCATCCAGTCAATAACCTGGGTCCTTACACATCAGAGGAAGAGGTTCCCAAGTAATGCTTGCCTTTGAATTCTCACACCAGCTCTATCCATGAGCAGGTGGTCGAGGAACGTCTCCTTACTTGACCCTTTTGTCCAATATCTTTTTCCACAGTGTGGAACTGATCTTGGTTTCTTCAGAATTTGGACCGATTGAAGTAAGTTCTTCTTTGCTTGGTGACTTGTAGATGTGAAGATCATGATTGTCCATCCACAAACAGCCCAGAATTGCTGTTGGCTTGGGTTGACCCCAAGATCAGTTGACCCCAACCTAGCTGGTTGACCCCAAGATCAGTTGGCCCCAACTGAGCAGGTTGACCCCAAGATCAGTTGACCCAACTGAGCTGGTTGACCCTAAGATCAATTGGCCCCAACCGAGCTGGTTGACCCCAAAATCAGTTGGCCCCAACCAAGGTGATTGACCCCAAGATCAGTTGACCCCAACCAAGCAGGTTGACCCCAAAATCAGTTGGTCCCAACCAAGCTGGTTGACCTCAAAATCAGTTGGTCCCAACCGAGCTGGTTGACCCCAAGATCAGTTGGCCCCAACCGAGCAGGTTGACCCCAAAATCAGTTGGTCCCAACTGAGCTGGTTGACCCCAAGATCAGTTGACCTGACTGAGCTGGTTGACCCTAAGATCAGTTGGCCCCAACCGAGCTGGTTGACCTCAAAATCATTTGGCCCCAACCGAGGTGATTAACCCCAAGATCAGTTGACCCCAACCTAGCTGGTTGACCCCAAGATCAGTTGGCCCCAACCGAGCTGGTTGACCCCCAAATCAGTTGGTCCCAACTGAGCTGGTTGACCCCAAGATCAGTTGACCCCAACCGAGCAGGTTGACCCCAAGATCAGTTGACCTGACTGAGCTGGTTGACCCTAAGATCAGTTGGCCCCAACCAAGCTGGTTGACCCCAAAATCATTTGGCCCCAACCAAGGTGATTGACCCCAAGATCAGTTGACCCCAACCTAGCTGGTTGACCCCAAGATCTGCTACACGGACACATTTAGTACATCCATTGTAATACACAATGGACATATTGAATTACCATATTTCCCCCCAAAATAAGACCTATCCAGAAAATAAGCCCTACTGCATTTTTTGGAGCAAAACTTTGGGGTCTTATTTGGGGGGAAATATGGTAGCCCAAAATAGAGGACTTGCATTCAGAAGGTCCACAAAAATCAAGGAAGTCCTTGCCCTTTTTTTGGATCACAACAGTCATGCAACTCGCCGTTGGTGCTTCCCATCTCAAGTGCATTGGAAGGGACTTTGTCATTCAACACACACTTGCTCCCTGATAGAAACACACACACACACACCAAGAATCTTCTGCGTGGACAACATTCTGCTTCTCATGATGTTCCTCAAACATTATCCAGGCTGAATTCCCTGGGTCATAACTGGGTCGCTTTCTACACTTGTCACTCGGCTTTTTCTTTCAGATCTCTGGTCTTGTGAAGTGGATCAAACTGCTCCTAAAAGAAACCTACTTGCCTCATATCAACGGTATGTCTTCCTTGCCTTCCTACTTATACTTGCCTCTGGAAGTTGTGGCTGCTCCATTACTAGAGGTTTTTAAGAAGGGATTGGACAGCCATTTCTTTGGATGGTTTAGGGTCTCCTGCTTGAGCAGGGGGTTGGACTAGAAGACCTCCAAGGTCCCTTCCCATCCTGTTATTCTATAACTCGCTCATTCTGCAAATGGCAGCTCGTGTTCTGACTTTGAAAGCCTCCTTTATCCAGTCTTGGAGTGAGATGTTAGAGTCTTCCAATATCTCAGGGGCTGTCACAAAGAAGAGGCGGGGTCAACCTATTCTCCAAAGCCCCTGAAGGCCAGACAAGAAGCAGTGATGGAAACTAATCAAGGAGAGAAGCAACCTAGAACTAAGGAGAATCTTCCTGACAGTGAGGACAATTAACCAGTGGAACTGCTTGCCTCCAGAAGTTGTGGGTGCTCCATCACTGGAGCTTTTTAAAAAGAGACTGGACAGCCAGATGGTATAAGATTTCCTGCTCAAGCAGAGGGGGTGGACTAGAAGACCTCCAAGGTCTCTTTGAAATCTGTTATTCTGTTAACGGTAAGATAGCTTCAGTCCCTCTGTGGGGAGAAAACACCATAACATCAGCACTGGTTAACAGAGGGGGGAAGGCAGTAGCCCCACAGGGCTGATGGTGTCAGCTATAAGCAACCAGATCGGTTATCCTGCTTGAGCAGGGGGCTGGACTAGAAGACCTCCAAGGGCCCTTCCAGCTCTGTTCTATTCCATTCCATTCCATTCCATTCCATTCCATTCCATTCCATTCCATTCCATTCCATTCCATTCCATTCTATTCTATTCTATTCTATTCTATTCTATTCTATTCTATTCCTTATTCCATATTCTATTCTATTCTATTCTATTCTATTCTATTCTATTCTATTCTATTCTATTCTATTCTATTCTATTCTATTCTATTCTATTCTATTCTACTCTATTCCATTCTATTCTACTCTATTCTATTGTGTTCTGCCTATAGTATAAGAATTTCCCCAGATAAGGTTCCACGGAACTTATGGAGAGTCAGGCTGGTGCCTCTTGCGGCTATGTAAGAAGTCAAGGCTAGTTCCCTGTTTGACCCCACCTCTCTGCCTTGCTGGCACTTTCCCTAGAGGTGGGCACTGAAGGTTGTAGGTCAACATCAAGATCAAGACAATTCAAAACTCTTATTCCGTTTGCCATTTTAGACTGCCTGAACGTCAGCATCCCGCTGCCTTCCCTGCTGCATGTTAGGATGACTTATCCTGCAATTGAGCTTATACAGGTAAGACCACCAGCAAAAATGCCTTGTTTCCACACACTCGTTCTGGTGGGCACTGTTGGCCTTGAAGGGGAACATTTGTAGCTCAGGGTTGAAAAGAGGCTCCTTGGTGCTCTTGGAGGTTGGTGGTTTCCTTGCAGATGTGTCGTGATTCAACTAGGGAACAGCATCAGTGCTAGAACTAGGGTGAACTAGACATTCAGGTAAATGAGGGCGGATATGATATTGTTGCCATTGCGGAAACATGGTGGGACGATACCCACAAATGGAACAAACAGCTAGAGGGATTTAAATTATTTAAAAGAAACAGACTAAACAAAAGAGGAGGTGGAGTTGCTCTCTATACAGTATAAGAAATAACTTTATCTCTACAGAAATAGAGCACAACAATGATGAAAACTGTAAACATGAATGCATTGGGGTCAATATAAAAGGGGGGGGGGAAAATGACGTTGCCATAGGTGTATACTATAGGCCGCCCAACCAAGCAGAGGAAATAGATGAACTTTTTGCTAGTCAGCTAACTAAGGTATGTAAGAAGCGCATCACAATAGTAATGGGGGACTTTAATTACCCTGACATCAACTGGGAGACAAACTCTGCACCAAGTGGAAGATATAACAGATTCCTGACAAACCTAGCAGACAACTTTCTCTCCCAAAAAGTAGAGAAGGGAACTAGGGGATTAGCCATATTGGATTTAATTCTCACTAACAGAGATGAAATGATAGAAAGTGTCAAAGCCACAGGAACCTTGGGGGGAAGTGATCATGCAATATTGGAATTCAACATTATGGAAGCACAAGCAATAGAATACAGCCAAACTAGAGTCTTGGACTTTAGAAGAGCTAATTTCAATAAACTTAGAGAGACCTTGGGAAGAATTCCATGGATGAGAATCCTAAAGGGGAAAACAACTCAAGAAGCTTGGGAAATTTTGAAAAGTGAGATAATAAAAGCCCAGTCTAGCACAATACCAACAAAGAGGAAAAATAACAGCTCTCAAAAGAAACCAGCATGGCTGCATAAAGAACTCTCTGATAAATTGAAAGATAAAAAGGACAAGTATAAGAATTGGAAAGAGGGGCACATAACTAAGGCAGAATATCAGCAAATAGCCCGTGCCTGCAAAGATGAAGTGAGGAAAGCTAAGGCTCAAAATGAACTAAGGCTTGCAACCAAAGTCAAAAATAACAAAAAATGCTTCTTTCAACATATAAAAAACAAGAAAAAAGTTAAGGAAATGATTGGTCCATTAGTGGGGGAAAGTGGCAAGAAGGTGACAAGCAATAGGGAGAAAGCAGAACTATTTAACTCATTTTTTGCATCTGTCTTTACACAAAGGGAAAAAACAGTCCAACCTACCAGAACCAGTGCCATAAAAAACAGAATAGAAACGCAAGCTAAGATAGGCAAGAAAATGGTAAGTGAGCACCTGTCCAGCCTAGACGAGTTCAAATCACCAGGACCAGATGGATTACACCCCAAGGTTCTCAAGGAACTGGCAGACGTGATCTCAGAACCACTGAACTATATTTTTCAAAGATCCTGGAGCACTGGGGAACTACCAGAGGACTGGAAGAGAGCTGATGTAGTTCCCATCTTCAAAAAATGGAAAAAAATGGATCCAGGAAACTACAGACCTATCAGCCTGACCTCAATACCTGGGAAGATTCTGGAAAAGATAATCAAACAACAAACCAGCTAACACCTAGATACAAACAAAGTCATTACCAAAAGCCAACATGGGTTTGTCAAAAACAGATCATGCCAGACAAATCTTATTGCATTCATTGACCAAGTGACAAAATTAGTGGACCAGAGGAATGCTGTGGATATAATTTACTTGGACTTCAGTAAGGCATTTGATAAAGTAGATCACAACCTACTACTTGATAAGATAGAAAAATGTGGTTAGACAGCATCACCACCAGATGGATTCAGAGCTGGCTGACCAGCCGTACTCAGCGTGGGGTCCTCAATGGAACCGCATCTACATGGAAGGAAGTGTGTAGTGGGGTTCCCCAGGGCTCTGTTCTGGGCCCAGTGCTCTTCAACATCTTCATCAATGATTTGGATGAGGGGATAGATGGGAAACTCATCAAATTTGCAGACGACACCAAGCTGGCAGGAATAGCCAATACTCCAGAAGATAGGCTTAAGATACAGAAGGATCTGGACAGACTCAAACACTGGGCGCTATCTAACAAAATGAAATTCAATGGTGAAAAAAGTAAGGTTCCACATTTAGGCAGGAAAAATCAAATGCATAGGTATAGTATAGGTGGTACCTTGCTCGATAGTAGTAACTGTGAGAGGGATCTCGGAGTCCTAGTAGACAATCACTTCAATATGAGCCAGCCGTGTGCTGCAGCTGCCAAAAATGCCAACACAGTGCTAGGCTGCATTAACAGAGGGATAGAATCAAGATCAAGTGAAGTACTAATACCACTTTACAATGCTTTGGTAAGGCCACACCTGGAATACTGCATCCAGTTTTGGTCACCTTGATGTAAAAAAGATGTTGAGACTCTAGAAAGGGTACAGAGAAGAGCAACAAAGATATTGGGGGACTGGAGGCTAAAACATACAAGGAACGACTGCTGGAATTGGGTATGTGTAGTTTAACGAAGAGAAGGGTGAGGGGTGACATGATAGCAGTGTTCCAATATCTCAGGGGCTGCCCCAAAAAAGAGGGAGTCAAGCTCTTCTCCAAACACCAGAAGGCAGGACAAGAAGCAACGGATGGAAACTCATCAAGGAGAGAAGCAACCTCAAACTAAGGAGAAACTTCCTGACAGTTAGAACAATTAACCAGTGGAACAACCTGCCTCCAGAAGTGGTGAATGCTCCAACACTGGAAGTGTTTAAGAAGAGACTTGCCTGAAATGATATAGGGTTTCCTGCCTGAGCAGGGGGTTGGAGTAGATGACGTCCAAGATCCCTTCCAACTTATTATTATTACTATAGAAGGGAGAGGAGCTTGTGGAGTGGAAGAGGAGGAGAAAGACTGTGGGGTCCTTGTTGTTCTCTGAGCTGAGTTTCTTGTAGATGTTTAATGACCCAAGTAGGGAACATCATCAGTGCTATAAGGGGAGAAGAGGAGGAGGAGGAGGAGGAGGAGGAGGAGGAGGAGGAGGAGGAGGAGGAGGAGGAGGAGGAGGAGGAGGAGGACGAGGAGGAGGAGGACGAGGAGGATGAGGATGAGGACTGTGGGGTCCTTGGTGTTCTCTGAACTTGGTGGTTTCCTTGCAGATGTTTCATGCCCCAACTAGGGAACATTATCAGTGCTAGAAGGGAGGAGGAGGAGGAGGAGGAGGAGGAGGAGGAGGAGGAGGAGGAGGAGGAGGAGGAGGAGGAAGAAGAAGAAGAAGAAGAAGAAGAAGAAGAAGAAGAAGAAGAAGAAGAAGAAGAAGAAGAAGAAGAAGAAGAAGAAGAGAGGAGGAGGAGGAGAACTGGGGGGTCCTTGGTGCTCTCTGAGTTTGTCTTCTTGCAGATGTTTCATTACTCAAACTAAGGAACATCATCAGTGCAAAACAAAGCTCAGAGACCAATCCACAGTCTTCTTCCTTCTCCTCCTCTTCCCTTCCTCTTCTCCTTCCTTCCTTCCTTCCTTCCTTCCTTCCTTCCTTCCTTCCTTCCTTCCTTCCTCTTCCTCACCACAAACTCCACTCCCTTCTACTACCGCACTGATGTTATTACCCAGTTGGATCCTAAAATGTCTGCAAGAAAACAACCCACCCAGAGCGCATCAAGGACCTCAGCTCAACCGTTGGCCTTCTGGGGCGCTCAACGCTAACCTTCGTGCGTCTCCTGATGTTTGCACAGGGGATGATCCTGTTGTGCGTGTGATGCAGCGGCCAACAACACCCACCCACCCCGCCCAGGCTAGAGATGCTCAGCCTGACCAAACCAGAGGGGACAAAACTCACCGCTGTCCGTTCTTTCATCTCCCTAACCTGATTTAACACTTTTTACGGGGGGGGGGGGACAAGTTAGGCCTTTTTCACACCGGGGTTAGTCACCTCGGATCTTCGGATGTGGGATTAATTGTGGGGCCAGAAAACCAACCTCTAGTCTAGCTCGTTAATCCTTCCAGCGTTCCTTATTTTTATTTTTATTTTTGGAACTAGAAAAGTGGCGCCTGAAAGAAAAAAAGCAAAAATCAAAACGATAGAAAAGACCGGTTAGTTTTCCACCCCGTTGAACTCCTCTCCTCTCGATTTAATACAGGTAGTCCTTGACTTAACGACGGTCCATTTCGTGACTGTTCGAAGTTACGAAACGGCTCTGGAGAAAGGGGCTTAGGACCGTTTCCCCAGACTTAAGACCACCGCAGCATCCCCCTTCATCAGTCGAGTGATCAAAATTCAGATGCTTGGCAACCGGCGCGTACTTATGACGGTCGCAGTGTCGCGGGTGTGTGTGTGTGTGTCACGTGATCCCCTTTTCCAACCTCCTGGCAAGCCAAGTCAGTTGGAGAAGCCGGATCCAGTTCACGACCGGGTTACTAAATTAACAGCTGCAGTAATTTGCTTAATGGGGAATCCGGATTCACTTAAACGCCACCCCCCCCATGTGACAGGCAGTCCTCAACTTACAACAGTTTGTTTAACGACCGTTCAAAGTTACAACAGGCACTAAAAAAAGTGACCTACGACCCTTTTTCACACTTATGACCAGCGCGGCATCCCCATGATCAAACGTCAGGCGCTTGGCAACTGACTCGTATTTATGATGGTTACGCAGTGTCCCTGGGGGGGGAGTCACGTGATCCCCTTTTGCATCCTTCTGGCAAGCAGAGCCCATGGGGGGGGAAATCCGGATTCGCTTAACGACCGTGTCACTAATTTAACAACTGCCAGGTTTCATTCAAGAAATGTGGCCAGAAAAGTCGTAAAATGGGGCAAACTTTGTGGAAGACAAGGGAGGTTGGAAAAGGGGGCAAAATTCACTTAAGCGCCGTCTCACTTAGCAACGGAAATGTTGGGCTTGTAAGTCGAGGACTCCCTGTACGCTTGTTGCAATTCAGAGGCAGCTGCTTGCAGAGACAAGAGCAAACAGCCACAACATTTAAAGTCATCCCAAGGACCGTGTTAGGGACTCAGTGCAGATTGAGACGAGCGACGGTTTCGCTGGACCGCAGCATCTCTCTTCTTCCTTAGCTAAATGTTTTCCTGTGGAAAAACCCCGAGGGCAGAGTCCTGGCAGACAGGGGACTTCCTTCAGAGCCACCTTTCTCTGTGCAAGGAAGAGGGGATCTTATTGTAGTCAGAAGGGAAGCAAACAGGTCCATAAGCCTGTTTTGATTGATTGTAGAAACTGCTATGAAAATAATAATAATAATAATAAGTCCAGTAGCTCGGAGAACCCACCTCGGGGCCTCGGTGGAAACGCGTTGCTGGGCCAATGTTTCTGTTTCATAATAAACTTGTTTGCTTTGGGAATGGTCGGAGTCTGGATCCGTTTGGAAATGTTTCCCGGGAACTCTTGAATTCTCCACAACGCCCTCCGCCACCGGTAGAGGTTTTGAGAAAGTTCAGTTCCGTGCTTTGGGTTCTCAGTCTCAGCTGACACAGAGGCTCCAGAGAGGAATAATAAATGGATGAAAAATAAATCTCCAGGGAACAACATCAGCAAATCCCACTGCCTTCTAGCACAGATGACGTTACCTAGTTGGGTATTGAAACATCTACAACAACTTTGCTCAGAGAGGAACAAGGATCCTGCAGTTGACTTCTTCCTCCTCCTCCTCCTCCTTCTCCTCCTCCTCTCGACAATCCCCCCTCCCTTCTAGCACTGATGATGTTCCCTAGTTCGGTAATGAAATGTCTGCAAGGAAACAACCCAGCTCAGAGAGCACCAAGGACCCCACTGTCCTACTACTACTACTACTTCTCCTCCTCCTCCTCTCCACAAACCCCCCTCCCTTATACAATGATGATGTTACCTAGTTGGGTAACATGTCTGCAAGAAAACAACCAAGCTCACAGAGCCCCAAGGACCCCACTGTTCTCCTCCTCGTCATCCTCCTCTCCACAAACACCCCTCCCTTCTAACTCTGATGATGTTCCCTAGTTGGGTCATGAAACGTCTGCAAGGAAACAAGCCAGCTCAGAGATCACCAAGGACCCCACAGTTCTCCTCCGCCTCCTCCTCCATCTCCCTTCTAGCCCTGATGTTGTTCCCTAATTTGGGTAATGAAATGCCTGCATGAAAACAGCCAAGCTCAGAGGCCACCAAGTACCCCACAGTCCTCCTCCTCCTCCTCCTCCTCCTCCTCCTCCTCCTCCTCCTCCTCCTCCTGTAACAGTGTTTCTCAACCTTGACAACTTTGAGATATGTGGACTCCAACTCTCAGAATTCCCCAATAGACATGCCGGGTGACCTTGGTCCAGTCACTTTCTTTTATCCCTAAGAAGGAGGCAATGGCAAGGAGTTACCAGGAGCCGACCCTTAGCTGAAGACCCACCCCAAAAATGGTTTGCCATTAATCATGGCTGCATAACACAGAACTAAAACCAAACCAGCTATTTCAGTGTTTTTCAAACTTGGCCATTTTAAAATGTGTAGACTTCAGCTCCCAGAATTCCAGCCTCATATGTGCAAAAAAGAAAGAAAGAAAAAGAAATACGGAACACAAAGGATTTTTAAAATGAAATCTGAAATGAAACCTCCATTTTTCTTAAAGGGTATAATTCCAAAAGACAGTAACAAAATAATACCACAATTTACTAAGCGACACAGTCACGGTCACGAGAATAAGCTTATCCCAACTCTGGAATAGTTACCGACCGTATCGGACCATAAACGTAAATTTGGAGAGTGTGTATTAATGACAAAACACCAACAGCATCTATGGGTCGTCCTCAACTTATGAGCACAATGGAGCCCAAACTTTCTGTCGCCAAATGAGACATTTGTGAAGTAGGCTTTGCCCCGTTTTACGACTTCCCTTGCCACAGTTGTAAAATGAATCACTGCAGTTGTTAAATTAGCAACATGGTTGTTAAGTGAAATCTGGCTTCCCCAGTTGACTTTGCTTGTCAGAAGGTCGCAAAAGGGGATCACAAGACCCTCCTGGGACACTGCGACCGTCACAATTATGAGTCAGTTGCCAAGCATCCGAATTTTGAGCACACGACCCTGCGGGGTGGTGCAGCACTTTTTCCAGTGCCGTTGTAACTTCGAAGAGTCACTGAATGAACTTTTGTAAATCAAGGACTGCCTGTGCTTTGTTTTTAAGGCTAATTTCTTGTCAACGATGTATTGAGCACTAACTGTGGGACCTTGCGCTCTCCTTTGTCCTCTTACCGATATTATTTTATCTATTTATTTAAAAGATTTACAAGGCCGCCCATGTTAAGTAACTCTGGGCAGCTCCCAACCACCGTGGGACCAATAAAAGCAATATTATATTTCCACATCAATTGCAAATAAAGTCTAAAATAGCATCCTTCCTTGGGAGAATACCCTGTTATTTAGAATGAAACTCCTGTGGAAGGAAGGAAGGAAGGAAGGAAGGAAGGAAGGAAGGAAGGAAGGAAGGAAGGAAGGAAGGAAGGAAGGAAGGAAGGAAGGAAGGAAGGAAGGAAGGATAGAGTGAGTGGAGGGTGGGAGGAAGGGAGGAAGGGAGAAGGAGGGAAGGAGGGAAGGAAGGAAGGAGTGGAGGGAGGGAGAAGAAAGAAGGGATGGAATGAAGGAAGAAAAGAGTGAGTGGAGGGAGGGAAGGAGAAGGAAGAAGGGAGGGAAGGAAGGAAGGAAGGAAGGGAGAGTTGGCCATTTCATGCCTTCTCAAACGTTGATTAATTCTCTTCCAAACCCACCACTTCTCCTTGCCGAGAAGTTGTGCGCATAGAAGAAGATCAAAGCTTCCTGCTAAACCAACAAAAAGAGTGTTTACTTCCATATTAAATGACACCTTCTCCTTTCTTCCCTCTCCTTTGACCAACCTTGTTTACCGTGACATTAAGACAACTCATTAGCGTGACTTATTAAGTTCTGGGGAAACTTCGCCCAGCAACCAAACCTTCATGAGAACTTGGAATCACTTCATAGTTGAGTCACTTCATTGTGTTAATCTGCTCCTCTTCAGCTGTGGCGAATTGCAGGACAATTGATATTTGTGTAGAAGGTGGAGGAAACTTCAGTAGAGGATATCGATATTTATTTAGGTATATGAAGACTGGAAGGGGTTGAGTGTGTTTTCTTACCAAGTTGATTCGTTCATTGGATGAATGGGAAGGTCTTCGAATATCACACTTTTAGGATATCCCGGTTCATTCGGTGACCAAAAGTTGCTTTTTTCCACACTTGGACTTTCTTGGCCTTTTCTTTTTAAAATGTTTTGCTTCTCATCCAAGAAGCTTCTTCGGTTCTGAAGAAGGAGAAGGAGAAGGAGAAGAAGAAGAAGAAGAAGAAGAAGAAGAAGAAGAAGAAGAAGAAGAAGAAGAAGAAGAAGAAGAAGAAGAAGAAGAAGAAGAAGAAGAAGAAGAAGAAGAAGAAGAGAGGAGGAGGAGGAGGAGGAGGAGGAGGAGGAGGAGGAGGAGGAGGAGGAGGAGGAGGAGGAGGAGGAGGAGGAGGAGGAAAGAAGAAGAAGGTGGAGGAGGAGGAGGAGGAGAGAAGAAGAAGAAGAAGAAGAAGAAGAAGAAGAAGAAGAAGAAGAAGAAGAAGAAGAAGAAGAAGAAGAAGAAGAAGAAGAAGAAGAAGAAGAAGTAGTTGTTTCTTGGATGAGAAGTGAAATGTTTTCAAAGGAAAAATAACCCACATTAGAAGACTTTAAGGTATTCCAAGTGGGGAAAAATAACTGTTGGACCCCACCCCACGTTAAAAGTGCAAGTCGCCCACCAGTGTCCAGTTCTATATCTTTTTTTAGAAAGAAAGGACCATTCAGGTTGCCCTGCAAAACCTTTATTGCAAGAACTGCATGAATAAGAAACAATTGGACTAAGGTTAGAAGCATCCAACAAGAAAGCCACGTCAGATGTTTATCCGTGTTGGCCCTGCTTTCCTCTTGCTCTGAAGAAGACCTCTGCATAGGATTGATCCTCTGGTTCAGACACACAGGAGAAGACCGTGCTGAGCAAGGAAAGAGAAAGGAAGATGAATCAGCTGAAGCATTTCCCCCTAAAAAAGAACCAACATGGCAGCCAGGACACTATGACAAAAACTCAGTGCCAAGGATGAAACTTTGGCAGCTACGTGCTTCTGTCTTTCAACTTGCCTTTAGAGTAAGGGGAAAGATGTTAATTTCAAGTGGCTTAGATGGAAAAACTAAAATTTATGCTTCGACTGAAGACTGTAGGAGCCTGAAACCTTTTCAAGGACACCAGAACAGGTGTCGATTTGAAGCAGACAGTTCCCATAACAAAGTGAACCTAGTTTATATGGACGACATAAGACATGGGGGGTTTGGCTGAGAAAATTATTGTTTAAGTGTATGAATTGGTATGGGAACCTCAGAGTTAGTTTTGCTTCGACATAAACCATGCCATGTATTCAATAAACAGTAAGATTTTCACAGACGGAATGAACCTGGAGTTTTATTTGAATTCCCAAGCTGGATGTCGACACTCAGCTGGGATTTCATGAGCAACTCATACTAAAAAAAAAAACTGGTGCTCCTTTGATCAACTCTCATGGTTGCTAAAAGAGTGAGGGGTGACATGATAGCAGTGTTCCAATATCTCAGGGGCCGCCCCAAAGAAGAGGGAGTCCAGCTATTCTCCAAAGCCCCTGAAGGCAGGACAAGAAGCAACGGATGGAAACTAACCAAGGAGAGTAGCAACCTGGAACTAAGGAGAAACTTCCTGACAGTCAGAACAATTAACCAGTGGAACAGCCTGCCTCCAGAGGTGGTGAATGCTCCAACACTGGAAGTTTTTAAGAAAGAGACTGGACAGCCATTTGTCTGAAATGGTATAAGGTTTCCTGCCTGAGCAGGGGGTTGGACTAGATGACCTCCAAGGTCCCTTCCAACTTATTATTATTATTATTATTATTATTATTATTATTATTATTATTATTATTATTATTATTATTATTATTATTATTATTATTATTATTATTATTATTATTATGCCATGGTTATCTTCTCCTGGTTGCCTGTAGGTTTTCACGACAACTTAGAGACACCCTTCAACATATTTCTTTCTGGGCAGATCCTTATCACAACCAAATAGAACATATGTTCTTCCCTTAAACCAGAGGTGTCCAACCTGGTAACTTTAAAACCCATGGCCTTCAACTCCCAGAATTCCCCAGCCAGCTAAGAGTTCCAGGAGTTGAAGTCCACATATCTTAAAATGGGCTAGGTTGCACACCCCATGCCTTAAAAAACACTTCCAGGATGGATTAAGTTATACATGTTCTGTCCTAACAATATTTTTTCGCAAATATTGCATGCACTCATTTCTGGTCCGCAGTTGAATTCAATTTTTCCCACATGCAGATTCCCTCATTTTTTCCAAACAAGCATTTGTGTCTGTTCTTTTGCCTAATAGACATCTATCTTTCTCTTTCTTTCTTTCTTTCTTTTCTTTCTTTCTTTCTTTTCTTTCTTTCTTTCTTTCTTTCTTTCTTCTTTCTTCTTTCTTTCTCTCTCTCTTCTTTCTTTCTTTCTTTCTTTCTTTCTTTTTTTTTTGAAAAAAATATTTTAACAGCCCTTGGGGAGTTTATTTCATATGTTTTTGTAAAGATTTTCCATTTACAGGGTTGTTGTTGTTAGTTGTGAAGTCATGTCTGACCCATCGTGACCCTATGGACAACGTTCCTCCAGGCCTTCCTGTCCTCTACCATCTTCTGGAGTCCACTTAAGCTCACGCCTACTGCTTCAGTGACTCCATCCAGCCACCTCATTCTCCGTCGTCCCCTTCTTCTCTTGCCCTCAATCTTTCCCAGCATTGGGCTCTTCTCCAGTGAGTCCTTCCTTCTCATTAGGTGGCCAAAGCATTTGAGTTTTAGCTTCAGGATCTGGCCTTCTAAAGAGCAGTCAGGGTTGATCTCCTCTAAGACTGACCGGTTTGATCACCTTGGAGTCCAAGGGACTCGCAGGAGTCTTCTCCAGCACCAGTTCAAAGGCCTCAATTCTTTGGCGCTCAGCCTTTCTTGTGGTCCAACTTTCACAGCCATACATTGCAACTGGGAAGACCACAGCCTTGACTATACGCACTTTTGTTGACAGGGTGATGGTCTCTGCTTTTTAGTGTGCTGTCTAAATTTGCCATGACTTTCCTGCCCAGGAGCAAGTATCTTTTAATTTCTTGGCTGCAGTCCCCATCTGCAGTGATCTTGGAGCCCAGGAAAATAAAATCTGTCACTACCTTCATTTCTTCCCCATCTATTTGCCAGGAATTGAGAGGGCCGGGATGCCATGATCTTAGCATTTACAGAGTAGTCT
>CM044356.1:1941273-1995504 GCA_024294585.1 Vipera latastei
GAAGACCTCCAAGGTCCCTTCCCATCTTGTTATTCTATAACTCGCTCATTCTGCAAACGGCAACTCATGTTCTGACTTTGAAAGCCTCCTTTATCCAGTCTTGGAGTGAGAAGTTAGAGTCTTCCAATATCTCAGGGGCTGCCACAAAGAAGAGGCGGGGTCAACCTATTCTCCAAAGCCCCTGAAGGCCGGACAAGAAGCAGTGATGGAAACTAATCAAGGAGAGAAGCAACCTAGAACTAAGGAGAATCTTCCTGACAGGGAGGACAATTAACCAGTGGAACTGCTTGCCTCCAGAAGTTGTGGGTGCTCCATCACTGGAGCTTTTTAAAAAGAGACTGGACAGCCAGATGGTATAAGGTCTCCTGCTCAAGCAGGGGGGGTGGACTAGAAGACCTCCAAGGTCTCTTTGAAATCTGTTATTCTGTTAACGGTAAGATAGCTTCAGTCCCTCTGTGGGGAGAAAACACCATAACATCAGCACTGGTTAACAGAGGGGGGAAGGCAGCAGCCCCACAGGGCTGATGGTGTCAGCTATAAGCAACCAGATCGGTTATCCTGCTTGAGCAGGGGGCTGGACTAGAAGACCTCCAAGGGCCCTTCCAGCTCTGTTCTATTCCATTCCATTCCATTCCATTCCATTCCATTCCATTCTATTCTATTCTATTCTATTCTATTCTATTCCTTATTCCATATTCTATTCTATTCTATTCTATTCTATTCTATTCTATTCTATTCTATTCTATTCTATTCTATTCTATTCTATTCTATTCTATTCTACTCTATTCCATTCTATTCTACTCTATTCTATTGTGTTCTGCCTATAGTATAAGAATTTCCCCAGATAAGGTTCCACGGAACTTATGGAGAGTGAGGCTGGTGCCTCTTGCGGCTATGTAAGAAGTCAAGGCTAGTTCCCTGTTTGACCCCACCTCTCTGCCTTGCTGGCACTTTCCCTAGAGGTGGGCACTGAAGGTTGTAGGTCAACATCAAGATCAAGACAATTCAAAACTTTATTCCGTTTGCCATTTTAGACTGCCTGAACGTCAGCATCCCGCTGCCTTCCCTGCTGCATGTTAGGATGACTTATCCTGCAATTGAGCTTATACAGGTAAGACCACCAGCAAAAATGCCTTGTTTCCACACACTCGTTCTGGTGGGCACTGTTGGCCTTGAAGGGGAACATTTGTAGCTCAGGGTTGAAAAGAGGGTCCTTGGTGCTCTTGGAGGTTGGTGGTTTCCTTGCAGATGTGTCGTGATTCAACTAGGGAACAGCATCAGTGCTAGAACTAGGGTGAACTAGACATTCAGGTAAATGAGGGCGGATATGATATTGTTGCCATTGCGGAAACATGGTGGGACGATACCCACAAATGGAACAAACAGCTAGAGGGATTTAAATTATTTAAAAGAAACAGACTAAACAAAAGAGGAGGTGGAGTTGCTCTCTATACAGTATAAGAAATAACTTTATCTCTACAGAAATAGAGCACAACAATGATGAAAACTGTAAACATGAATGCATTGTGGTCAATATAAAAGGGGGGGGAAATGACATTGCCATAGGTGTATACTATAGGCCACCCAACCAAGCAGAGGAAATAGATGAACTTTTTGCTAGTCAGCTAACTAAGGTATGTAGGAAGCGCATCACAATAGTAATGGGGGACTTTAATTACCCTGACATCAACTGGGAGACAAACTCTGCACCAAGTGGAAGATATAACAGATTCCTGACAAACCTAGCAGACAACTTTCTCTCCCAAAAAGTAGAGAAGGGAACTAGGGGATTAGCCATATTGGATTTAATTCTCACTAACAGAGATGAAATGATAGAAAATGTCGAAGCCATAGGAACCTTGGGGGGAAGTGATCATGCAATATTGGAATTCAACATTCTGGAAGCACAAGCAATAGAACACAGCCAGACTAGAGTCTTGGACTTTAAAAGAGCTAATTTCAATAAACTTAGAGAGACCTTGGGAAGAATTCCATGGATGAGAATCCTAAAGGGGAAAACAACTCAAGAAGCTTGGGAAATTTTGAAAAGTGAGATAATAAAAGCCCAGTCTAGCACAATACCAACAAAGAGGAAAAATAACAGCTCTCAAAAGAAACCAGCATGGCTGCATAAAGAACTCTCTGATAAATTTAAAGATAAAAAGGACAAGTATAAGAAGTGGAAAGAGGGGCACATAACTAAGGCAGAATATCAGCAAATAGCCCGTGCCTGCAAAGATGAAGTGAGGAAAGCTAAGGCTCAAAATGAACTAAGGCTTGCAACCAAAGTCAAAAATAACAAAAAATGCTTTTTTCAACATATAAAAAACAAGAAAAAAGTTAAGGAAATGATTGGTCCATTAGTGGGGGAAAGTGGCAAGAAGGTGACAAGCAATAGGGAGAAAGCAGAACTATTTAACTCATTTTTTGCATCTGTCTTTACACAAAGGGAAAAAACAGTCCAACCTAACCAAACCAGTGCCATAAAAAACAGAATAGAAACGCAAGTTAAGATAGGCAAGAAAATGGTAAGTGAGCACCTGTCCAGCCTAGACGAGTTCAAATCACCAGGACCGGATGGATTACACCCCAAGGTTCTCAAGGAACTGGCAGACGTGATCTCAGAACCACTGAAGTATATTTTTCAAAGATCCTGGAGCACTGGGGAACTACCAGAGGACTGGAAGAGAGCTGATGTAGTTCCCATCTTCAAAAAAGGGGAAAAAATGGATCCAGGAAACTACAGACCTATCAGCCTGACCTCAATACCTGGGAAGATTCTGGAAAAGATAATCAAACAACAAACCAGCGAACACCTAGATACAAACAAAGTCATTACCAAAAGCCAACATGGGTTTGTCAAAAACAGATCATGCCAGACAAATCTTATTGCATTCATTGACCAAGTGACAAAATTAGTGGACCAGAGGAATGCTGTGGATATAATTTACTTGGACTTCAGTAAGGCATTTGATAAAGTAGATCACAACCTACTACTTGATAAGATAGAAAAATGTGGTTAGACAGCATCACCACCAGATGGATTCAGAGCTGGCTGACCAGCCGTACTCAGCGTGGGGTCCTCAATGGAACCGCATCTACATGGAAGGAAGTGTGTAGTGGGGTTCCCCAGGGCTCTGTTCTGGGCCCAGTGCTCTTCAACATCTTCATCAATGATTTGGATGAGGGGATAGATGGGGAACTCATCAAATTTGCAGACGACACCAAGCTGGCAGGAATAGCCAATACTCCAGAAGATAGACTTAAGATACAGAAGGATCTGGACAGACTCGAACTCTGGGCGCTATCTAACAAAATGAAATTCAATGGTGAAAAAAGTAAGGTTCCACATTTAGGCAGGAAAAATCAAATGCACAGGTATAGTATAGGTGGTACCTTGCTCGATAGTAGTAACTGTGAGAGGGATCTCGGAGTCCTAGTAGACAATCACTTCAATATGAGCCAGCCGTGTGCTGCAGCTGCCAAAAATGCCAACACAGTGCTAGGCTGCATTAACAGAGGGATAGAATCAAGATCACGTGAAGTACTAATACCACTTTACAATGCCTTGGTAAGGCCACACCTGGAATACTGCATCCAGTTTTGGTCACCTTGATGTAAAAAAGATGTTGAGACTCTAGAAAGGGTACAGAGAAGAGCAACAAAGATATTGGGGGACTGGAGGCTAAAACATACAAGGAACGACTGCTGGAATTGGGTATGTGTAGTTTAACGAAGAGAAGGGTGAGGGGTGACATGATAGCAGTGTTCCAATATCTCAGGGGCTGCCCCAAAAAAGAGGGAGTCAAGCTCTTCTCCAAACACCAGAAGGCAGGACAAGAAGCAATGGATGGAAACTCATCAAGGAGAGAAGCAACCTCAAACTAAGGAGAAACTTCCTGACAGTTAGAACAATTAACCAGTGGAACAACCTGCCTCCAGAAGTGGTGAATGCTCCAACACTGGAAGTGTTTAAGAAGAGACTTGCCTGAAATGATATAGGGTTTCCTGCCTGAGCAGGGGGTTGGAGTAGATGACGTCCAAGATCCCTTCCAACTTATTATTATTACTATAGAAGGGAGAGGAGCTTGTGGAGTGGAAGAGGAGGAGAAAGACTGTGGGGTCCTTGTTGTTCTCTGAGCTGAGTTTCTTGTAGATGTTTAATGACCCAAGTAGGGAACATCATCAGTGCTATAAGGGGAGAAGAGGAGGAGGAGGAGGAGGACGAGGAGGATGAGGACTGTGGGGTCCTTGGTGTTCTCTGAACTTGGTGGTTTCCTTGCAGATGTTTCATGCCCCAACTAGGGAACATTATCAGTGCTAGAAGGGAGGAGGAGGAGGAGGAGGAGGAGGAGGAGGAGGAGGAGGAGGAGGAGGAAGAAGAAGAAGAAGAAGAAGAAGAAGAAGAAGAAGAAGAAGAAGAAGAAGAAGAAGAAGAAGAAGAAGAAGAAGAAGAGAGGAGGAGGAGGAGAACTGGGGGGTCCTTGGTGCTCTCTGAGTTTGTCTTCTTGCAGATGTTTCATTACTCAAACTAAGGAACATCATCAGTGCAAAACAAAGCTCAGAGACCAATCCACAGTCTTCTTCCTTCTCCTCCTCTTCCCTTCCTCTTCTCCTTCCTTCCTTCCTTCCTTCCTTCCTTCCTTCCTTCCTTCCTTCCTTCCTTCCTCTTCCTCACCACAAACTCCACTCCCTTCTACTACCGCACTGATGTTATTACCCAGTTGGATCCTAAAATGTCTGCAAGAAAACAACCCACCCAGAGCGCATCAAGGACCTCAGCTCAACCGTTGGCCTTCTGGGGCGCTCAACGCTAACCTTCTTGCGTCTCCTGATGTTTGCACAGGGGATGATCCTGTTGTGCGTGTGATGCAGCGGCCAACAACACCCACCCACCCCGCCCAGGCTAGAGATGCTCAGCCTGACCAAACCAGAGGGGACAAAACTCACCGCTGTCCGTTCTTTCATCTCCCTCACCTGATTTAACACTTTTTACGGGGGGGGGGACAAGTTAGGCCTTTTTCACACCGGGGTTAGTCACCTCGGATCTTCGGATGTGGGATTAATTGTGGGGCCAGAAAACCAACCTCTAGTCTAGCTAGTTAATCCTTCCAGCGTTCCTTATTTTTATTTTTATTTTTGGAACTAGAAAAGTGGCGCCTCAAAGAAAAAAAGCAAAAATCAAAACGATAGAAAAGACCGGTTAGTTTTCCACCCCGTTGAACTCCTCTCCTCTCGATTTAATACAGGTAGTCCTTGATTTAACGACGGTCCATTTCGTGACTGTTCGAAGTTACGAAACGGCTCTGGAGAAAGGGGCTTAGGACCGTTTCCCCAGACTTAAGACCACCGCAGCATCCCCCTTCATCAGTCGAGTGATCAAAATTCAGACGCTTGGCAACCGGCGCGTACTTATGACGGTCGCAGTGTCCCGGGTGGGTGTGTGTCACCTGATCCCCTTTTCCAACCTCCTGGCAAGCCAAGTCAGTTGGAGAAGCCGGATCCAGTTCACGACCGGGTTACTAAATTAACAGCTGCAGTAATTTGCTTAATGGGGAATCCGGATTCACTTAAACGCCACCCCCCCATGTGACAGGCAGTCCTCAACTTACAACAGTTTGTTTAACAACCGTTCAAAGTTACAACAGGCACTAAAAAAAAGTGACCTACGACCCTTTTTCACACTTATGACCAGCGCGGCATCCCCATGATCAAACGTCAGGCGCTTGGCAACTGACTCGTATTGATGATGGTTACGCAGTGTCCCTGGGGGGGGGAGTCACGTGATCCCCTTTTGCATCCTTCTGGCAAGCAGAGTCCATGGGGGGGGGGGGAATCCGGATTCGCTTAACGACCGTGTCACTAATTTAACAACTGCCAGGTTTCATTCAAGAAATGTGGCCAGAAAAGTCGTAAAATGGGGCAAACTTTGTGGAAGACAAGGGAGGTTGGAAAAGGGGGCAAAATTCACTTAAGCGCCGTCTCACTTAGCAACGGAAATGTTGGGCTTGTAAGTCGAGGACTCCCTGTACGCTTGTTGCAATTCAGAGGCAGCTGCTTGCAGAGACGAGAGCAAACAGCCACAAAATTTAAAGTCATCCCAAGGACCGTGTTAGGGACTCAGTGCAGATTGAGACGAGCGACGGTTTCGCTGGACCGCAGCATCTCTCTTCTTCCTTAGCTAAATGTTTTCCTGTGGAAAAACCCCGAGGGCAGAGTCCTGGCAGACAGGGGACTTCCTTCAGAGCTACCTTTCTCTGTGCAAGGAAGAGGGGATCTTATTGTAGTCAGAAGGGAAGCAAACAGGTCCGTAAGCCTGTTTTGATTGATTGTAGAAACTGCTATGAAAAATAATAATAATAATAATAAGTCCAGTAGCTCGGAGAACCCACCTCGGGGCCTCGGTGGAAACGCGTTGCTGGGCCAATGTTTCTGTTTCATAATAAACTTGTTTGCTTTGGGAATGGTCGGAGTCTGGATCCGTTTGGAAATGTTTCCCGGGAACTCTTGAATTCTCCACAACGCCCTCCGCCACCGGTAGAGGTTTTGAGAAAGTTCGGTTCCATGCTTTGGGTTCTCGGTCTCAGCTGACACAGAGGCTCCAGAGAGGAATAATAAATGGATGAAAAATAAATCTCCAGGGAACAACATCAGCAAATCCCACTGCCTTCTAGCACAGATGACGTTACCTAGTTGGGTATTGAAACATCTACAACAACTTTGCTCAGAGAGGAACAAGGATCCTGCAGTTGACTTCTTCCTCCTCCTCCTCCTCCTTCTCCTCCTCCTCTCGACAATCCCCCCTCCCTTCTAGCACTGATGATGTTCCCTAGTTCGGTAATGAAATGTCTGCAAGGAAACAACCCAGCTCAGAGAGCACCAAGGACCCCACTGTCCTACTACTACTACTACTTCTCCTCCTCCTCCTCTCCACAAACCCCCCTCCCTTATACAATGATGATGTTACCTAGTTGGGTAACATGTCTGCAAGAAAACAACCAAGCTCACAGAGCCCCAAGGACCCCACTGTTCTCCTCCTCGTCATCCTCCTCTCCACAAACACCCCTCCCTTCTAACTCTGATGATGTTCCCTAGTTGGGTCATGAAACGTCTGCAAGGAAACAAGCCAGCTCAGAGATCACCAAGGACCCCACAGTTCTCCTCCGCCTCCTCCTCCATCTCCCTTCTAGCCCTGATGTTGTTCCCTAATTTGGGTAATGAAATGCCTGCATGAAAACAGCCAAGCTCAGAGGCCACCAAGTACCCCACAGTCCTCCTCCTCCTCCTCCTCCTCCTCCTCCTCCTCCTCCTCCTCCTCCTCCTGTAACAGTGTTTCTCAACCTTGACAACTTTGAGATATGTGGACTCCAACTCTCAGAATTCCCCAATAGACATGCCGGGTGACCTTGGTCCAGTCACTTTCTTTTATCCCTAAGAAGGAGGCAATGGCAAGGAGTTACCAGGAGCCGACCCTTAGCTGAAGACCCACCCCAAAAATGGTTTGCCATTAATCATGGCTGCATAACACAGAACTAAAACCAAACCAGCTATTTCAGTGTTTTTCAAACTTGGCCATTTTAAAATGTGTAGACTTCAGCTCCCAGAATTCCAGCCTCATATGTGCAAAAAAGAAAGAAAGAAAAAGAAATACGGAACACAAAGGATTTTTAAAATGAAATCTGAAATGAAACCTCCATTTTTCTTAAAGGGTATAATTCCAAAAGACAGTAACAAAATAATACCACAATTTACTAAGCGACACAGTCACGGTCACGAGAATAAGCTTATCCCAACTCTGGAATAGTTACCAACCGTATCGGACCATAAACGTAAATTTGGAGAGTGTGTATTAATGACAAAACACCAACAGCATCTATGGGTCGTCCTCAACTTATGAGCACAATGGAGCCCAAACTTTCTGTCGCCAAATGAGACATTTGTGAAGTAGGCTTTGCCCCGTTTTACGACTTCCCTTGCCACAGTTGCAAAATGAATCACTGCAGTTGTTAAATTAGCAACATGGTTGTTAAGTGAAATCTGGCTTCCCCAGTTGACTTTGCTTGTCAGAAGGTCGCAAAAGGGGATCACAAGACCCTCCTGGGACACTGCGACCGTCACAATTATGAGTCAGTTGCCAAGCATCCGAATTTTGAGCACACGACCCTGCGGGGTGGTGCAGCACTTTTTCCAGTGCCGTTGTAACTTCGAAGAGTCACTGAATGAACTTTTGTAAATCAAGGACTGCCTGTGCTTTGTTTTTAAGGCTAATTTCTTGTCAACGATGTATTGAGCACTAACTGTGGGACCTTGCGCTCTCCTTTGTCCTCTTACCGATATTATTTTATCTATTTATTTAAAAGATTTACAAGGCCGCCCATGTTAAGTAACTCTGGGCAGCTCCCAACCACCGTGGGACCAATAAAAGCAATATTATATTTCCACATCAATTGCAAATAAAGTCTAAAATAGCATCCTTCCTTGGGAGAATACCCTGTTATTTAGAATGAAACTCCTGTGGAAGGAAGGAAGGAAGGAAGGAAGGAAGGAAGGAAGGAAGGAAGGAAGGAAGGAAGGAAGGAAGGAAGGAAGGAAGGAAGGAAGGAAGGAAGGAAGGAAGGAAGGAAGGATAGAGTGAGTGGAGGGTGGGAGGAAGGGAGGAAGGGAGAAGGAGGGAAGGAGGGAAGGGTGGAGGGAGGGAGAAGGAAGAAGGGATGGAAGGAAGGAAGGAAGGGAGAGGTGGCCATTTCATGCCTTCTCAAACGTTGATTAATTCTCTTCCAAACCCACCACTTCTCCTTGCCGAGAAGTTGTGCGCATAGAAGAAGATCAAAGCTTCCTGCTAAACCAACAAAAAGAGTGTTTACTTCCATATTAAATGACACCTTCTCCTTTCTTCCCTCTCCTTTGACCAACCTTTTTTTACCGTGACATTAAGACAACTCATTAGTGTGACTTATTAAGTTCTCGGGAAACTTCTCCCAGCAACCAAACCTTCATGAGAACTTGGAATCACTTCATAGTTGAGTCACTTCATTGTGTTAATCTGCTCCTCTTCAGCTGTGGCGAATTGCAGGACAATTGATATTTGTGTAGAAGGTGGAGGAAACTTCAGTAGAGGATATCGATATTTATTTAGGTATATGAAGACTGGAAGGGGTTGAGTGTGTTTTCTTACCAAGTTGATTCGTTCATTGGATGAATGGGAAGGTCTTCGAATATCACACTTTTAGGATATCCCGGTTCGTTCGGTGAACAAAAGTTGCTTTTTTCCACACTTGGACTTTCTTGGCCTTTTCTTTTTAAAATATTTTGCTTCTCATCCAAGAAGCTTCTTCGGTTCTGAAGAAGAAGAAGAAGAAGAAGAAGAAGAAGAAGAAGAAGAAGAAGAAGAAGAAGAAGAAGAAGAAGAAGAAGAAGAAGAAGAAGAAGAAGAAGAAGAAGGAGAAGGAGAAGGAGAAGGAGAAGGAGAAGGAGAAGGAGAAGGAGAAGGAGAAGGAGAAGGAGAAGGAGAAGGAGAAGGAGAAGGAGAAGGAGAAGGAGAAGGAGAAGGAGAAGGAGAAGGAGAAGGAGGAGGAGGAGGAGAAGGAGGAGGAGAAGGAGAAGGAGGAGGAGGAGGAGGAGGAGGAGGAGGAGGAGGAGGAGGAGGAGGAGAAGAAGAAGGTGGAGGAGGAGGAGGAGAGAGAAGAAGAAGAAGAAGAAGAAGAAGAAGAAGAAGAAGAAGAAGAAGAAGAAGAAGAAGAAGAAGAAGAAGAAGAAGAAGAAGAAGAAGAAGAAGAAGAAGAAGAAGAAGTTGTTTCTTGGATGAGAAGTGAAATGTTTTCAAAGGAAAAATAACCCACATTAGAAGACTTTGAGGTATTCCAAGTGAGGAAAAATAACTGTTGGACCCCGCCCCACGTTAAAAGTGCAAGTCGCCCACCAGTGTCCAGTTCTATATCTTTTTTTAGAAAGAAAGGACCATTCAGGTTGCCCTGCGAAACCTTTATTGCAAGAACTGCATGAATAAGAAACAGTTGGACTAAAGTTAGAAGCATCCAACAAGAAAGCCACGTCAGATGTTTATCCGTGTTGGCCCTGCTTTCCCTCTTGCTCTGAAGAAGACCTCTGCATAGGATTGATCCTCTGGTTCAGACACACAGGAGAAGACCGTGCTGAGCAAGGAAAGAGAAAGGAAGATGAATCAGCTGAAGCATTTCCCCCTAAAAAAGAACCAACATGGCAGCCAGGACACTATGACAAAAACTCAGTGCCAAGGATGAATCTTTGGCAGCTACGTGCTTCTGTCTTTCAACTTGCCTTTAGAGTAAGGGGAAAGATGTTAATTTCAAGTGGCTTAGATGGAAAAACTAAAATTTATGCTTCGACTGAAGACCGTAGGAGCCTGAAACCTTTTCAAGGACACCAGAACAGGTGTCGATTTGAAGCAGACAGTTCCCATAACAAAGTGAACCTAGTTTATATGGACGACATAAGACATGGGGGGTTTGGCTGAGAAAATTATTGTTTAAGTGTATGAATTGGTATGGGAACCTCAGAGTTAGTTTTGCTTCGACATAACCATGCCATGTATTCAATAAACAGTAAGATTTTCACAGACGGAATGAACCTGGAGTTTTATTTGAATTCCCAAGCTGGATGTCGACACTCAGCTGGGATTTCATGAGCAACTCATACTAAAAAAAAAACTGGTGCTCCTTTGATCAACTCTCATGGTTGCTAAAAGAGTGAGGGGTGACATGATAGCAGTGTTCCAATATCTCAGGGGCCGCCCCAAAGAAGAGGGAGTCCAGCTATTCTCCAAAGCCCCTGAAGGCAGGACAAGAAGCAACGGATGGAAACTAACCAAGGAGAGTAGCAACCTGGAACTAAGGAGAAACTTCCTGACAGTCAGAACAATTAACCAGTGGAACAACCTGGTGAATGCTCCAACACTGGAAGTTTTTAAGAAGAGACTGGACAACCATTTGTCTGAAATGGTATAAGGTTTCCTGCCTGAGCAGGGGGTTGGACTAGATGACCTCCAAGGTCCCTTCCAACTTATTATTATCATCATCATCATCATTATTATTATTATTATTATTATTATTATTATTATTATTATTATTATTATTATTATTATTATTATTATTATTAAAAAGCCATGGTTATCTTCTCCTGGTTGCCTGTAGGTTTTCACGACAACTTAGAGACACCCTTCAACATATTTCTTTCTGGGCAGATCCTTATCACAACCAAATAGAACATATGTTCTTCCCTTAAACCAGAGGTGTCCAACCTTGGTAACTTTAAAACCCATGGCCTTCAACTCCCAGAATTCCCCAGCCAGCTAAGAGTTCCAGGAGTTGAAGTCCACATATCTTAAAATGGGCTAGGTTGCACACCCCATGCCTTAAAAAACACTTCCAGGATGGATTAAGTTATACATGTTCTGTCCTAACAATATTTTTTCGCAAATATTGCATGCACTCATTTCTGGTCCGCAGTTGAATTCAATTTTTCCCACATGCAGATTCCCTCATTTTTTCCAAACAAGCATTTGTGGTCTGTTCTTTTGCCTAATAGACATCTTTCTTTCTTTCTTTCTTTCTTTCTTTCTTTCTTTCTTTCTTTCTTTCTTTCTTTCTTTCTTTCTTTCTTTCTTTCTTCTTTCTCTCTCTCTCTCTCTCTCTCTCTCTCTCTCTTTCTTTCTTTCTTTCTTTCTTTTTTTTTGAAAAAAATATTTTAACAGCCCTTGGGGAGTTTATTTCATATGTTTTTGTAAAGATTTTCCATTTACAGGGTGTTGTTGTTAGTTGTGAAGTCATGTCTGACCCATCGTGACCCTATGGACAACGTTCCTCCAGGCCTTCCTGTCCTCTACCATCTTCTGGAGTCCACTTAAGCTCACGCCTACTGCTTCATGACTCCATCCAGCCACCTCATTCTCTGTCGTCCCCTTCTTCTCTTGCCCTCAATCTTTCCCAGCATTGGGCTCTTCTCCAGTGAGTCCTTCCTTCTCATTAGGTGGCCAAAGCATTTGAGTTTCCGCTTCAGGATCTGGCCTTCTAAAGAGCAGTCAGGGTGGATCTCCTCTAGGACTGACCGGTTTGATCACCTTGGAGTCCAAGGAACTCGCAGGAGTCTTCTCCAGCACCATAGTTCAAAGGCCTCAATTCTTTGGCGCTCAGCCTTTCTTGTGGTCCAACTTTCACTGCCATACATTGCAACTGGGAAGACCATAGCCTTGACTATACGCACTTTTGTTGACAGGGTGATGTCTCTGCTTTTTAGTGTGCTGTCTAAATTTGCCATGACTTTCCTGCCCAGGAGCAAGCGTCTTTTAATTTCTTGGCTGCAGTCCCCATCTGCAGTGATCTTGGAGCCCAGGAAAATAAAATCTGTCACTACCTTCATTTCTTCCCCATCTATTTGCCAGGAATTGAGAGGGCCAGATGCCATGATCTTAGCATTTACAGAGTAGTCCTCCCCTTATACCAGTTACAATGGACTTCCCCAAAATATATTTATGTTCCAGTTCTGGAGTTACAACAGCCCCCCTCGCTCCCCCCCAGTCATGTGATTTTACTTGGGTGCTTCACCACCAGCCCACATCCATAAGCTTTGAATGACTTTGGACTACAGCTGGGGGAAAGCAGGGCCAGTAAATTGAAGCCTGAGGAAATGAAGCACAAGTTCCTCCTTAACCTGCTTAGAACTGACCTCGATAAACCGGATTAAAACTTTGTCCAGCACAGCAGTCAGGATGGCTGGCAAGCGGAGTCCCACACTAAGGAAACCTGGCAAAGATAAAACAAAATAAAATTCCTCCGATGAGTCAGACAGACTGGGAAGAGATGCAGCTGCTGAACAGAACATCCACAGCAGAGTTGGGTGGACTTCAACTCCCAGAATCCCCAGGTGGCAAAGCTGGGGGTGACCATAAATAGGGTGCACTGAAGCGAAGTGTGGGTGATGAAACCAGCAAGGTCATTTCCAATGTCTCCCACCAACATTGCCAGGGTAAGCCACTAGTATATAAACAGAGAGCAAATCCCCCCTCCCTTCTAGCACTGATGATGTTCCCTAGTTGGGTCATGAAATGTCTGCAAGAAAACAAACCAGCTCAGAGAACACCATGGAGCCCACAGTTCTCCTCCTCCTCCTCCTCCTCCTCCCTTCTAGCACTGATGATGTTCCCTAGTTGGGTCATGAAATGTCTGCAAGAAAACCACCAAGTTGAGAGCACTAAGGACCCCACAGTCCTCCTCCTCCTCCTCCTCCTCCTCCTATCCACAATCCCCCCTCCCTTCTAGCAATGATGATGTTCCCTAGTTGGGTCATGAAACAGCTGCAAGGAAACCGCCCAGCTCAGAGATCACCCAGGACCCCACAGTTCTCCTCCTCCTCCTCCTCCTCCTCCTCCTCCCTTCTAGCACTGATGATGTTCCCTAGTTGGGCTATGAAAAGTCTTCAAGAAGACCACCAAGTTGAGAGCAGTAAGGACCCCACAGTTCTCCTCCTTCTCCTCCTCCTCCTCCTCCTCCTCCCTACTAGCAATGATGATGTTCCCTAGTTGGGTCATGAAAAGTCTTCAAGAAAACCACCAAGTTGAGAGCACTAAGGACCCCACAGTCCTCCTCCTCCTCCTCCTCCTCCTCCTCCTCCTCCTCCTCCTCCTATCCACAATCCCCCCTCCCTTCTAGCAATGATGATGTTCCCTAGTTGGGTCATGAAACGGCTGCAAGGAAACCGCCCAGCTCAGAGAACACCATGGAGCCCACAGTTCTCCTCCTCCTTCTCCTTCTCCTTCTCCTCCTTCTCCTTCTCATCCTCCCCCTCCTCCTCCTCCTCCTCCCTACTAGCAATGATGATGTTCCCTAGTTGGTTTATGAAATGTCTGCAAGAAAACTACACAGCTCAGGGAGCATCAAGGCACCCACAGTCCTTCCTCCTCCTCCTCCTTCCTCCTCCTCTCTGCAAATCCCCCTCCCTTCTAGCACTGATGATGTTGCCTAGCTGGTCATGAAACCTCTGCAAGAAAACCATCACACTCAGAGAGCAACCAGGAGCCCCACAGTCCTCCTCCTCCTCCTCCTCCCCTTCCCTTCTAGCACTGATGATGTTCCCTAGTAGGGTCGTGAAACGTCTGCAAGAAAAACAGCCAAGCTCAGAGACCACCAAGCACCTCAGAGAAAATTGTGTCCTCCAAATTTGGCCCTTTTGCCATCAGTTCTTGACAGCACCCATCCTACAATGCCCATAGGGCTACCAGGATGCCGGGGGTCTCGCTTCAGCCCCCATCTCTGTTTCTGCAGAATATCTTACCATTGACGGAAGCCAAAAAGGTTTCTCCCCAGCAGTTTTGTCACAGTGAGGTTCAAGGCTGCTGACCTAAAAGGGAAGATCAAAGGAAGTCAGCAGGCATCTTTGGCCAAAAGAGAACGGACTGATATGGCGAGAGAATCTGACTTACATCTGTAATGCCCAAAGCTGAGAAATCAACATGGCTTTATGGCTGAAAGGCAGAAAAGAGAATTTATTCATCATCAAAGAAAGTCACAAAGTTCCCTACTAGACTTTCTGATCATACTGTGTAGACATCTAGGGGAAAATTAGATAGAGATTAGATAGACAGACAGACAGACGGAGGGACGGACGGACGGATGGATAGATGGATATTCTCTCTAAATAGCAAAATAGAAAGAAAAAGAAAGAGGGGGAGAGAAAGAAAGAAAGAAAGAAAGAAAGAAAGAGAAAGAAAGAAAGAAAGAAAGAAAGAAAGAAAGAAAGAAAGAAAGAAAGAAAGAAAGAAAGAAAGAAAGAAAGAAGAAGAAAGAAAGAAAGAAAGAAAGAAAGAAAGAAAAGGGAAGGGAAGGGAAGGGAAGAGCTCTCTGGCCCAGGCTGAGGATTAATTTATTTTAATTGGGGTTTTATTTATACAGGGATAAATTTAATCTTTTTTAAACTTGGTTTTTAACTTTTGTATTTTTGGTTTTTAATTACCCTGTAAACCGCCCTGAGTCCTCCGGGAAAGGGCGGTATATAAATGTAATAAAATAAATAAATAAAAATAAGGGGAGGAGAGAGAGAGAGAGAGAGAGAGAGAGAGAGAGAGAGAGAAAGAAAGAAAGAAAGAAAGAAAGAAAGAAAGAAAGAAAGAAAGAAAGAAAGAAAGAAAGAAAGAAAGAAAGAAAGAAAGAAAGAGAGAGAGAGAGAGAGGGAGGGAGGGAGGGAGGGAGGGAGGGAGGGAGGGAGGGAGGGAGGGAAGGGAAGGGAGGGAGGGAGGGAGGGAGAGAGAGAGAAAGAAAGAAAGAAAGAAAGAAAGGAAGGAAGGAAGGAAGGAAGGAAGGAAGGAAGGAAGGAAGGAAGGAAGGAAGGAAGAAAGAAAGAAAGAAAGAAAGAAAGAAAGAAAGAAAGAAAGAAAGAAAAGAAGAAGAAAGAAAGAGATGAAAATGTATGCATACATTGTTTTCTCCTCCTTTTCTGAAATGCGTAAATATGTCTGTAGGGGGTCCCCCCATTATTTCTGGAGTGAATTCTTCCAGGGCGTACTGAATAAATAATAACTCCAGTGAGCTGCAATTATTGGTTTTTTGGGGGGGCGGGTCTCGTTCTGCAACCTCATCCTAACGGGGGTCTTTGTTTCACAGAGAATCCGTTCTTAGCAGGCTCAGAATTAAATTTTCATCCAGGTCAAACAGAGGAGGCTCCATCTGATGGCTGGGTTCCTAAATAAGGGTAGGAAGTTTGAGCTTACCCTGTTTTGGGGCAACCAACCTATCACGTGAATCCATCATGGCTTAGAATTGCCTGTTGTAAGAACACGGCCATCACGGTTGGCTCACAGGATATGGTCTGACACATCAAGATGGTAATGATGCAAGACCATAAAAAGGAGCAGAGTTTCAATCACCTTGACTTTTGGGGCATCTCTGTGGACATCCCTGAGAGCCACCATTTTGTCTACCTGGGGGACAGGATATCTTATTGAAGGCAAACCCAGCTGGGGGTTCCCAAGGCAGGTGGGCAACAGATCTTCTTCATAATGGAGGTCCCAAAGAGCATTGGAGGGTCTGGTAAGAAGAGAACCAGGTCTCACCCTGAGAAGGACAAGGAGACGTATAGATAGCCTTTGATCACCGAGAAGGACCCACTCAGGCTGAGGGACTGCAGATAGACAATGGAGAGAAGAGAGAGCCATTAGACCAGTGTCCAACCTTGACTTGGGGACTTCAACTCCCAGAAGTGAATAGCATCTAAACCAGGGGTGTCCACCCTTGGCAACTTGAAGACTTGGGGATGTCAATTCAAGACTTGAAGAGCATCTAAACCAGGGGTGTCCACCCTTGGCAACTTGAAGACTTGGGGATGTCAACTCAAGAACTGAAGAGCATCTAAACCACAGATGTCCAACCATGGCAACTTTAAGACTTGAGGACTTCAACTCAAGACTTGAAGAGCATCTAAACCAGGAGTGTCCAAACTTGGCAACTTTAAGACTTGGGGACTTCAACTCAAGACTTGAAGAGCATCTAAACCAGGAGTGTCCAACCTTGGCAACTTGAAGACTTGGGGACTTCCAGAATTCCCCACTCAGCCATGACCAAAGTTAGAACATCTCCTGCAGCTCAACAGTCATCTGCGAAGCCAAGCTGAGAATACTGGGCCTCATTGGAGGTGGTGGGATTGGCTTACCTCTTGCAAAATGACTATGGAATTCTTGAAGCCTTCAGGGTTCCTGACAAAGAACTCAAGTTGGACCGAAGCCTGGACTATGGCAACGTCGTTTCCAAAATGAATCACGGGACTTTGCAAGAGGCTGATCCTCAAATACAGGATGGCCTGGAGGAAAACAGGATGGTGAAAAGGGAAACAATCCCAAATTGGAAGCGAATCCCAAATACCCCAAACCAACCACGTTCTGGGCAGTAGCAAAGTCCTGCAGGGATGTTACCTACCAAGGAGATGAAGGAAGGTGGCTGTAAAGAAAGAGAAGGGAAAACTCAGCGTGGCATTTGGGGGAAGGAAACATAGAGTAGAATAGAATAACAGAAGGGACCTTGGGGGTCTTCTAATCCAGCCCCCTACTCAAGTAGGAGTCCCTAGCCTAGACAAGTGGCTGCCCAGTGTCTTCTAAAAAAAATCACCAGTGATGGAGCACCCACAGCTTCTGGAGGCAGGTTGTTCCACTGGTTAATTGTCCTCACTGCCAGGAAGTTTCTCCTTAGTTCCAGATTACTTCTCTCCTTGATGAGTTTCCATCTGTTGCTTCTTGTCCTGCCTTCAGGCGCTTTGGAGAAGAGATTGACTCCCTCTTCTTTGGGGCAGCCCCTGAGATATTGGAAGACTGCTATCCTGTCCCCCCTCGTCCTTCTCTTCATTAAACTAGACATCCCCAATTCCTGCAACCGTTCTTCATATGTTTTAGCCTCCAGTCCCCTGATCATCTTTGTGGCTCTTCTCTGCCCTCTTCCCAGAGTCTCAACATCTTTTTTTTTGTATCACAGTGACTAGAACTGATTGCAGTATTTGCAAGTGCACATGATTTGTGCACTTACAAATACATGATTTGTATTTCTCTGTAATGTTCTCTCTTTACACTGAAATTCCCTTGTTCCTTTCTTCAGCCAGAGTGTCAGAAACGTTTGGTAAGAAAATATTTTTGAGTCATACTTACATCTGGAATCGGAGCTAAGATAGCGGCTCGTAGTTCATCAGCTCCAGAAAACTGGGGAGGGATGGAGGGAGGGAAGGAAGGAAGGTGGAGACGGAGAGAGAGGAAAGAAGGGAAGGAGAGAGGGAGAGAGAGGAAATAATGAAGGAGGACAGAGGGAGGGAAAGAAGGAAAGAAGGGAGGGAGGGAGGGAAGGAAGGAAGGAAAGTGGAGACGGAGAGGGAGGAAAAGGGAAGGAGAGAGGGAGAGGGAGGAAAGAAGAAAAGGAGAGAGGGAGAGGGAGGAAATAATGAAGGAGGACAGAGGGAGGGAAAGAAGGAAAGAAGGGAGGGAGGGAGGGAAGGAAGGAAGGAAGGTGGAGACGGAGAGGGAGGAAAGAAGGGAAGGAGAGAGGGAGAGGGAGGAAAGAAGGGAAGGAGAGAGGGAGAGGGAGGAAATAATGAAGGAGGACAGAGGGAGGGAAAGAAGGAAGAAGGGAGGGAGGGAGGGAAGGAAGGAAGGAAGGTGGAGACGGAGAGAGAGGAAAGAAGGGAAGGAGAGAGGGAGAGGGAGGAAAGAAGGGAAGGAGAGAGGGAGAGGGAGGAAATAATGAAGGAGGACAGAGGGAGGGAAAGAAGGAAAGAAGGGAGGGAGGGAGGGAAGGAAGGAAGGAAGGTGGAGACGGAGAGAGAGGAAAGAAGGGAAGGAGAGAGGGAGAGGGAGGAAATAATGAAGGAGGACAGAGGGAGGGAAAGAAGGAAAGAAGGAGGAGAGAAGGAGGGAAAAAGGAGGAAGGAAGGGAGAGTGGAAGGAAGGAAGGAAGGAAGGAAAGGAGGAGGAGAGAGGGAGGGGGAGGGACGGATGGACGGGAGGAAGGAAGGAAGGAAAGGGTTAATAATTTGAATACCTGCCTCCCCACCATGTCTAGTGTAGACTTTCAACCTTCGGTCGCATTAAGCATAGTATCCTTGACTCTCCTTCTGTTGAGCACTAATCCTACCGCTTCACACGCAGATGCTACCTTTTGTGAAAAGCTACCTTTGTTCTAAATTTATTTCAAAATTTTAAAATGAATAAACAAAATTTCATTTTTACATTTAAAGGGTCTTTGAAAAGAATGCATCGCCATGGAAAAGATGTAAATCAGGCCCCAGGTTGGAACCACAACTTGGACAGTGTCCAAACTAAGAAACTCCAGATGTCATCCTCCTCTTCCTCTTCCTCTTCCTCCCTCCTCCCCTTCCTCCTCTTCCTCCTTCCTCTCCTCCTCCTCCCCCTCCACCCTGTCCTCGTCCCATCCTCCTCCTCATCCTCCTCCTCTCCTCCTCCTCCCTCCTCCTCTCCTTTCCTTTCTTCTCCTCTCCCCTCCCCCTCCTCCATACCACGTCGGGCGTGCAGCTGAGCTCCTGAGGTTGTATCCTGAGGACCACCGAGAGGAAGATGTCAAAGACTGGCAATGGCGATAGTTCACCAGCGAGGGCAGGGTCATGTCAGGGGCCGAGTCGGGATGGAGAGGAGACCTTGGCCCCTGATGTCAAAGTCAAGCTGGGAAGAAACCAGAGAAGACCTTCCCAGTGGCAACAGCAGAGCATGGAAAGCTGAGGCCACAGGAGGGACCCCAGGGACCCACACCAAAGTTTGTTTGGACAGGGTGGGGGGAGCTACGCATGATACCTACAAAGAGATTTAGCCAGAGGATGTTGTCCACAGTTTCAGGAAAGGTGGCCATTTGACACTTCAGGCTCCCATAGGGCTCAAAGGGGATGACCACTGTGGGGAAAGATGGGGGCCCATAGAAGAGAAGGCTTGTGGCTCAGAAGGTTTATTCCCTCAGGAACATATCTCTAGCACAGCCAGCAGCACATAAAAAGAGTGCAAACCCTACTCCCCTCTAGCATTGATAATGCTACCTAGTTGGGTCATGAAACGGCTGCAAGGAAACAACCAAGCTCAGAGAGTTCCAAGGACCCACAGTCCTCCTCCTCCTCCTCCTCCTCTTCTAGCACTGATGATGTTCCCTAGTTGGGTCATGAAATGTCTGCAAGAAAACCACCAAGTTCAGACAGTTCCAAGGACCCCACAGTCCTCCTTCTCTTCTTCTTCCTCCTCCTCCTCCTCCTCCTCCTCCTCCTCCTCCTCCTCCTCCTCCTCCTCCTCCTCTTCTCCTATCTTCAAGCCCCCCTCCCTTCTAGCACTGATGATGTTCCCTAGTTGGGTCATGAAATGTCTGCAAAAAAACAATGAAGCTCAGAGAGCACCAGGGACCCCAGCTGTCCTCTTCCTCCTCCTCCTCCTCCTCTTCCTCCCTTCTAGAACTGATGAGGTTCCCTAGTTGGGTCATGAAACGTCTGCAAGGAAACTGCCCAGCTCAGAGAGCATCATGGACCCCACAGTCCTTCCTCCTCCTCCTCCTCCTCCTCCTCCTCCTCCTCCTCCTCCTCCTCCTCCTCCTCCTCCCTTCTAGCACTGATGATGTTCCCTACCTGGGTCATGAAACGTCTGCAAGGAAACATCCAAGCTCAGAGAGTTCCAAGGACCCCACAGTCCTTGGAAGTCTTCTAGTCCAACCTCCTGCTCAAGCAAGAGACCTGTCTAGACTACCCTCTGCTCAAGGCAGGAGCCTTATACCATCCCTTGTCTACCCAACCCAACCCACCAACCACCATCCACAGCCAACATCTCAGCCCCTCCCCCCCCCGAAGGGAAGCAGAAGATGTTCTACTTTGATGGATCTCAGAGAGAATGCCCACAAGGTGACCGGGCTTGGAAGCTCACCGTTCATCGTTTCCAACAGCCTATCTTTCACCACATTAAAGACAACATTCAGGATGTTACAACACTGCAGGACAAAGACAGACAAAGAATCAGTGGGCTGGAAGGCCATAACGCTGCCTCATTCTTGACTCAGCCTGAATTTGACCATATCATTGAGGAAGCCGTGGGCCCTGGGTATTCAGAGTTCTTTGCTCACTCAATGTTGCATCTATCAATGATCTGCAACGTCTATGGAGATTCTCAGTCTTTCCCTTCCCCACCATCCACTCAGAGCTGAAGAAGCTTCTGGGATGAGAAGCAAAAGGTCTTCAAAGAAAAACCAAGGATGTCCAGTTGCCTCCTGGAAAAGCCCCTTTGGGACAACCAAGACCTGGATGACTGAGAACCTCCATGGACATTTAGCCATGCTCTTTGGGATGAACCCACTTTGAAGGGTGAGGGAGCAGGAACGGATGTCCAGAAAACATTGCGGACTACAGGAACCATTTGTGCCTCAGTTGGAGATGCAGACTACATAGACTCATCCCCATCATCCTGAGCCTGTCTTTAACCATGAAGGGACCCAGGGCAGGAAACATCCTGAAGCCAAGAAGTCTCCACACCCATTTGTACCACTCAGGTGACCCTGAGGACACAGGTGAACCTCCAAGGGGCCTCAAGGACTCTCTAAAAGGAGGCAAATGATCAGCTGTCTGCGAGGAGTATAAATCCTTCCCATTCCCCACCCTCCAGTCAGAACCTGAAGAAGCTTCTGGGCTGAGAAGTGAAACATCTTCAAAGGAAAAACAAGAAAGTCCAGTTGCCTCCCGAAAAAGCACCATTGAGAGAATGATCTTCAATGACCAACACGGTCAGAATGACAGGGAACGCAGAAGAAAGACCAACGTCCTTCTTCTTTCCAAAACTGATGTACTTGTTTTCAATTCGAACAGAGCTCAAAAGAAATTGACAGCAACCCGCAAGAAAAACGGGGAGAACAGGGAGAGATTGGTGTGCAAAAAAGACACCGTTTTGAAGAAATTATTTTCCCTATCAACCTTCTTGGTCATCTTCAGAGACCTTCTCTGGTCTTATTCTAGTTTAACAGAATCACAGAGTTGGAATTGACCTTGGAGGTCTTCTAGTCCAACCCCCTGCTCAAACAGGAGACATTCCCATAACATTCCAGACAGATGGTTGTCCAGTCCCTTCTTCAAAAACTTCCAGTTTTGGAGCGCCCACAATATCTGGAGGGAAGCCATTCCACTGGTTAATCGTTCCAACTGTCAGGAAGTTTCTCCTTAGTTCTAGGTTGCTTCTCTCTTTGAGGAGTTTCCATCCATCACTTGTTGTTTTGCCTTCAGTTGCTTTGGAGAATAAGTTAGCCCCCTCTTCTTTGGGGCTGCTATTGTGTCCTCCCCCCAGTCCTTCTTTTCTCTAGACTAGCCAAACTCAAGTCCTGCAACCATTTTTCATATGTTTTTGTCTCCAGGCCTTTAATCATCTTTAATCATCTTTGTTGCTCTTCTCTCAAAACATCTCTTTTCCATCGTGATGACCAGAACTCAATTCAATATACCAAATGTGGCCTCACTAGGGCAATATAAAGCGGTACCATCACTTCCCATAATCTTGATGCTCTCCTTCTGTTGATTTGGGGGGGGGGCTGACCCAACCCTTTTCCTGTGCTAAGCCCCTGTTTAGTGCGTTTTGCCCAATTCCCTCTTTTCAATGGCTGTATCTCCTTATTTTGAAACGTTCCCCGGATGACCCAGTGAGTTTGGTCAGATGGTGGAGGGACAAGGTGGACCCAAGCCAGGATGCTCTTTCCTGAACCACGTTGATGTTTTTGCCTTGTTGAGTTTCCTACACTCCCAGTTATGGGAAGAAAGAATTACCTGTTGGTTGATGTTGGCCATAAAAACCCTATGGACAGTACCAAAAGGCAAAACGATATGACGCTGGAAGATGAGCCCCTCAGGTCAGAAGGCGTCCAATATGCAACCTAAGATATGCAGATGATACCACTCTAATGGCAGAAAGTGAAGAAGAACTAAAGAGCCTCGTGTTGCAGGTGAAGAAGGAGAGTGCAAAACTTGGGTTGAAACTTAACATTAAGAAAACCAAGATCGTGGCATCCGGCCCTCTCAATTCCTGGCAAATAGATGGGGAAGAAATGGAGGTAGTGACAGATTTTATTTTCCTGGGCTCCAAGATCACTGCAGATGGGGACTGTAGCCAAGAAATTAAAAGACGCTTGCTCCTGGGGAGGAAAGCCATGGCAAATCTAGACAGCACACTAAAAAGCAGAGACATCACCCTGTCAACAAAAGTGCGTATAGTCAAGGCTATGGTCTTCCCAGTTGCAATGTATGGCAGTGAAAGCTGGACCATAAGAAAGGCCGAGCGCCAAAGAATTGAGGCCTTTGAGCTCTGGTGCTGGAGAAGACTCCTGCGAGTCCCTTGGACTGCAAGGCCATCAAACCGGCCAGTCCTAGAGGAGATCAACCCTGACTGCTCTTTAGAAGGCCAGATCCTGAAGCTAAAACTCAAATACTTTGGCCACCTCATGAGAAGGAAGGACTCGCTGGAGAAGAGCCTAATGCTGGGAAAGGCTGAGGGCAAGAGAAGAAGGGGACGACAGAGAAGGAGGCGGCTGGATGGAGTCCCTGAAGCAGTAGGCGTGAGCTTAGATGGACTCCAGAAGATGGCAGAGGACAGGAAGGCCTGGAGGAACGTGGTCCATGGGGTCGCGATGGGTCGGACACGACTTCGCAACTAACAACAACAACAACAACAATCCCTCTGTTAATGCAGCCTTGGCTTTTTCTTTCTTTCTTTCTTTCTTTTTGGCAGCTGCAGCACACGGCTGGCTGATTTTTAAATGGAGCTCTGCCTCCCGTCCAGAAGCAAGGATGGAAAATCTTCACAAGCAGATAATCCCTTAATCCGCTGTGACCTGGTTTTCCTAAGGTTAAATCGGAGCCTGTTCTTCCCCATAAACCTCTTGGTCCAAGGCAAGACGTGGTGACTTCTGAATCTATCAACTGCCAATTCCCTCCCTTCCTTCCAGCCCACCCCACTTTCCCTGCTTCAGTTGTGTTTCCAAATGACACCCATGGCTGATTTTGTTTTTCTACATAGAGTGCAGCTGTCTCGGGGACCGGATTATTGTTAGATGTTTAGTACCAGCCATTGACAGTTCCCCAAAAGGGTCATCAGATGGAGGCAAAGAGGCTTCTTTGCTTCCACTGATGAGCCAAGGGTCCCAGACCCACAGCCCCATTGGCAAGAGAGTTTTATGGTCAAGGAGGGGCCAAGACCCCCCATAAATACCTCTGCACGAGGGGCTGCTCTTTGTTCCATTTCTCTGTTCTCCATTTCTAGTTAGTTTAGTCATGTAATCCTAGCTTGTTTTGTTTTATTTTATTTCTCTCTCACATGCAGGCATGAATGCTTTCATGCCAAGTATTTCTTTCTCTTTGATCTATCTTGAATAAAGCTAATATGATTGCATCTCTGCGTTCTGCCTTTGCTTGGAAGCTCCTTTAACGATTCATTTTGAGAAAAAACCTCACAAGTTGGTAGTCAGAGCATGGTTTAAAGGAAAGCTTCCAAGTTTGCAGAAGATTTGAAACTGAAATGGATGGCCGCAGATCCCAGATCGTGACCAGAAGTCATCAATCAAAGATGCCTACATCCAAGACTTCAGTCCCTGAGGCAACCTCAGCTGCAGATGAAAACGCAAATGGCCTTCATCCCATCAGAGGATCCAGCAGAGCATCCAGGACCCCTTCACATGCCTCTCTACAACTGAACGCCACAGAGGAGAGCATAGAAGGATTACAGACTGTCCAAGGCTGCTCAGATGCTGCAAAGATGGACCTGGCTGAGACCAAACGCCGCGTGAGTAAACTGACTGCACAGGAACGTGAAGAGCTGCTTAAAGAGATCCTTGCAATGCAGGAGGAGGGAGGGGCAGCCCAGGGAACAGCTCAGAAAGCCTCAGAACCCCTGGTGAGCCTCTCCCTAGAGACCACGAGGCTCCCAAATATGGCGCCCGCCTCCCTCAGTGACCCCGGGACCCCAGGTCTTTTGGCGCGAACCCGCCCCCCCAGCTGTGAGCTACAGCTTCCTGGGGCAAGCGGAAACAAGATGGCTCCGCCCACGTGGTCTGGCACAGGAAACAAGATGGCGGCCCCCACTAAATCTAACAAAGACTTGATTTGTTTAAGTCTGGAAGGCCAGCAATCCCTGGCATCCAGCCAAAATTGCCAGCAATCCCTGGCATACAGCAGAAATGACATGCAATCCCTGGCTTCTAGCCACAGCAGCATGTTAATTCCTGATTTCTCCCCCCCGCAAAGCCTAAAGTGCTATGATGACAATGAGATTGAGATCTCCCCAGCCGATACTAATACAAATACAAATGCAATTAAAACGGCCATCCAAGTCCTGACTACGGCCCTGGGGGCCAAGCAGACGTCGGGGGTGCCCACACCCCCCCCAAGGCCTCCCATCCTCTCCCCAGGGCCCAACTGCCGGGGGAAATCCAGCCTGCAGCCTCCCAACAATCAACCCCCGCGGCCTCCCACCTTCTCTTCAGGTCTTCATGACCAGCGAGGGCAAAGAGAAACAGACAATGATGAAAATCCATGTGCTTGCAACAACAAGACTGGGATGCCGGCCGGCAAATCTGGGCTCCGCCCCCCCAATGCCTCATGGGAAGAAGGGAGAAACCCTGAACAATGCCCTCCCCCGTGTCACATGGTTCCCAAGCACGCCCACCTGGAGTCAATAAGTAATCAAGAAGGATTCACTTCAGGAGCAAGCATTTTTCCGATTCCTTTTACATCAATGGACGTGTCAGATTTCTTTGAATATGGGTCTGATTTTCTAGCCACAGACCTTCCTAGATATTTTAAAAAGCTACAGCTGGATGGGGAGAATTATAGCAGTTGGAGTAAAGATATACAGCTATATCTCTTAAAGAATGGGATTCTACAAATGGTTCAGAAACCCCCCCCTCCCCCATGGGGACGTCAAGAAGAGCTGCGACACTTGCAGGCTTATTCTGCTCTACTCAGTTCTCTGGACAATAACTTGTTCCCTAGCATTCCAGCTGGTCTCAGAGCTGCTGAGGTCTGGAAACTGTTATTCAAACTATTCAACAGCGATACCATTGGTTCCATCACCAGACTTACAACTGAGCTTTATACAACCAAACTGAAGTTTGGTGCCAGCATGTCTGAACGTCTTGCAAAATTAAAGGCACTCAGGGCAGAATTGATTTCCAGAGACTTTCTGTAAATGATGTGAGCATGCTCTCCATAATTTTTACTTCTCTAGACAGGAGTTGGAGCAATTTCATTGTTTCACTCGAAGCGGTCAGGAGGGAAGACATAAATCTGTCCTACCTCACAGGGAGACTGATCGAAGAAGATCGGAGAAGGAGAGATGCTGGAGAATACGCTAGAGTCTACGCTAGAGTCACCACTCAGCAAGCCAGAAGGGGGCGCCACAATTCAGAGCAAATTAATGCTCTGCTTAAATGTTTCATCTGTGGCTCTGAGGAGCACCTCAAGAAAGACTGCCCCCATCAACATCAAGCCCCTAAACGTGGTCCCAATCAAGTAAGAAGCAAAGGGGGAGGAAGGGGACGTGGCAGGGGCAAAGGAAATTCACTGCATACTTGTTCCCTCACCCCCACAACAAAGGCTGATAGCTCCACTGACTTATGGTTACTGGACTCTGGAGCTTCTTCTCACATTACTAATATGAGTCAAGGTTTTAAAAGGTTAAAGAAAATTAACTCATCTGTCAAGGTTGCAAACGGTGATACTGCTTCTGTTGTTGGGGAGGGTTTTGTTTCTATACCTGGACTTGGAAAAGTTGAGGGTGTCTTGCACGCGCCTTCTATAGCCAACAACCTTTTGAGCATCACCAAATTGTGTGACGATGACAAAGTGGAAGTCTTATTTCGCAAGGGGGGAGGTCATGTCACCCGGGACCAGAAGGTCATTGGAAATATTACCACAATAAATGGCTTACCATATTTTTCTCCCAAGCCACCACAGCCTGCCCCAAGGCTTTCCAAGGGCAGTGTGGGCAAGGAGCCTGAATCTCAGCAGGCACCTACAGTACCACTCAAAGCAACCAGAGCCAGAGAGTGTCAATGGGGAAACCAATTCACGATAAGTGTGCCCACTTATTGCACAGAAGGCTGGGTCATGCAAGCTTCCCTGTAGTTAAAAAGATGGGAGAATTTGCTGAGGGTGTCCAGCTCAAGGACTGTGACGTGTTTCTGGACTGTGCCATTTGCAAGAAAACAAAGAGGAAGGCTGCTCCTATATCAAAGGTGTCATTACGCAAGACTCAATATCCATACCAACTAGTACATGTTGACCTAGTTGGGCCTTTTACACCTTCCCTAGGAAAGAAAAGGTATTTTCTCACTGCCGTTGATGATTTTTCAAGATACGGCCACGTGTATACTCTCACAGAAAAATCTGAAGCCTTTGACGCCATAAAGTCACTGTACAACTTCGTAGAGACCCAGTACAAGACCAAGATTGCACAATTGCAGAGCGATCGTGGGGCTGAGTTCATGTCTCAGAAGTTCCAGGACTGGGTAAGGCGTAAGGGCATCCGCCATTTCCTAACTGCACCATTCACGCCTTCGCAAAATGGTGTAGCTGAGAAAAGGAATGGAATCCTGCAAACCATGATGCGTAGTCTGATTGCAGACGCAAAGGTCCCAGAATCATACTGGGGTGAGGCGATCTATTACGCTAATTACACCTTAAACCGCACCTGGAGCAGTGTTGTAAACCAGACCCCATATTTCCTGGTTCACGGTAGGAAACCAAATCTGCACATTTGCGCGTGTTTGGTTCCTATGCATGGGTACACATCCCCAAGCAGCTGCGGAAGAAGGGGAGATCTGTTTCCAGAGACTAAGGTTCTTGGGCTATGCTCCTGGCTCCAAGGCCTATCGTTTCTGGGAGAAGGGGCAGGCCTGTGACTTCCCAATCTGCCTCTTTCGAAGAGGACTCCAATTGGACTCAGATCCACTCAAATGATCTGAGCCCATATGCCAACCGACCCAGCAGAGGCACACCGACCACGACATCACCTGAGGCGACCTCGTACCCTGCCACCGACGAAAGTGAGGAACAAGACGAAGATGCGTCCAGTCCCATGGAGGAAGACACACCGTCTTCACCCCAGCGACACCTCAGAGACCACGGAAGAAAAGAGCGGTGAGTGGCAGAAGGTAAGGAGGTCAAAGCGGTCCAACAAAGGGGTCCCGCCAAAGAGAATTGACATTGGCCACATCGCGTCTGTCAACAGTGTTGTGGTCACCCAAAATCCTTCTCTGACATCCAGGAGCTGCCCATCGAGGAGCAGGAGAGATGGCAGCTCGCGATGGAGAAGGAAATGCCAGAGCTTAAAACAACTCAAGGTCTTCACCCCCCAGCAACCTCCAAAGGAGAGGAAAGTCATTGGCACAAGGTGGGTTTACAAGGCCAAACCACTTGCCAATGGTCTCTACCTGTATAAGGCCCGTTTGGTAGCCCAGGGCTTCGCTCAGCGTTATATGGAAGACTACTCGGAGACTTACTCTCCAACCGTCCGGGCAGAGAGCGTCAAGGCCGCCCTCGTGACTGCAGCCGCTCTGGGAGAAGAAGTCTTCCAATTTGACATCCAGACGGCTTACTCCACGCCAACTTGGACCGGCAGATCTACGTGAAGGCTCCTCCTGGCTACCAGCAAGAAGGGGGAAATACATGGTTGCTTCACAAAGGGTTATATGGTCTTAAGCAGTCAGGGAAATTATGGTATGACTGTCTTAGAAAGAGTTTAGAACGAGTTGGTTTCTCAGAATCTCATGCAGATCAATGTGTTTTCACACGCAATTCCAAGGGAACCACAGAACGGGTGTTAGTTTATGTGGACGACCTATTATATGTAGGGCCTAACAAGGAAAGGTGTGATGAATTTGCCAAGGCCCTGGAAGAAAAGTTTACTCTGAAGTCTTTGGGGCGGGTTGACAAGTACTTGGGTGTGCATATTTTGGCCACTAAGGGGGGGTTCGCTCTATCTCAAAAAGAAAAGATAGAGGAATTACTGGCCAAATGCAAAATGACAGAATCTAATCCTACGCATAGCCAATGCAAAGCGACTTTTACAACCACACCCATAAGGACGGTCCTGAGTTCACAGATAACACGCTTTACAGATCTGTGATTGGCTCCTTGCTATACATCAGCAATTGGAGCAGACCTGACATAGCTTTAGCTGTGAACCTATTGTCCAGCACGTGGAACACCAAAGGAATTCCACTGGACTGCTGTCAAAAGGGTGCTCAGATATCTAAAGGGCACAGCTGATGCTCTTCTTATGCTAGAACCAGAGAAGGGGAAGACGGCCCAGCTCTCCGCTTACTCAGACGCAGACTGGGCTGGAGACACCAAAACTAGACGGAGCACTTCTGGTTTCTCATATTGCTAATGGCTGCCCAATACATTGGCATGTTAGGCAGCAAAAATTTATTTCTTGCTCCACGGCCGAGGCTGAATATGCCAGCCTGTCAGACACGGCCAATGATTTGACTTGGTTCAATGAACTGATAACAAGCATCTGGGCATCTCCCCCTCTGCCCATCCAAATTCTAGAGGACAACACTGCCGCAATTGCAATCTCGGAGGCTTATGCAGTAGGCTCCAGATCTCGCCATATAGACATACGCTATAAAAATGTCAGACAGCTTACCAAAAAGGGTTTTATACACGTTGAGCACTGTAACACAGCTGACCAGATAGCTGATCTGTTTACCAAACCTGTTCCCGTTGACCGGCACAACCTTCTGTGTAAGCGTTTGTGTTTGGCCTTCTGATGTTTTCATGCATGTCCATGACACCTGCTCACCCCTTACATGCATTCACTGGTCCCTGTCATTGGCTGGCAAGAAGGGGAATTGTTAGATGTTTAGTACCAGCCATTGACAGTTCCCCAAAAGGGTCATCAGATGGAGGCAAAGAGGCTTCTTTGCTTCACTGATGAGCCAAGGGTCCCAGACCCACAGCCCCATTGGCGAGAGAGTTTTATGGTCAAGGAGGGGCCAAGACCCCCCCATAAATACCTCTGCACGAGGGGCTGCTCTTGTTCCATTTCTCTGTTCTCCATTTCTAGTTAGTTTAGTCATGTAATCCTAGCTTGTTTTGTTTTATTTTATTTCTCTCTCACATGCAGGCATGAATGCTTTCATGCCAAGTATTTCTTTCTCTTTGATCTATCTTGAATAAAGCTAATATGATTGCATCTCTGCGTTCTGCCTTTGCTTGGAAGCTCCTTTAACGATTCATTTTGAGAAAAAACCTCACAATTATACCCAGCGATGTTCGTGCTCAGCTCTTCCCATGCTCCGAGTTCGCTTGAAAGCTCGGAAAAAAAACTTGCCCAACCTGTTCTCTGCCTCTCTTATTCCATCTCTGTTCCCCTGCTTTGTCTTTGACCAAACCCCCCCCCAAAAAAAGGTTTCTAAAAAAAAACATAAAGGAGCAACTGCCAATCACCAAAGGGGATTAGCTGCCAGCAGGAAATGCAATAAGAACGAAGAAGAAGAGTGCGTAAGCGATAAGAGTCAAGAGTCTGTAAGCGCATAAATAAACACCAGATTAACCTTTCAAAGAGGAGGGAGAGTCAGAAAGATAGTCAAGAATGCCATTCCTGGATTGTGGGTCCTGGTTGCGTTCTGAGCTTGGTTGTTTTCTGGCAGATGTTTCATGACTCAACTAGGGGACATCATCAGTGCTAGAAGGGAGGGGGGTTGTGGAGAGGAGGAGCAGGAGGAGGAGGAGGAGGAGGAGGAGGAGGAGGAGGAGGAGGAGGAGGAGGAGGAGGAGGAGGACTGTGAGGTCCTTGGTGCTGCCTGAGCTGGGTTGTTTTCTTGCAGACATTTCTTGACCCAACTAGGTAACATCATCAGTGTTAGAAGGGAGGTGAGTGTGTGGAGAGGAGGAAGAGGAGGAGGACCAGGAGGACGAGGAAGACTGTGGGGTCCTTGATGTTCTCTGAGTTTGGTTGGTTTTTTAAAGACGTCTCTCATGACCCAACTAGGGAACATCATCAGTGCTAGAAAGGGAATGGGGTTGGCGTAGTGCAGGAGGAGGAGGAGGAGGAGGACACTGTGAGATCCTTGGTGCTCTCTGAGGTCAGTTGTTTCCTTGCAGACATTTCAATGCCAAACAAGGGAACACCATCAGTACTAGAAAGGAATGGGGTTAGCAGGGAGGAGGAGGAGGAGGAGGAGGAGGAGGAGGAGGAGGAGGAGGAGGAGGAGGAGGAGGAGGAGGAGGAGACGACCGTAGGGTCCTTGATGCTCTCTGAGCTGGGTTGTTTTCTGGCAGACATTTCATGACCCAAAGTAGGGCTATTATCAGGGCTTAGTAGGCCACAGGATCGGCTGTCTTTTCACGCACTAGTGGCTTGCCCTGCCTTCTCCTTGGTTGTCCCTTCCCTAGGCTGTTGTTTATTGTTAGTTTGTTTGTCTGAGTTGGTAATTCCTTGATGCACACCTGGATCATTTGGGGCACCCCACTTCCTGGGTCAATCTGCACGTTTATTGAAGCTCAACATCGAGCATAGAAAAAAAAATCCAAAACGTTATTTCGCTGAATGGCTCGGGACCTGCTCTCTCTCTCTCTCTCTCTCTCTCTCTCTCTCTCTCCTTCTGCTGCCTCCCTGCTTGGAGAGCGCATTGCCTTCTCCTAACATTTGCCTTCCAAGCTTCCTAGTGTTTTAGATCAAAAATACGAATTCGCCACAGAGGGCAAGGATATATTGTGTTTGAATTCTGGCCAGGCTGCAGCAAAACCCTTCTCGTGTTTCTTGGGTGCCTGTCAGACAAGGAAGCTAAAAGCAGGAGAGAATGAATTTGTCCAGCTACGTGTTAACGCCAACGAGCCAAATCCCATTTACTCGGAGCGAAGGCTAATAAATCGGTTTGCAAAGAAAGACAGTTGCTGATGGAAGCAGCTGAGCCCACCGGCCAGGGCGTTCGATGGCTTTTCCTCCATGAGAGGCCCGGCTCCAGGAGAACTGATCGATTTCTGACAGCCAGCCACAAGTGGCAGACGGGCGTCGTGTCAGGATTTGCCTGGCCAGCAAAATGAGAGTGACAGGCCGATCCCATCAAGTGGGGAAATGAAATACTCTTGACTCTGAACCCCTCTGAACTGCTAATGCATTTCCCAAGTGGAAAAGCCAGCCGGCGTGCTTAAGTTTGAATGCCGGGCTGATCGGACCCTTAAAACGATATCTGTGCACCAAAAAAATAATTTAATTGCAGCTCAGGATTGAACTGGGGGGGGGGGTGTCCTCATTGCTCTTTGAGCTTGGTGGTTTTCTTGCAGACGTTTCATTGCCCAGCTAGGGGACAGCATCAGAGCTGGAGGGGGGGGCTTGCAGAGAGGAGGAGGAGGAAGGAAGAGGAAGAGGAAGAGGAAGAAGAAGAAGAAGAAGAAGAAGAAGAAGAAGAAGAAGAAGAAGAAGAAGAAGAAGAAGAAGAAGAAGAAGAAGAAGAAGAAGAAGAAGAAGAAGAAGAAGAAGAAGAAGAAGAAGAAGAAGAAGAAGAAGAAGAAGAAGAAGAAGAAGAAGACTGTGGGGTCCTTGGTGCTCTCTGAGCTTGGTGGTTTTCTTGCAGATGTTTCATGATCCAGCTAGGGAACAACATCAGTGCTACAGGAAGTGGGGTTTGTAGGGAGGAAGAGGAGGAGGAGGAGGAGTACTGTGGGGTCCCTGGTGCTCTCATACTTGGGTTGTTTTCTCGCAAACTAGGTAACATCATCAATGCTAGAAGGCAGTAGGGTTTGCAGAGTGGAGGAGGACGACGACAACTGTGGGAGCCTTGGTGTTCTCTGACTTTGGGGTTTTCCTGCAGACATTTTATGACCCAACTAGGTGAAAGATAACAGGTAACACTGCTAGAAGGGGAGGAGGAGGAGGAGGAGGAGGAGGAGGAGGAGGAGGAGGAGGAGGAGGAGGAGGAGGAGGAGGAGGAGGAGGAGGAGGGCGACTGTGGGGTCCTTGGTGCTCTCTGAGTTTGGAAGTTTTCTTGCAGACGTTTCATGATCCAACTAGGGACCATCATCAGTGCCAGAAGGGAATGGGGTTTGTGGAGGGAGGGAGGGAGGGAGGGAGGGAGGGAGGGAGGAGGAGGAGGACTGTGGGGTCCTTGACAGTTTTCTTGCAGACATTTCATTATCCGGCAGGTAACTTCATCAGTGTCAGAAGAGTGTGGAGTTTGTGGAATGGAGGGGGAGGAGGAGGAGGAGGGGGAGGGGGAGGAGGAGGAGGAGGATTGTGGCGTCCTTGGTGCTCTCAAGCTTGGTTGATTTCTTTGCAGACGTTTCATTATTTATTTATTTACCAAAGTAGCTAACCTCGCCAGTCTTGCACTAAGGGAAATTACGATATTTCCCTAGATGAAGCAAACAAAAGCACTACAACTTTATTTTAGGGTGCAGGGTTTTTTTTGGGGGGGGGCATGATTGGATATCAGGGTGACACCAGCCCAGTGAGCTTATTCAGCAGCTGATAAAGACAGAAGAGGAACAACGCCATATGTAATGAACATCTAGAAATTCGGGAGTACCAAGTCTTCGGATGAGAGATTACGGGGACCAATGGAACACGCCCTGCCTCCCAAAACATTCAGGCCCATTAATTCGAGTTCCTTCTTATTTGCTACTATTAGTGCTTCCAAAGGGACCCGAGCTGTAGGCATTGGATGCACTGGGAGCGCCTCTCTCTGACCGTTGAAGAATTTACTCCTCTCTCTCTGTGCTAAAAAGTCTCCTAGGTTTTCTTTCCCCCTATTGCAGTCGTGAAATATCTAATTTGAGAAACAAGGGCTGGTTTCAGCTCGTTTGGGCAGCCAACAGACTTCCAGAGTTTGAACGGTCTGCAAGAGAAATTAGCTTCTGGCTTAAGCGAGTGGCAACGTCAGCTTCTCTTGGGTGTTAGTGCACCCTACTGGTAGTAACTCGGAGTAGTGTTCAGGGAAGAATCGAAGAGCAAAGCAATGGGATCCCTGGCTGGGGGCTTCTTTGGATTTGAAATCCACATATCTTAACATTGCTAAGTTTGAAAAACCCTGGTTTACAGTGTCTCCCATTAGAACACAGAATCATAGAATCATTGAAGTATGAAACATATGAAGAACGGTTGGTTGCTGGAATTGGGAATGTCTAGTTTAATGAAGAGAAGGACGAGGGGGGGACAGGATAGCAGCATTCCACTATCTCAGGGGCTGCCCCAAAGAAGAGGCAGTCAAGCTGTTCTCCAAAGCACCTGAAAGGCAGGAGAAGAAGCAACGGATGGAAACTAGTCAAGGAGAGAAGCAACCTAGAACTAAGGAGAAACTTTCTTACAGTGAGAAGGGCCTTGACTGTATGCACTTTTGTTGGCAGGGTGATGTCTCTACTTTTTAGTGTCTTTTAAATATTTCCAAAAATATTTCTTTCTCTGGAGGGGCTAAAAGACCCATCTATTTGAACAAGCCGGCCTGGCCTGATGGGGGATATCTTGGGGTTTTAATGGGGATTTTTATATTGTTATTGATTGTTTTAGCTGGGCTATTATTTAATTCTTTTTAATTTTGTATCCTGTATTTTTTATATGTGCCCTGTTCACCGCCCTGAGTCCTTCGGGAGAAGGGCGGTATACAAATATAATAAATAATTAATAATAATAATTAAAAAAATCCCCCACTCTTCTCTGCACTCTTTCCAGAGTCTCAGCATCTTTTTTACATCATGGTGACCAAAACTGGATGCAGGATTCCAAGTGTGGCCCGACGAAGGCCACACTTGACATGACCTTCTTGTCTCGATCTGTCTCACTGGAAAGTATACATACCAAGCCACGAGCATTAAAAAAGAGCCCTATTTGGCCTTCAGCTACTACTCCAACATTTTGACCCTCCCAAAATGCCACTTTGCTCAGCCACAGAAAAAAGGAGAAATGGTGCTCCTTCTTCCAAAAGCTAGTCTCACCATTTAGCCACAGATTTGCTACACTGATGCCGGGCGCATTAAATCACAGCTCTCCAGTGTGAGCAGAATAGATCAGTAGGCTGGCCCATGTCTGCTTCTCCTCCATTAAAGGAAGCCGGGTGTTCGGAATGACAAAACGTGGAACGATGCCGCTGGCTATTTAAGAGGCCTTGACACTAATAGGAAATTTTACAACCCAAAGCAGACCCACCCGTTGAAAATGAGGAGTGATTCACGGCGTGAAGGAGAAATATAGATTGGAAGAAAAGAGACTTTTTTTAAAAACACACACACACACACACATCAGAAATGCTGGCCTCTCCAGATAATTAATGCCTAGGAAATCCTGCACGCTTTCAGCAAGCAAATGGCTCTAATGCATTCTGCAAACATCAATCGATCAGAATAGTTGGAAGGGACCTTGGAGGTCTTCTAGTCCAGCCCCCTGCTCAAGCAGGAGATCCTATACCGATTCAGACAAGTGACTGTCCAGTCCCTTCTTAAAAATCTCCAGTGATGAAGCGCCTACGAGTTCTGGTGGCAAGCTGTTCCACTGGTTAATGGTCCTCACTGCTAGGAGGTTTTTCCTTAATTCCAGGTTGCTTCTCTCCTGGACTAGTTTTCTTGTCCTGACCCCCTCCTCTTTGTGGCAGCCCCCCGAAACACTGGAAGACTGCTGTCATGTCCCCCTAGAAGCTACTTTTTTTTCCTAAACCAAGCACAAAATGCAAAAGGGTGTAATCCCGGTGGATCTCGTTATCACATAAATGACAGCCAGATTGGTATAATGGTAAAGGCAATAGGCTAGAAATTGAGCGATGGGGAGTTCTAGTCCCGCTTTAGGCAGGAAAACCAGTTGGGTGATTTTGGGCCAATCACCAGGAGACAGTGAATTATAGTCCCGTCTTAGGCACGAAAGCCAGCTGGGTGACTCCGGGCCAATCACCAGGAGACAGTGAATTCTAGTCCCGTCTTAGGCACGAAAGCCAGCTGGGTGACTCCGGGCCAATCACCAGGAGACAGTGAGTTCTAGTCCTGCCTTAGGCACAAAAGCCAGCTGGGTGACTCTGGGCCAATCACCAGGAGACGGTGAGTTGTAGTCCCGCCTTAGGCATGAAAGCCAGCTGGGTGACTCCAGGCCAATCACCAGGAGACAGTGAATTATAGTCCCGTCTTAGGCACGAAAGCCAGCTGGGTGACTCCGGGCCAATCACCAGGAGACAGTGAATTCTAGTCCCGTCTTAGGCACGAAAGCCAGGCTGGGTGACTCCGGGCCAATCACCAGGAGACAGTGAATTCTAGTCCCACCTTAGGCACAAAAGCCAGCTGGGCGACTCTGGGCCAATCACCAGGAGACGGTGAATTCTAGTCCCACCCTAGCCACAAAAGCCAGCTGGGTGACTCTGGGCCAATCACCAGGAGACGGTGAGTTGTAGTCCCGCCTTAGGCATGAAAGCCAGCTGGGTGACTCCAGGCCAATCACCAGGAGACAGTGAGTTCTAGTCCCGCGCCTTAGGCACGAAAGCCAGCTGGGTGACACTGGGCCAATCACCAGGAGACAGTGAGTTCTAGTCCTGCCTTAGGCACAAAAGCCAGCTGGGTGACTCTGGGCCAATCACCAGGAGACGGTGAGTTGTAGTCCGCCTTAGGCATGAAAGCCAGCTGGGTGACTCCAGGCCAATCACCAGGAGACAGTGAGTTCTAGTCCCGCCTTAGGCACGAAAGCCAGCTGGGTGACTCTGGGCCAATCACCAGGAGACAGTGAGTTCTAGTCCTGCCTTAGGCACAAAAGCCAGCTGGGTGACTTTGGGCCAATCACCAGGAGACGGTGCGTTGTAGTCCCGCCTTAGGCATGAAAGCCAGCTGGGTGACTCCAGGCCAATCACCAGGAGACAGTGAGTTTCTAGTCCTGCCTTAGGCACAAAAGCCAGCTGGGTGACTCTGGGCCAATCACCAGGAGACGTGAGTTGTAGTCCCGCCTTAGGCATGAATGCCAGCTGGGTGACTCCAGGCCAATCACCAGGAGACAGTGAATTATAGTCCCGTCTTAGGCACGAAAGCCAGCTGGGTGACTCCGGGCCAATCACCAGGAGACAGTGAATTCTAGTCCCGTCTTAGGCACGAAAGCCAGCTGGGTGACTCCGGGCCAATCACCAGGAGACAGTGAATTCTAGTCCCGCCTTAGGCACAAAAGCCAGCTGGGCGACTCTGGGCCAATCACCAGGAGACGGTGAATTCTAGTCCCACCTAGCCACAAAAGCCAGCTGGGTGACTCTGGGCCAATCACCAGGAGACGGTGAGTTGTAGTCCCGCCTTAGGCATGAAAGCCAGCTGGGTGACTCCAGGCCAATCACCAGGAGACAGTGAGTTCTAGTCCTGCCTTAGGCACAAAAGCCAGCTGGGTGACTTTGGGCCAATCACCAGGAGACGGTGCGTTGTAGTCCCGCCTTAGGCATGAAAGCCAGCTGGGTGACTCCAGGCCAATCACCAGGAGACAGTGAGTTCTAGTCCTGCCTTAGGCACAAAAGCCAGCTGGGTGACTCTGGGCAATCACCAGGAGACGGTGAGTTGTAGTCCCGCCTTAGGCATGAAAGCCAGCTGGGTGACTCCAGGCCAATCACCAGGAGACAGTGAGTTCTAGTCCCGCCTTAGGCACGAAAGCCAGCTGGGTGACTCTGGGCCAATCACCAGGAGACAGTGAGTTCTAGTCCTGCCTTAGGCACAAAAGCCAGCTGGGTGACTCTGGGCCAATCACCAGGAGACGGTGAGTTGTAGTCCCGCCTTAGGCATGAAAGCCAGCTGGGTGACTCCAGCCAATCACCAGGAGACAGTGAGTTCTAGTCCCGCCTTAGGCACGAAAGCCAGCTGGGTGACTCTGGGCCAATCACCAGGAGACAGTGAGTTCTAGTCCTGCCTTAGGCACAAAAGCCAGCTGGGTGACTTTGGGCCAATCACCAGGAGAAGGTGCGTTCTAGTCCCACCTTAGGCATGAAAGCCAGCGGGCTGACTCTGGGCCAGTTAGCAGGAGGCTGTGAGTTCTAGTCCCGCCTTAAGCATAAAAGCCACTGGCTGATTTTGGGCAATGACCAGGAGGCTGTGGTTCTAGTCCTACCTTAGCTATGAAAGCCGGCTAGGTGACTTTGGGCCAATTTCTCTCTTTCAGCCCAGCCACCACGCAGTGTTGTTGTTGTGGGGAAACAGGAAGAGGAAGATCTGATTGATATGGCAATAGAGCAGGGGTCTCGAGGTCTACCTGTGATCTACTTGTGGTGTTCCTTTCTTAGCTCAACTGCTGAGGGCCTCCGTTTTCTGAAGCACCCTCATTATTTCTTCCTTTTTTCCTTAATGGTTAAAAAAGAAATCCTATCATGTAATAAAAATATGGGCAAAATAATAATAAGTAAGGAGAGATACTTAGGAGTCGTTTTGCAGTGAACTGGTGCTGAGCGGAACAGGAACAAATTATAGGACCAGACCCTGAAAATAATATAGGAATAACCTGAAGGACGGGGGTTTCTGAAGTGTCTCAGTAGCAGTTGGGGAATATATGCGAAGCCATGAAATCGTAATTGGCAAATCAGGTTTGCTGCAGAATAAGACTGTCAGATGCCGCTCCATAAAATAGGAGTGACAGAGGGCAACAGAGGGTGACAGTCAGCTGTTTGCCTAGGAAAAAAATATCAGACCAGGAAGGTTTTTGTTTTTTTCATCGTTTCTAGTTTATAAAATTTTTAAAACACTCCCGCCAACATTGGCAGGGCAAGCCTCTTGGATATAAACAGGGTGTAAACTCCTGCCTTTCTGGCACTGGTCATGTTCCCTAGTTGGGTCATGAAACCTCTGCACGAAAACAGGCAAGCTCAGAGGGCACCAAGGATGCTACAGTCGTCCTCCTCCTCCTCCTCCTCCTCCTCCTCCTCCTCCTCCTCCTCCTCCTCCTCCTCCTCCTCCTCCTCCTCCTCCTCCTTTCTGCAAACCCTTCTTTCTAGAACTGATGTTGTTCCCTAGTTGGGCATGAAACCTCTGCACGAAAACAGGCAAGCTCAGAGGGCACCAAGGATGCTACAGTCCTCCTCCTCCTCCTCCTCCTCCTCCTCCTCCTCCTCCTCCTCCTCCTCCTCCTCCTTCTCCTCCTCCTCCTCCTTTCTGCAAACCCTTCTTTCTAGAACTGATGTTGTTCCCTAGTTGGGCCATGAAACCTCTGCACGAAAACAGGCAAGCTCAGAGGGCACCAAGGATGCTACAGTCCTCCTCCTCTTCCTCCTCCTCCTCCTCCTTTCTGCAAACCCTTCTTTCTAGAACTGATGTTGTTCCCTAGTTGGGCCATGAAACCTCTGCACGAAAACAGGCAAGCTCAGAGGGCACCAAGGATGCTACAGTCCTCCTCCTCCTCCTCCTCCTCCTCCTCCTCCTCCTCCTCCTCCTCCTCCTCCTCCTCCTCCTCCTTCTCCTCCTCCTCCTCCTTTCTGCAAACCCTTCTTTCTAGAACTGATGTTGTTCCCTAGTTGGGCCATGAAACCTCTGCACGAAAACAGGCAAGCTCAGAGGGCACCAAGGATGCTACAGTCCTCCTCCTCTTCCTCCTCCTCCTCCTCCTTTCTGCAAACCCTTCTTTCTAGAACTGATGTTGTTCCCTAGTTGGGCCATGAAACATCTGCAAGAAAATAATCAAACTCAATGAGCACCAAGGACCCCATCCTCCACTTCCTCCTCCTTCTCCCCCTTCTCCCTTCTCCTCCTCCTCCTCTCCTCCTCCTCCTCCTCCTCCTCCTCCTCCTCCTCTCTGCAAGCCCCACTCCCTTCTAACAGTGTTATCTTTCATCTAGTTGGGTCATGAAATGTCTACAGAAAAACCCCAGGGTCAGATAACACAGAGGATCGCACAGTTCTCCTCCTCTCTGCAAACCCCCCTCCCCTTCCAGCACTGATGCTGTTCCCTAGCCAGGCCATGAAACGTCTGCCAGGAAACCGCCAAGCTCAGAGAGAGCGCCAAGCACCCATTCTTTAAAACCAAAAGACGGAAGAGCAGAAACTAGACCAGAAAGTCTCTTTAACAAAACCTCTTCTTGCGATCCGTAAACACTTGAACTCTCCATCCTGAAGGGGAGGGGGGGGGGAAAAACCATGCAAAGATTTCAAGCGTTTATTGTGTGGGGTTTTGTCTTCGTTTCTGCTCTTCTCCTTATAATGACTTCCTGCTTGTCCCCGTCCTTTCTCCACGGGAAAGCAAGCGAACCACTTTTGGCTGCTCCTGAGACGGCCTTAACTCTGCCACGATTTCTACCAGACCATTAGTGGCCTGCAGGAGATGGAGCTGCATCCCTGCAGGGTGAAAGAAGGAAGATGGTTCGTTCCAAGGAGGCTTTATCTGAACTTCTACAGCAACCCGACTGATCAGTTTCCTCCTACTGAGATTTTTTCCTCCTTGAGACAGTAACAATGGGAGGGAATAGAGTAGAATAGAATAGAAATAAGAAATAGAATAGAATAGAATTAGAAATAAGAATAGAATTTGAAATTAATAGAATAGAATAGAATAGAATAGAATAGAATAGAATAGAATAGAATAGAATAGAATAGAATAGAATAGAACAGAATAGAATAGAATAGAATTTGAAATTAGAATGGAATGGAATGGAACAGAAAGAACAGAATATAATAATAATAATAATAATAATAATAATAATAATAATAATAATAATAATAATAATAATAATAATAATAATAATAATAATAAAGTTGGAAGGGACCTTGGAGGTCATCTAGTCCAACCCCTGCTCAGGCAGGAAACCCTATACCATTTCAGGCAAATGGCTGTCCAGTCTCTTCTTAAAATCCTCCAGTGTTGGAGCATTCACCACCTCTGGAGGCAGGTTGTTCCACTGGTTAATTGTTCTAACTGTCAGGAAGTTTCTCCTTAGTTCTAGGTTGCTTCTCTCCTTGACTAGTTTCCATCCGTTGCTTCTTGTCCTGCCTTCCAAGTGCTTTGGAGAATAGCTTGACTCCCTCTTCTTTGGGGCAGCCCCTGAGATACTGGAACACAGCTATCATGTCACCCCTCACCCTTCTCTTCATTAAACTACACATACCCAATTCCAGCAACCGTTCCCTATATGTTTCAAAATAAGAATAGAGTAGAATTAGAAATAAGAATAGAACAGAACAGAACAGAATAGAATAGATATTGGAAAATAGAATAGAATAGAATAGAATAGAATAGAATAGAATAGAATAGAATAGAATAGAATAGAATAGAATAGAATAGAATAGAATAGAATAGAATAGAATAGAATAGAATAGAATAGAATAGAATAGAATAGAATAGAATAGAATAGAAATATCAAATGGAATGGAATAGATCCCACCCAGCCTTGGGAAACAGATATTTTTTTCTCACCTCGTGGTAAACAGTGGCACTGCAAGCTTCACAGGAAAAATTGATGGGTAAGAATACATAAATTCTTTCTTTCAGGCTGACTAGAGAGAAAATTTCAAAAAAAAAAAAGAGCAAAAAGAGTTTGTAATCGTGAGTCATCAACTGTCAGACACAAACGACCAGAAACACACGTGCGGAAGTCCTCAGCTTACAACAGCTCGTGGCTGAAAACACGTTCTCCGAGCACAAAAGAGCCAAGGTTGCCTACCCCTGTGCTAGACTGTTTGGGTGTGAAGGAGTCACAACGGACTTTGCCCCTTCTCTACCTATCTGGCTTTTCAGTTAAAGTCATGCTTTTGGTGGAAAAAAAATGTCCCTGGAGTTTCTTCTGCTTTTAATGCAGTGGGAGCATTGAGAAGAATTCTAGTGGAGGTTGGGGCAAAAGATACCTGCTAGGGATACTCACCACTCAGTATGTCTGTACACCACGTTCTCAGTGGAAAGACTCTTTCTGCTACAGCGTTCTGCAAAAGGAAGAGACAAAAAAAATAAAGTTGGAAGGGACCTTGGAGGTCTTCTAGACTAACCCCCCTGCTCAAGCAGGAGACCCTATACCATTCCGGACAAATGACTGTCCAGTCTCTTCTTGAAAACCTCCAGTGATGGGGCACCCACAAGCTGTTCGACTGTTTTATTGGTCACACTATCAGGAAATTTCTCCTTATTTCTAGGTTGATTTCCCCTCGATAAGTTTCCATCCACCTGTTTCGTGTCCTGTCCTCTGGTGCTTGGAGAATAGCTTTGACTCTCCTGGTGATTGGCCCAAAGTCACCAGCTGGCTTTCATGCCTAAGGCGGACTAGAACTCACCATCTCCTAGTGATTGGCCATAAGTCAACCAGTTGTCTTCTTCGGAACTAGAATTTACCGTCTCCTGGTGATTGGCCCAAAGTCACCCAGCCGACTTTCATGCGTAAGGTGGGACTAGAATTCACCATCTCCTAGTGTTTGGCAGTTCTAGGTTGCTTCTCTCCTTGATTAATCAATGAATCAACCTCCGTCGAATCAATTTCCATCAGCTGAGTGATGCCTTCAAGCTTGTAGCCAACTCACCCCCATGGCAGACGGCCTGCTTTTCCTAAAGTTGAAGGTCAAAGATGTGTAGAAGGGGTTGGTGGTCTCCTCTGAACTTCAGGACCTCTCTGATCAAGTTGCTCCTGGCCAAGATGGGGCTGATGGTTCTCTGACTTCTTTCTCCTTTCCAGTTGTCCTGTCTTCCACTGATTCTGTGCAAGAAGAACTGAAAAATTACCTGAAGGGTCTGCCTCTCTTAATTGTGTCGGGACACTTCATTGAGTGAGTATCGCTCTGCCCACCATTAAAAAAGGGGAGGGCCCAAGGTCAAAGGGCATTTGCGCGCGGGGGTGAATTTCGAGCCCTTTGGTGACTTGTGGACTTCGACTCCCAAGAATTCCTCAGCAACTCTGGGAGTCGAAGTCCACAAGTCACCAAAGGGCCACGTTTGAAGACCGCTGTTTTACCTCTTGTCCTGCCTTCTGCTGCTTTGGAAAATAGGTTGAGTCTGAGTAATATCTCTGGCCACCTGTGGGGCCTTTTTTTTCTGTTTTCAATCTTGGGACAGCCACCTGTCTAAGATGGTCTAGGTCAGGGGTAGGCAACCTCGGCTCTTTTATGACTCATGCTGACTCAGGAATTCTGGAAGTTGAAGTCCATGAGTCATGAAAGAGCCGAGGTTGCCCACCCTGGTCTAGGTTCTCCTGCTCGAGCAGGGGGCTGGACTAGAAGACCTCCAAGGTCCCTTCCAGCTCTATTCCATTCTAAGGTGGAGCAACCTTTGCTGACCAGCAGCCCATTTGCTCTTAGAAAAACCTGCTGGGCAAATTGTCCTCTTCAAAAGAAGGTTGTCCAGAATGGGCTTCTCCAACTCTTTCCATCCTACTTGCAGAGGAATTCAGAACAGAACAGAATAAAAGAGTTAAAAGGGACTTTGGAGGTCTTCTAGTCCAGCCCCCTGTTCAGGCTGGAAACTCTATACCACAGGTCTGCAACCCGCGGCTCCGGGGCCGCATGCGGCTCTTTCAGCCGTCTCCTGTGGCTCCCAGTCCTCTGCCATGTGCAGTCCCCCCCCAAAAAAAAAGTGGGACTAAAAAAGTTCAACCAATCAATTCAAATATGCAGGGTAGGTGCATATCTCGCTGTTGTGACTCAGGGCCAGCCTGTGGGTCCGACAGCCGTCTCCGATGTATCGGATGACTCAGATGAGGGGGAGGAGGGAAACGAACCGGCTGATGATGGTTTGGAGGCTTTGCAGAGCCCTCAGCCGGGGACCTCCTCTCAGCTGCGTGAGCCCGAGAGTGCGGAGGAAGATGACCCACAGCTGGCCCTGTTCAAGGACGCCCGACGCAGGAGGCAGTCGAGCAGGAACAAACAAAGAAAGACTGCGGGACTCCTCGGGAGGAGGCACAGGGAGACCACGCCCTGAGCTCTCTATAAAAGGAGTGTTTGGGGAGGGGCTGGTTGCTGAAAGCAACTTTTCCGCTTGAGAAGACAAGCTCTAGTGTTTTTGTTAACTGCGTAATAAATCTTGGCAGAAGCCTTTTAGCCTTGGACGCTCTCCAGTCTCTTCTTTCTGAATAGGGGTTTGCCTTATTACAAGGCCAGAAGAGGGCTGGTTCAGAACACTCGCCTTGGCTCCACTCTTCAAACCCTGTTCTGCACAAGTGCGCATGTACGCGCATGCGCACACATTTTTTTGCGGCTCCCAGTTTTTCCTTTTCTGAGGGAACCGGTTCCGAGTGGCTCTTTCACTGTTTCAGGTTGCTGACCCTGCTCTATACCATTTCGGGACAAGTGGCTGTCCAGTCTCTCCTTAAAAGCCTCCAGTGTTGGAGCACCCACAACTTCTGGAGGCAAGGAGTTCCCCTGATTAATTGTTCTCACTGTCAGGAAATTTCTCCTTAATTCCAGGTTGCTTCTCTCCTTGATGAGTTCCCTCCGTTGCTCCTTGTCCTGCCTTCTAGGGCTTTAGGGAATAGGTTGACCCCGCTTTTCTCTGTAGCAGCCCCTGAGATATTGGAACACTGCTAATCAGAAGCGGTGAAGGCTCCAACACTGGAGGTTTTTAAGAAGAGACTGGACAGCCATTTGTCTGAAATGGTATAGGGTTTCCTGCCTGAGAAGGGGTTGGACTAGATGACCTCCAAGGTCCCTTCCAACTCTGTTATTCTATTCTATTCTGTTCTGTTTCTATTCTGTTGTTCTGTTGTTGTTCTGTTCTGTTCTGTTCTCCATTCCATATTCTACTCTATTCTATTCTGTAATTCTATTCTGTCTATTCTAGTCTATTCTAGTCTAGTCTACTCTATTCTACTCTACTTTACTCTACTCTGCTCTGTTCTGTTCTGTTCTAATTCTATTGTATTCTATTCTAGTGTCAGGGCGAGGGACCCCTTGTTTCCAATCCTTTTCTCTGGTAAAGTCCTTTCCAGTCAAGTTGAGTTCATTGGTGCACCCATGTAAGGCTTACCAGAAACTAAAAAGGGTTAGGATAGGAGACCACCAGGTACAGGTCCAATCATTTGAGAAGCTGAGAATTGACCCCACTTGGGAGGACAAACGAGTGGTGAAGTTAGATTTCTGAGCCTTGTTTGCAAAGCATCTCCACTTGATGGGCTTCACCATCCAGGATGGAGAAGACCTGGGCCACCCAAAAGGTGTTGGGAAGGCAACAGGGAACATCTGCCCCCCCCCCAAGCATGTGCATGAACATCCCTCTTGCATAGAAAGAGCAGTCCTGCATGAGGTCACATCTCTGGCCTTCCTCCCCCCCCACTCCCAAATGCATTTTCACTGATGACTAGTCCCCACCTAAGTAATCTGGGCATGTCTCAAGAGGATTGGGTGCTCTCAGCCATGCCAGGATCTAAGGAAACTGCCGGCTGCCCTATCAATCAATCAGAATAGAGCTGGAAGAGACCTTGGAGGTCTTCTAGTCCAGCCCTCTGCTCAAGCAGGAGATCCTATGCCATTTCAGACAAGCAGCTGTCCAATCTTTACTTAAAAGCCTCCAGTGATGAAGCACCCAGAACTTCTGGAGGCAAGTCGTTCCACTGATTAATTGTTCTCATTGTCTTATTTGCCTTATTTCTAGGTTGGTCTTCTGGATGACTTTCCATCCGTTGCTTCTTCTCTTGCTTTCTGGTGCTTTGGAGAAGAGCTTGACTCCCTCTTCTTTGGGGCAGCCCCTGAGATACTGGAAGACTGCTATCATGTCCCCCCTCGTCCTTCTCTTCATTAGACTAGACGTACCCAATTCCAGCAACCGTTCTTTTTATGTTTTAGCCCCCAATCCCCCTAATCATCTCGGTTGCTCTTCTCTGTACCCTTTCTAGAGTCTCAACATCTTTTTTGTAATGTGATGCAGTATTCCAGGTGTGGCCTTACTTAGGCCTCCCGATATCCATTCCCGCCTCTTAACAGGCTGTGGCCAGGCTCAGAAGATCAAAGTGGAGGGACAATGGTGGCTAATGAAAAGCCAGCCGGTGCCAGCAGAGGATGGGGACAGACGTCAGCATGTCGAGGTGAGCACGCAATTCAGCTCAAGGTCATCAGGTCCATCCCAGCCTGGCAGCCACGCCGATCCAGGAATGTGGGAGCCAAATAAGGCCAAGAAATGGCCTGGCCTTGGCAGAAAAACAACCGAAGCTTCACTTGCAAGCTCTACTCGCTCTTTTTTTCTCACCAAGGGCCACGGAAGTTACCCAGATCAACCCCTTGCCCTGGGGGGCAGTTTAGATTAAACGTCCCAGAGAGGGGACTGTCGAGACATTATTTGAACACACCCGAGAATGGAAAAATACGCCTTTACCTGCTGTGACTGTTAGGAATGACTCTTTATCTAGCCATGATCATGAAAAAAGGAAGGGAGAGAGGGAGGGAGGGAGGGAGGGAGGGAGGGAGGAGGAGGAGGAGGGAGGTGGAAGGGAGGAAGGAAGGAAAGGAAGAAAGAAAGAAGAAAGAAGAAAGAAAGAAAGAAAGAAAAGAAAGAAAGAAAGAAAGAAAGAAAGAAAGAAAGAAAGAAGAAAGAAAGAAAGAAAGAAAGCACTAGGAGTGTGTAAATTAGGCCACATAGGTTCTGTATTCCCCAAAGCAGGCAAGCATACATATTTGATGAGACTATATTTGAATTTATATCTGCACACATACAATGAGACATCCTGGAAGCATACGTGATTTTCGTGGCTATCAATTTGCAGAGACAACTGCCTGTTTCACATACATATTTCTGCAATTTCTACCCTTCTGTTCAGCCTTGTTCTTGAGCAGGGAGGGAGGGGAAGAGGAAGAGGAGGAGGAGGAAGGAGGGAGGGAGGAAGGGAGGAAAAGAAAGAAAAAAAGAAAGGAAGGAAGGAAGGAAGGGGGGAAGGAAGGAAGGAAGGAAGGAAGGAAGGAAGGAAGGAAGGAAGGAAGGAAGGAAGGAAGGAAGGAAGGAAGGAAGGAAGGAAGAAAGAAAGAAAGAAAGAAAGAAAGAAAGAAAGAAAGAAAGAAAGAAAGAAAGAAAGAAAGAAAGAAAGAAAGAAAGAAAGAAAGAAAGAAAGAAAGAAGTGAGAGAGGGAGGGGAGAAGAGGTGGAGGAGGAAGGAGGAGGGAGGGAGGAAGGGAGGGAGGGAGGGAGGGAGGGAAGGAAGGAAGGAAGGAAGGAAGGAAGGAAGGAAGGAAGGAAGGAAGGAAGGAAAGAAAGAAAGAAGAAAAAGAGAGGGAGGGAGGGAGGGAGGGAGGGAAGGAAGGAGGAGGGAGGGACGGAGAAAGGAGGGAAGGAAAGAAAGAGAGAGAGAGGAAGGGAGGGAGGGAAGGAAGGAGGGAGGGAGGAAGGGAGGAAAAGAAAGAAGAAAGAAAAGAAAGAAAGAAAGAAAGAAAGAAAGAAAGAAAGAAAGAAAGAAAGAAAGAAGAAAGAAAGAAAGAAAGGGTGAGAGAGGGAGGAGAAGAGGTGGAGGAGGAAGGAGGGAGGGAAGGAAGGAGGGAGGGAGGGAAGGAAGGAAGGAAGGAAGGAAGGAAGGAAGGAAGGAAGGAAGGAAAGAAAGAAAGAGAGAGAGGGAGGGAGGGAGGGAAGGAGGGAGGGAGGGAAGGAAGGAGGGAGGGAGGGAGGGATGGGAGAAAGGAAGGAAGGAAAGAAAGAGAGAGAGAGGAAGGAGGGAGGGAAGGAAGGAGGGAGGGAGGAAAAGAAAGAAAAAAAGAAAGGAAGGAAGGAAGGAAGGAAGAAAGGAAGGAGGAAGGAAGGAAGGAAGGAAGGAAGAAAGAAAGAAAGAAAGAAAGAAAGAAAGAAGAAAGAAAGAAAGAAAGAAGAAAGAAAGAAAGAAAGAAAGAAAGAAAGAAAGAAAAGAAAGAAAGAAGAAAGGTGAGAGAGGGAGGGGAGGAGAAGAGGTGGAGGAGGAAGGAGGGAGGGAAGGAGGGAGGGAAGGAAGGAAGGAAGGAAAGAAAGAAAGAGAGAGAGAGGGAGGGAGGGAGGGAAGGAGGGAGGGAGGGAGGGAGGGAAGGGAGAAAGGAAGGAAGGAAAGAAAGAGAGAGAGAGGAAGGGAGGGAGGGAAGGAAGGAGGGAGGGAGGGAAGGAAGGAGGAAAGGAAGGAAGGAAGGGAGGGGAGGGGGAATCTTTGTACTCAGGATTGAACTGAAGTGTCTTTGGTACTCTCTGAGCATGTAAATGCACAAACTCAGAAGAAAGTGAACTCACAAACTCGTCAGACATTACCTTCGCTCCTACTTGCAATGTGTTTTGGGGAGCTTCAGATCAGCCACGGTGGGAAGCAGAATACCGGATTCCAAAGATCAGGCCTGATCTTGCAAAATCTTTGTTGCATTCTTTATGTCACTCTTTGCCAACTGGTAGCCCTCCAACACTGGAAGTCTTTCAGAAGAGATTGGACAACCGTTTGTCTGAAAGGGCACAGGTTTTCCTGCCTGGGCAGGGGGCTGGACTAGAAGACCTCCAAGGTCCCTTACAACTCTTGTCATCCTAAGCTGCCTATATTTATGTTTGGATGAGCCAATTAAACTTTGAAAGCACAAAGCAGTGGATCGGCCCACTTTCCTTTGATAAGACCCTCGCATACGTGCTCCAGAACCTCTGATCTCTGAAAAGCTGGCTTATTTATTCCCCAGCCTTGAATGGCCTTCTCCGGCTGGAACCCTCCCCCCTGCTTTGGGCTGGAGAGAGGACCACCCCAGGCCACGGACTTTCACTACTTAGGTTTATTTTCAAGCTTCAGCTGCTTAAACTCTTTGCAAAAATAAAAAAAAATAGTCTTCTGCAGGAATCCGGAGACTCGACCGGATACAGGGGCTGGAAAGTTTTTGCAAATCTGAGCTCCCGCCAGCTTGGGCTGGCGGATCAGTCCTTGATAAAGAAGGCGTTCCTGCGCACCATCATGTTCTTCAACGTGGGCTTCATGACACCAGTCAGGGCCATCCACCGTTTGCCCTTCCGAAGCCTTGATGTCGGCCAAAGCCTGCATCTGTTGGGCTTCCGCCAGAACATCGGGGATCTGAGGACTGATCACCGGGTGAAGGTCCGTGTACTGGATGCAGTGGTAGATCCGTGGCTGTGGGGAAGAAAGCCTGGTTACACGTGCATTGTCTGACCCGCTGCGACTTAAGCCTCTAAACATGGGCGCTTAAGTTGCGGCAGCCGCCCCAAACGCCAATACAATCCAGGGTTGCATAAACAGAGGCATAGAATCAAGATCGCGCAAAAGTATTAGTACCGCTTGATAAAACCCCAGTGAGACCACACCGGGAATCCTGCAGCCAATTTTGGTCACCATATCACAAAAAAGATGTTGAGAGTTTGGAAAAATTTCAGAGAAAAGCAACTAAGGCCTGGAGACTAAAAACATACAAAGAATGGCTGCAGGACTTGGGGTATGGCCAGTCTAGAGAAAATAAGAAACAGGGGAGACACGATAGCAATATTCCAGTATTTGACGGGTTGCCACAAAGAAGAGGAGGGGGTCAGGTTATTCATCAAAGCACCTGAAAGCAGGACAAGAAGCCACGGATGGAAACTCATCAAGCAGAGAAGCAACCTGGAATTAAGGAGAAATGTCCTGACAGGGAGGACAATTAACCAGTGGAACAACTTGCCACCAGAAATTGTGGGGGCTCCATCCCTGGAGGTTTTTAAGAAGAGACTGGACAATCAACTGTCTGAGATGGCATAGGTTCTCCTGCTTGAGTACGGGGTTGGACTAGAAGACCTCCAGCTCTATTCTGTTCTACTCTACTCTACTCTACTCTACTCTACTCTACTCTACTCTACTCTATTCTATTCTATTGTGGAACGATCCTTGGCTCCATTTGTATAGGTATAATTTTATTAGAAGCCAAGAATATTGCAATAATGGTATAGGGTTCCTGCCTAAGCAGGGGGTTGGACTAGATGACCTCCAAGGTCACTTCCAACTTTTTTATTCTTCTTGCTGTTGTTCTTGTTCTTGTTCTTGTTATGTTATATATACTGCTCAAACAAATAAAGCGAACACAAGATAAGACATCCTACTATTAAATACAGTGCATTGTGTTGTTTAAGTGTTCCCTTTATTTATTTTTTTGAGCAGTATATTTTTTTACAGGTTGTCCTCTACTTACGACCACAATTGAGTCAAAATGTTTTGTTGCTAAGCGAGGAACTTGTGAAGTGAGTTTTGCCCCATTTTGCGACCTTTTTGGCCGCTGCAGTGAAGTGAATCACTATGGTTGTTAAGTTAGCAACCCGGCCGTTAAATGAATCTGGCTCCCCCCCCCTCCCCATTGACTTTGCTTGTCAGAAGGTCTCCAAAGGGATTACGTGACCCCCGGGAACACCGCGACGGTCATAAATATGAATCGGTTTTGCAAAGCTTCTGAATTTACCGCAGGGGAGGTTGCAACCGTCGTGAGTGCGAAAAACAATCGCAAGTCACTTTTTTCCGGTGCTGTTGTAACTTTGAACGGTCACTAAACGAGCTGTCGTATGTCGAGGACCCCCTGTGATATAAGACCAGTAAAACCACTGGCGGAAAGTTGCCAGTGAAAGGCAGGAGAGGAGAAGGGAAACCATGCAAAAGGCAGCGTGTAAACATTAACTAAGGAGATGAAAGAAAACGAGCAGGAATTGTTCGGATGTTTGTTTAGGAGAACTGAGACTTCAGCAAGAGAGATAAACTTATGACAACACAAAACCCCGTGCTGGTCAAAAGCAGCTGTAGAGAGCAGGCAGGAGGCATGAAACAACACACAAACACGGCCACGGCATGTCTGGAGCGGCTGGGGTTGGGGAGACCATCCAGACGCTCAGCTCATTCTAGCAAGTTCGGACTGGAGACCTCGGGCCTAGAATCTGCTGTGTCCCCTTTGACAGAAGACGAAAAAGTTCCACCAAAGCCTAAATAAAAAACTAGCAAGACCAGCCCTACCGACACGGAGGTGGTAAGTCACGAGTATCTAAGCAGAGAGCAAATTCCCTACTCCCTCCTAGCACTGATGATGTTTCCTAGTTGGGTCATGAAATGTCTGCAAGAAAAGGCCAGGCTCAGAGAGCAACAAGAGCCCCACAGTCCTCCTCCTCCTCCTCCTCCTACTAATACTCCTCTCCGCAAACCTCACACCCTTCGAACACTGATGATGTTAGTTGGGTCATGAAATGTCTGCAAGAAAACCACCAAGCTCAGAGAGCACCAAGGACCCCACAGCCCTCCTCCTCCTCCTCCTCTTCCTCCTCCTCCTCCTCCTCCTCCTCCTCCTCCTCCTCCTCACAAAGCCAACTCCCTTCTTGCACTGATGATGATCCCTAGTTGGTCATGAAACGTGCAAGAAAACCACCTGGCTCAGAGACCACTAAGGACCCCACAGTCCTCCTCCACTCCACAACCCCCACTCCATTCTAGCACTGATGCTGCTACCTAGTTGGGTCATGCAATGTCTGCAAGAAAACATCCAAGATCAGAGAACGCCAAAAACCCCACAGTCCATTTCTTCCTCCTCCTCCTCCTCCTCCTCCTCCTCCTCCTCCTCCTCCTCCTCCTCCTCCTCCTCCTCCTCCTCCTCTCCTTTTCCTTGTCCTTTCTGCAAACCCCCCTCCCTTCTAGCACTGATGATGTTCCCTAGTTGGGTCATGAAACGTCTGCAAGAAAACAACCCAGCTCAGAGAGCACCAAGGGCCCCACAGTCCTCCTCCTCCTCCTCCTCCTCTTCCTCCTCCTCCTCCTCCTCCTTTCTAGCACTGATGATGTTAGCTAGTTGGGTCATGAAATGTCTGCAAGAAAACATCCAAGATCAGAGAGCACCAAGGACCCCACAGTCTTCCTCCTCCTCTTCTTCTTCCTCCTCCTCCTATCCTCTCTACAAACCCCACACCCTCCTCCTCTTCTTCCTCCACCTCTTCCTCCTCCTCCTCCTCCTCCTCCCCACGCATACCCCACTCCCTTCTAACTCTGATGACGTTACCTAGTTTGGTAACAAAACATCCGCAAAAAAAACCCAACCAAGATCCGAGGGCACCAAGGATTCCCAAATCCTATCGAAATCCTTCCTTTCAGTGGTAACGTACAACAAAACACAAAACTGTAAACCGGGACAGAAGTGATCTCTGGAAGCAGATGGCAGCCTTGGCAGATGGCGGGACCAGGAACACCAGTGAACGCCCCACCCACTTGAGATGTTGGCTCATGCGAGCTGTGGGCCTTCCCCTTCGTCCAAAGCTCCCTTTACTCTGCTCACCTGGTCCTTGTTGGCCACCGAGGCCTTCACCTCCGGAAGCTGCTTCAGCAAAGGCCGGCGCCCCTTCTGCTTGTAGGCATGACCCAGGATGTCGCTTTCTGCAGACAAATCAGAGAACGCTACTCAGGCATCTTCTGCAGCTCAGGATCCACCACCAGCTTTCCCCTAACCTTTTCCACGGAGGATCTCCGGCAACATCTCACCCTAGCGATCTTCCAAAGGTCCTGATCTTTCTCCCCCCCCCCCCAAAGTGTAGTAAGGCAGGGCTTTTCAACTGTGGTATGTTGGCACCTGGCAGGTGGTACGCGACCATCCTAGAAAAGTGGTACCCGGGGAGGGGAATGAGCTGAACCGGTGGCAGCACCGCACAAGCCTGAGCGAGAGACGGCTGGAGCTGCAGGGGCTGTCGGGGCTCAGCAGAAGTGCCAGGATTAGCGCCAGGATCCAGCTGGAGCTCAGCACTGATCCTGCGCTTCTGCTGAGTCCAGAACAAGCGCCGATCGGCTGGAATGTTGCAGCATCTGCAGGGTCTTGTGATTTACAGTCAGATGCTTGGCAACTGATTCATATTTATGACGGTCACAGTGTCCCAGGGTCATGTGAAGTGACCAAAACCTGCTGCAACCACCCAGCAGACGGAGGAAATAAAAACCAAACACACTCCCACCCCACCCCCACTGCCAATCCTCAACAGAAATGTTCACAACAATGAAAACCTCGGACAGGAGGAAGAGCACCGCCGGGCGGGCAGGCAGGTCTCTTGCTCGGCTGTGGCTTGGGGGGGCACTTTTTTCAGTGCCATTGTAACTTCGAACAGTCACTAAGCAAACTGTTGTAAGTCGAGGACTCTCTGTACTTCATCACTTTTTTCCTTTTTTTTTTTTTTTGGTTATCAAGTTTTTGACACCTTGCTAGGCGACTGGTGGTGCTCGGGATGTTGCCATATCCTAAAAGTGGTACAATGGGTGAAAAGGTTGAAAAGCCCTGTAGTAGGGTCCTGGTAGACCTTATTTACTTATGAAGGGGGACTTGTCTGGTGTCGGGTGTGAAAAGTCAGGTCCACCCCTGAAGGTCCAGTTAAACTGACGCATTGCTAATCATGGCAAGGCACAGGGATCTTCTCCATTAACAACTGGCACCTGCTAGGAGTTAGATCAAAGTCCAAGGAATTCAGGGAGTTTGGACTTAATTTGCGGCCATGTAGAGATTCTAGGCTGGTGCCTCGCTTGACTCCACCCCCAATTTCTACCACTCCTTCACCTACATCTGGACACATCAGATCTTGTATGGTTTTCAATGTGTGTGTGTGTGTTTTTTTGTAAAATCTAAGCCTGAGGTCCCCAATCTGTGGGCCGTAGCCCCCTACCGGGCTGTGGCACTCACCGCCATTCACGCTAGTGCCGTGGAGGCGTGACAAAAACAGGGCGCCGCGTGGCCTAAAAGGGGGCACCACGCAGCAAAAAATGGCAAAAACTGGGCAGGGCTAGTGAGAGCCACATGGGTGCTAGTGCCACCCTACTTGCATCATGCAGACACTAGCACCGCCCCATTTGTGTCACACACGTGTACTTGCGGGCCCCGTTTGTGCGCGCACACATAAAATGCTTCCCCCCCTCCCTTTCCCTCTGGTCCACCAGTCAAGGAAGGTTGGGGACCTTTGACCCAGCTGCACTTGTTCTAAAATCCGGCACCCCCTAAACTTAAACACAGGCAGTCCTCGCACTGTGAAGTGTATCACTGCAGTTGTGAAGTCACACGGTTGTTAAGTGAACCTGGCTTTGTTTGTCCAAAGGTCGCAGAAGGGGATCACACGAGCCCGGGACACGGCAACCATCGTAAGTGTGAGGCAGTTGCTGAGCATCCCGATTTTGATCACGCGACCCACGGGGGACGCCGCAACGGGTTCTAAGTGTGAAAAACGGCCACAGGTCCCTTTTTCCGGCGCCATTATAACTTTGGACGGCCGCTAAGTGAACCGTTGTAAGCTGAGGTCTACCTGGATGATGTCCACCTACATTTTGCCCCTTTAACGCTAAGCTACCGTTTTCCCCTCTAAATATATATATTTTTTTTCCTGGATAACGGACGTAACCCAAGTGCTGGGAATAAGGTGACTTTGATTTTTTTTTTTCCTCTGCAGATTATATTGGAAATGAAAAGAAAAAGAAAAAAAGAAGACAAGAGCTCCACTCGGCCAGGTAAGCTTATCAAGGCGACACTAAGCGGGGTGTGAATTTAATAAAACAAAAACATAAATATAAATGAGCTCGCCTTGCCAGACTCCTCCCACATCTGGAAGGAGACCTCGATTTGCTCGTCGTTATACTGGGCCATCCGGTTCTCCTTCTGGATGAGGTCCTGCATCCTCTCCACGGTGTCGATGCTGAAGGAGGACCTGGGGCTGAGGAAGTCCATCAGAAGGGACTGCTGCGTCCGCTGCTGGCTCAGGGTCTGGACTATTTTGCGGGTGCTCCTGCGAGAGAGCAGGCGGGACGGAAGAAGGCACCGTCAGCGCCTCTCCTCCCGAAGAAGGCCCAGGACTCATGGAACCTAGAACCAGGAATCTAGAATGCTCCAACACGGGGAGATTTTAAAGAAGAGATTGGCCAACCGTTTGGCTGAAACGGTATAGGGTCTCCTG
>CM044356.1:1995704-2010704 GCA_024294585.1 Vipera latastei
AAGAGGAGGAGGAGGAGGAGGAGGAGGAGGAGGAGGAGGAGGAGGAGGAGGAGGAGGAGGAGGAGGAGGAGGAGGAGGAGGAGGAGGAATGTCTCTGGGTACTCTGAGCTTGGTGGTTTTCTTGCAGACATTTCATGACCCAACTAAGCCATGTCATCAGTGCTACAAGGGAGAGAGGTTTGGGAGAAGGAGGAGGAGGAGGAGAAAGAGGAGGAGGAAGAGGAGGAGGAGGGTTAGTAGGTAACATCTTCAGCCATGTATAGCACATTTAATGATTTGTAGAACAGAGGAGCCCCAGGAAAACGCGCACCAAAGGAAAACCAACCTTGGCCAGGCTAGCTAAAACGTAGCAGCTCGGAAGAATGCCTATCTGGACAAAAATCCCTTTTTCTCATCCTCCTGCCCCCCACCCCACCCCGTCCCAAACTAGCTCCCCCATTTCGCCTCCAAGACCCCCGAAGAGGCCTTACCGACGTGTCTGCCCGTCAACAGCCAGAGTTTGATGGTGCAGTCCTGGCTGGCCGTCAGCACCGCTTGGAATTTTTCCACGTATCTGAGGCTGATCACGTTTTTCACGTGGCCCCGCCAGGAACTCAGGCAGACGGGGGGGGATCAGGGTGGTGACCCAGCCTTCGTGTTCCTGTGGAGGGGGGGGGAAAGAGAGAGAGAGAGAGAGAGGCCGGAGTGCATTGTGGGAAAGCAGGCCAGCAATCCAGAGAAGAAAAGGGGGGCGGGGGGAAAATGAGACGTCGCAACCGTCGTAAATACAGGAAGTCCTCGACTTACGACAGTCCGCAAAGTGACCGTCAGAAGTTGCAACGGCACTGGCAAAAAGTGACTTTCGTCCATTTTGCACCCTTACCCCAACCGTTGCAGCCTCCCCACGGTCACGGGATCAGAGTTCAGAGGCTCGGCAACTACCTCGTACTTACGACTCTTTATGATTGTACAGGTGGTCCTCAACTCACCATCATTCGCTTAGTGACCGTTTGAAGTTACCACAGTGCTGGGAAAAGTCACAGGGCCGTTGTTTTTTTTCAGATTTGTGACCTTTGCCGCCCTCCCCGTGATCAGAATTCAAATTATGACAGTGTCGCTGTGTCCCTTTTTGTGACCTTCTGACCGACAAACTCCACGGGGGGGGGGATCCAGACTCACTTCGCAACCGGGTTGCTCACTTAACGACTGTCAGATGCCAAGCACCTAATTTTGATCATGTAACTGGTGGTAAGTGTGAAAACCAGTTTTAAGTCACGTCTTTTAGCACCAGTGTAATTTTGAACGGTTGCTAAACAAATGGCTGTCAGTCAAGAATGACTGATACATTGTTCCTGCCAGCTCAATTCTCAATAGGACATGATCATATGGCAACAACGAGCAACAAAGATTAGGGGACTAGAGGCTAAAACATACAAGGAATGGGTGCTGGAATTGGGTCTGTCTAGTTGAATGAAGAGAAGGACGAGGGGGGGACATGATAGCAGTGTTCTGATATCTCAGGGGCTGCCCCAAAGAAGAGGCAGTCAAGCTATCCTCCAAAGCGCCTGAAGGCAGCACAAGAAACAACGGATGGAAACTCATCAAGGAGAGAAGCAACCTAGAACTAAGGAGAAACTTCCTGACAGTCAGAACAATTAACCAGTGGAACAACCTGCCTCCAGAAGCTGTGAATGCTCCAATACTGGAAGTTTTGAAGAAGAGATTGGACAGCCATTTGTCTGAAATGGTATAGGGCAGGGGTAGGCAACCTTGGCTCTTTTATGACTTGTGGACGTCAACTCCCAGAATGGCTGGCTCAGCTGGCTCAGGAATTCTGGGAGTTGAAGTCCACGAGTCATAAAAGAGCCGAGGTTGCCTACCCCTGGTATAGGGTCCTCCTGCTTCATCAGGGGGTTGAACTAGAAGACCTCCAAGGCCCCTTCCAACTCTGCTATTCTTTTATTCTGTCTACCAAAGAGAAGGACGAGGGGGGACAAGATAGCAGCCTTCCAGTATCTCAGGGGCTGCCCCAAAGAGGAGGGAGTCAAGCTCTTCTCCAAAGCCCCTGAAGGCAGGACAAGAAGCAACGGAGGGAAAATTACCAAGGAGATAAAATCACCAACTAATCAAGGACAGAAGTGACCCAGAACTACGTAGATATTTTGTGACCATGAGAACACTTAACCAGTGGAAGAGCTTGCCACCAGAAGTTGTGGATGGTGCATCACTGGAGGCTTTTAAGAAGAGATTGCAAAGCCATTTGTTTGCAATGGTATGTGATCTCCTGCTTGAGCAGGGGGTTGGACTAGAAGACCTCTAAGGTCCCTTCCAACTCTGTTATTCTGCTCTTCTGCTAACCTGCTGGATTGGTCTATCTTCTGAGAAAGTCAAAGCAATTCTGCAGTAATCTGGGATTAAGTCACAGAAGGGGTTCCTCTTGGGCGGAGATTCGTCAGCCAGATCTAACTTGGAATCTTCTACTTCAGGTCCTGTGCAGTAATCCATGATGTCCCAGATCTGGAGAAAGAGGACAGGAAGGAGAGGAAGAGGAAAGGGGGAGGAGAAGGAAGAGAAGGAGAAGAGAAGGAAGAGGAGAAAAGAAGGAAGGAGGGAAGGAGAAAAGGAAGATAGAAAAGGAAGAAGAGAAAGAGAAGAGGAGAAGAGAGAAGAGAAGAAAGAGAAGAAAAAGGAAGAAGGGAAAGAGAAGAGGAAAGAGAAGGAGAAGGAAGAGAAGGAGAGAAGGAAGAGAAGGAGAAGAGAAGGAAGAGAAGGAGAAGGAAGAAGGTGAGAAGGAAGAAGGGAGAGAAGGAGAAGAAAAGGAAGAAGGAAGGAGAAGAAGAAGAGAAGGAAGAGGAGAAAAGAAGGAAGGAGAGAAGGAGAAAAGGAAGATGGAAAAGGAAGAAAAGAAAGAAGAGGAGAAGGAAGAAGAGAAGAAAGAGAAGAAAAAGGAAGAAGAGAGAGGAGGAGAGAAGGAGAAGAGAAGGAAGAGAAGAAGAGAAGGAAGGGAAGGAGAAGAGAAGAGGAAGGAGAGAAGGAGAAGGAAGAGAAGGAGAAGAAAGAAGAGAAGGAGAAGAGAAGGAAGAAAAGGAGAAGGAAGAAGATGAGGGAAAAGGAAGAGAAAGAGAAGAAAAGGGAGAAGGAGAAGGAAGAAGACGAGAAGAGGAAGAGAAGGAGAAGAGAAGGAAGAGGAGAAAAGAAGGAAGGAGAAAAGGAAGATGGAAAAGGAAGAAGAGAAAGAGAAGGGAAGGGAAAAGAGAAGAAGGAAGAAGAGAAAGAGAAGAGGAAAGAGAAGGAGAAGAGAAGGAAAAGAAGGAGAAGGAAGAGAAGGAGAAGGAAGAGAAGGAGAGAAGGAAGAGAAGAAGAGAAGAGGTAGAGAAGGAGAGAAGGAGAAGAGAAGGAAGAGAAGGAGAGAAGGAAGAGAAGGAGAAGAGAAGGAAGAGAAGAAGGAAGAAGATGAGAAGGTAAAGGAAGAGAAAGAGAAGAAAAGGAAGAAGGAGAAGGAAGATGAGAAGAGGAAGAGAAGGAGAAGAGAAGGAAGAGGAGAAAAGAAGGAAGAAGAGAAGAAGAAAAGGAAGATGGAAAAGGAAGAAGAGAAAGAGAAGAGGAGAAGGGAGAAGAGAAGAAAGAGAAGAAGAAGAAAGAAGAAAAAGAGAAGAGGAAAGAGAAGGAGAAGGAAGAGAAGGAGAGAAGAAAGAGAAGGAGAAGAGAAGGAAGAGAAGGAGGAAGAAGAGGAGGAGGATGGAGAAAGAGAAAGAGGAGGAAGAGAAGGAATAGAAATAATAATACTGACCTTGATGTAACCCAAGGAACCTCCACTTCTGCTCAATTTTACACTTCTTTACATTTTCCCAGTCACTGGACCTGCCAGTCCCAGCCGTGAATTCGAGTCCGTACATCTTTCTGCCTTTTTGAACTCAACACCCACTTCCGGAAGTCCGTTCTGAGCCAGAGAAGCTTGCCAGGCCCAGAACGGCTCACCGGAAGTGCGTGGATGCCACTTCCGGAAGTCCATTCCAGGCCTCAGAGGCCCAGACCCAGAACGGACTTCCGGAAGCAGCACCCACGCAGAGAACCAGTTTTTCAGCAATTTCGAATCCCACCACTGGTTACAAACGTCGTAAATCCATGCCCGCTGCCGATTGCCGGATTTTAATTGCATAACCGTGAGGTGGCTGCGATGGTTATAAGTATGAGGACTGGTTTAAAGTCACTTTTCTCAGTGCTGTTGCAATTTCTAATGGTCGCTAAACAAAAGTCTGTTTGTCGAGAATTACCTCTATGGAGATCCTCTGTCGTCCAGGCCCTGGTTGTCCCCAAGGTGTTTTTTCAGGAGGCAACTGGACTTTCTTGTTTTTCTTTTGAAGACGTTTCACTTCCCATCCAAGAAGCTTCCTCGGGTTCTGACCGGATGGTGGGGAAAGGGAAGGATTTATACTCCTTGCAGACAGCTGGTCATTTGCATCCTTTGGGAGAGTCCTTGAGGCCACTTGGAGGTTGACCTCTGTCTTCAAGATCACCTGAGTGGTGCAAATGGGTGTGGAGCCTTCTTGGCTGCAGGATGTCTTCTGCCCTGGGGCCCTTCCTGGTTGAAGATGGGCACAGGATGATGGGGATGAGTCTGCGTCGTCTGCATCTCCATCTGAAGCACAAATGGTTCTTCTAGTCTGCAATGTTTTCTGGACATCCGTTCCTGCTCCCACACCCTTTGAAGGGTGTCCATCCCAAAGGGCCTGGCTAAATGTCCATGGAGATTCTCAGCCATCCAGCTCACGGTTGTTCCAAAGGGGCTTTTTCAAGAGGCAACTGGACTTTCTTGTTTTTCTTTTGAAGACATTTCGCTTCTCATCCCAGAAGCTTCTTCAGGTTCTGACTGGATGGTGGGCAATGGAAGGATTTATACTCCTTGCAGACAGCTGGTCATTTGCCTCCTTTTAGAGAGTCATTGAGGCCACTTGGAGGTTGACCTCTGTCTTCGTCACCTGAGAGGTGCAAATGGGTGTGGAGCCTTCTTGGAACTGTGGAAAGGACTGTGTTGTAGACTGGAGATAGATGATGTCGGATCCCTCCCTACTCAGGTGACCCTCAGGACACCGCAAGTGGCCTGAATGACTCTCTAGAAGAAGGCAAATGACCAGCTGTCTGCAAGGAGTATAAATCCTTCCCTTCCCCCACCATCCAGTCAGAACCTGAGGAAGTTTCTTGGGTGAGAAGCGAAACGTCTTCAAAAGAAAAACAAGAAAGTCCAGTTGCCTGGTGGGGAATGGAAGGATTTGTCTTCTTTGTAGTCAGCTGGTCATTAGTACTCTTTCTGAAAGTCGTTGGGGCCACTTGGGCTTTATTTGTATCCTATATCCAAGTGGCCGCAACTGTTGTGATTCTGTGCCAGCCTGTGATCCTGGCAGCTGAGTCCGGGGAATCAGAGGAGGAGGAGGAAGGGCCTGGGGAAGCCATCAGAGTCGGAGGAAGGCTCTGATGAGCTCCAGGACTTACAAAGTGAGGAAGAACCTGGCCCCTCCAATTGTGATCAAGCTGAAAGCCAGCTGGGCTGGGAGGCAAAGTCAGACTCGGAGGAAGCACAGCTGGAAGACCTCAGAGACGCTCAAAACGTAAACAGGTCACACGAGTAAATCAGAGGGAGGCAGTGGGGCGACTCCAGGGGAGAAGGAGAAAGCAGTGAGCAGCCACACTTTGGGGGCTGCGTAACAAAAATGGAATGTGTGGGCAGGGCTGGTTGCTGGAGTCAACCGTTTGCAAACAACTTCTGTGTCAAGAGATGATGGTCTGTTTATTTTATCAGTGAGTAAATCTCCTGTTTTGGCTTGTGCTCCGTTCTGTTTGCGGACGCGGCCTGTAACTTCAATAAAAGGGGTTTATTTATTTACTGCTAAATTAGGGGTTGCCTTGTGAAGTAACAAGGAGGTACGTAGGCTGGGACAGAACAGCAACAGCTCCCAGGAAGAGCACTAACAACCAGATGACTACAAAGAATATAAATCCTTCCATTCCCCACCATCCGGTCAGAACCTGAGGAAGCTTCTTGGGTGAGAAGCGAAACGTCTTCAAAAGAAAAACAAGAACGTCCAGTTGGCTCTTGAAAAAAGCCCCTTTGGGGAGGGCTACCTCTACGACTCCCTTAAAACAAATCCTTTGCACGTTGTCCAAAATCAACTCATTTCCAGGCCCAGCTTGAGAAGGTCAAGATTCAAGGAGCAGTTTTATGATTGTACAGGCAGTCCTCGACTTACAACCATTTGTTTATTGACCGTTTGAAGCTGCAATGGTGCTGAAAAAAGTGACTTATGAGCATTTTCCCCCACATACAACCGTTGCAGCCTCCCCGTGGTGACGTGGTCAAATTTCTGACGCTTGGCCACCAGCTTGTATTTATGATGGTTGCAGCGTCCCGGGGTCACGTGATTTCCCCCTTTTGTGACCATCCGCCAAGCAAAGTCATTGGGGAAGCCCGATTTACTTAACCACCACGTCACTACTAACTGCAGTGATTCGCTTAACAACTGTGGCAAGGAAAGGTCGTAAAACGGGGCAAAATCCTTTGCGCGTATGGTGCAGGAATTCAGGGTGTCCCAGATCCTGAGTCAACCGTTCGTTGAGTGACTACAAGGGCCCTGGAAAAAGTGTCACACTTATGACCGTTGCTGCATTCCCAGGGACACCTGATCAAACTTCGGACGGTTGCAATGTCCTGAGCTGATCCCCTTTTGTGACTTTCTGACCAACGAAGTCAGTGGGGAAGCCAGACTTACTTAACAGCCGCGTTACTGACTTAACGACGGAAGTGATTCGCTTAACAACCGTGGCCAGGAAAGGTCATAAAATGAGTCAAAGTTCACTTAGCAACTCTCTTAGCAAAGGAAATTTTGGCTCGCTCAGTTCTACCTTGCCCCTTGCCTCTTCTCATTCTGAACAAGTCTGACTTTGGGAGAATTAAAACTGATGGCTGAGTCCGCAGGTTCCCTGGAATAACATGTCTTTTAAATCTACTCCGGCAATTCATCAACCCTTGTCTGTAAAAATAATGCATAGATGATGCCGCCTTGTCCTAAAAATACATTATGGCCATCAGTTTCTGGATTGTGTTGGAAGAGTGACAGGCAAATTGAGATATATTGGCCTCTCCAGTCATTTGCCCAGAGAGGATGGCAGGTTTTGAGGAAATTGGAAGCTTTACCTGAGACACACACACCCCTTTATTAATGCTGGTGGAGATTTATGGTCCAGTTCTCCAAGGACATAAAATGAGTCGAAATATACAAGATGTAACTTCAAAGTGTGCCACTTCCAGAAACAACACGGGCAGTTTAATTAATTTGAGGAACTTTTTTATGGAGGTGGAGGAGGAGGAGGAAGAGGAGGAGCAGGAGGAAGAGGAAGAAAAAGGAGGAGGAGAGGAGAAGAAGGAGGAGGAAGAGGGGGGGGAGGAGAAGAAGAGGGGAAGGGAAGGGGGAGAAAGAAGAAGAGGAAGAGGAAGAAGAGGAAGGAGGAGGAGGAGGAGAGGAGAGGAGAAGAAGGAGGTAGAAGAAGAAGAGGAGGAGGAGGAGGAGAAGTAGTAGAAATAATAATAATAATTATTATTATTATTATTATTATTATTATTATTATTATTATTATTATTATTATTATTATTATTATTATTAAAAAAATAGTAGTAATAATAATAGTAAAAATAATACTGACCTTGATGTAACCCAAGGAATCTCCGGTTAAGAGGATCAACTCTTTGTCATCTGTGGACATGGTGGTGACCACACTGTCCCGGCTGCCTTCGTGGCTAGCTCGGAATTTGCCCAACATCCCTCCTCTATTTTCCACCGACCAGGCATAAAGAAAGCCGTCCATGCAACTGGTGAGCAAAATGGCCACGTTGGGCTTCCGTTCACGAGTCTTCAGGAAGAGAACCTGAAGAGGTCGAAACGTTGCAATACTGTGGTTGAAGGTCACAGGGACTTCTTCAGCCAATCTCACTGTATACATGTGGTACTTTGACAAGAAAGGTTCATTCGTTCATTCATAACCCCATGGTTGCCACTCATCTTCTCCAATAAGGAAAATAAGATTCTCTTCTAGCACCTATGATGTTCCCTCGTTGGGTCATGAAACATCTTCAAGAAAGCAACCAAGCTCAAAGAGCACCAGGTGCCCCACAGTCTTCCTCCTCCTCCTCCTCCTCCTCCTCCTCCTCCTCCTCCTCCTCCTCCTCCTCCTCCTCCACTCTCTTCTAGCACTGACAGTGTTTCCTAGTTGGGTCATGAAACATCTTCAAGGAAGCAACCAAGCTCAAAGAGTACCAGGTACCCCACAGTCTTCTTCCTCCTCCTCCTCCTCCTCCTCCTCCTCCCTCCCTCCCTCCCTCCCTCCTCCCCTCCCTCCCTCCCTTCCTTCCTTCCTTCCTTCCTTCCTTCCTTCCTTCCTTCCTTTCTTCCTTCCCTCCACAAAGCTCACTCCCTTCAGGCTTTGTTGATGTTCCCTATTTGGGTTATGAAACATCTGCAAAAAAAAAACACCCACCCAGCAAAAAGATCACCAGGTACCCTGCAGTTCAACCCTGAGCTACAGATACAGGTAAGTCCTCAATGAGGCCAGTTCAGTCCATAAGCAAGATAGTGGTTAAGTCAGTTTTCCCCCACCCACCCCCCATTTTACAGCCTTTCGTGCCTCAGTTACTAAGTGTAACCCCCCATCAAAGGCCCTCCAGCCAGACTCCCTAGCTGTCTGCATTTCCATTTATCTCCCCTGCATTTCCATTTATCTCCCCTTATTTCTATTATTCGTGTTTATAGTCAGTTCAGCTTTGAGCAAAAACTGCAGTTTCAGATTCTTCTATTTGGGCTCAGATGAGCCACGGATGGATAAATGAGGCCAGTAAAATTGTAGGCCACACAACTCAGCTTTCGGTGAAAGCCACGTTAGATGGCAATTACCCCGTGGATAGGAGAATAGATTTCGTTGACAAACTCTTTCTCCAAGAAAGGGGGGGACCCCAAAACCCACCACGTTTCCTGAGAGAAAAACGTCAGCCCAGGAGATGGCTTTTTCGATAATGGATTCGCTGTGTGGAGGGGAAAAAAACTATGCAAAAAGACTCGAGTTATTTGCAACGTGGCGGTTAAGAATGATATATATTTTCACTGCTGTGGGGTCCTTGGTGCTCTCTGAGCTGGGTGGTTTTCTTGCAGACGTTTCATGACCCAACTAGGCAACATCTCCAGTGCTAGAAGGGAGGGGGTTTGGAGACAAGAAGAGGACAAGGGGAAGGGGAAGAGGAGGAAGAGGAGGAGGGGAGGAAGAGGGGGAGGAGTGTGGGGTCCTTAGGTCCTCTGAGCTTGATGGTTTTCTTGCAGACGTTTCATGACCCAACTAGGTAACATCATCAGGGCTGATGAGATATTTCCATCCCGTGTCAAGCATTCTGTGTGCAACTAAGAAAAAGACCACTGTACTACTCAAAGTGTCAACTACTCTCCAGGGAGCTGGTAGAATATCTTAAGATCTAATGGGAGCAGTTACTCTTTGAGTAACTGTTTTCAGCAACAAGGGGCGCCTCCGATTAATGCTTCTAGCTAACTCAGCAAGAATGTGGGTTCCGATAGCAAGAATCTGGATTCTGATAAGAGCTGGTTCTTAGCAGCCAGAGACGAGAACTGCCCAGAAAGTTGAATTTTAATAAAAACCGAAAACTCCTTATAATGTGGGAAACACACCTCCTGGATTTGCAACTAGGCATTAAGAAGATCGTGCTAAGAAAATTATGGGCTGATATGAATTGTTGCATGGGACAATGCATAGTTTCTGGGCACACTCTAGATTTTTAGAATAGAATAGAGCTGGAAGGGACCTTGGAGGTCTTCTAGTCCAGCCCCCTGCTGAAGCCGGAGAACCTGTACCATCTCAGACAGGTGACTGTCTAGTCTCTTCTTAAAAATCTCCAGCGATGGAGCACCCATGATTTCTGGGGGTAAGCTGTTCCCCTAGTCTTCCCTGTGATCCACCCGTCATTTTGCATTTAGAGAGAATAGAAATAGAAATAGAAATAGAAATAGAAATAGAAATAATAGAAATAGAAATAGAAATAGAAATAGAAATAGAAATAATAGAAATAGAAATAGAAATAGAAATAATAGAAATAGAAATAGAAATAGAAATAGAAATAGAAATAATAGAAATAGAAATAGAAATAGAAATAGAAATAGAAATAGAAATAGAAATAGAAATAGAAATAGAAATAGAAATAGAAATAGAAATAGAAATAGAAATAGAAATAGAAATAGGGTAGGGTAGGGTAGGGAAGAGTAGAGTAGAGTAGAGTAGAGTAGAGTAGAGTAGAGTAGAGTAGAGTAGAGTAGAGTAGAACAGAACAGAACAGAACAGAACAAAATAGAATATATGGAATAGAATAGAATAGAATAGAATAGAATAGAATAGAATAGAATAGAATAGAATAGAATAGAATAGAATAGAATAGAATAGAATGGAATGGAATGGAATGGAATGGAATGGAATGGAATGGAATGGAATGGAATAGAATAGAATAGAATAGAATAGAATAGAATAGAATAGAATGGAATAGAATAGAATAGAAGATATGGAATGGAATGGAATGGAATAAGGAAAGAATAGAATAGAATAGAATAGAATAGAATAGAATAGAATAGAATAGAATAGAATAGAATAGAATAGAATAGAATAGAATAGAATAGAATAGAATAGAATAGAATAGAATAGAATCTGGAAGGGACCTTGAAGGTCTTCTAGTCCACCCCCCCTGCTCACTCAGGAAACCCTATACTATGACAGACAAGTGACTGTCTAGCCTCTTCTTAAAAATCTCCAGTGATGGAGCACCCACAATTTCTGGTGGCAAGCTGTTCCACTGGTTAATTGTCCTCCCTGTCAGGAAGTTTCTCCTTAGTTCCAGGTTTCAAAGTGATATATAAAGTGATTGCTCCCCTTTCTAAGGATCTTCTCACCTTGCACCTATGGGAGATCTATCTTCTTACTTAAGCATAAATAAAGAGATAATCATCTACCTTTCCGGCTCAGATCCTATTTTAGCAGAAAGCACAGCAGGCTAAGAACCTTGCCATGGTTTATAGCTCACCCCTCCGTCCGTACACTTCCAAACTCTTGGTGGACCTCACCACTGACCTTCTCTACTGATCTTTGGGAGGCCTTGATCTCTTCTTGCCATGACAAGCTCTCCTTCGTCAGGACAGTGCTCTCCAACATGCCCAGGGAACGGAGAAGGTTGTTACTCTTCATGAGGTTCTTGGAGCTCCAAGCTGCCTGTCAAGGTACAAGATCCAAGGTTGGTGTAGATTCTCAGTCCTCCAGGTCACGGTTGTGCTTTTTCAAAAGGCAACTGGACGTTCTGCTTCTCATCCAGTGCTGACTGACTGGTGGGGAATGGAAGGATTTATATCCTTTGCAGTTATCTGGTCATTAGTACTCTCTCTGAGAATCGTTGAGGCCACTTGGATACAGGATACAGATTAAAACCCAACAAGTGGCCTCAACGATTCTCAGAGAGAGTACTAACAAGCAGAGGACTGCAAAGGATATAAATCCTTCCATCCTCCACCCTTCAGTCAGAAGTGAAGAAGCTTCTTGGATGAGAAGCGAAACATCTTCAAGGAGAAAAAAAAAATCAAGAAAGTCCAGTTCCCTTTGTGAAAATCCAAAGTCACACCCAGCGTCATACCCTTCACCTCCCTTCTTCGAAGACCATCTATTGCTTTTCTCAGCCTCCACATCTACTCTATGGATTCAAGAAACCATGATTTAAACTACCCTGTGCAACCTGCTTGGTGATTAGCAATTGTATTCCATTTTGTATCGGAATTTTTTTCCCATTGCCGGCAATGGGGTGGGCCAAGTTTCTTCATGACACGTCTGGCCCTTTGGGCCAACAGTTTGACACCCCTATTCTATTCTGTTCTGTTCTGTTCTGTTCTGTAATTCTATTCTATAGTTCTATTCTATTCTATTCTGTAATCTATTCTATTCTGTATTCTATTCTATTTTGTAATCTATTGTTGTTCTGTTCTCTATTCTATTTTATTCTATTCTGTTCTGTTCTGTAACTTATTCTGTTCTGTTTTCTTCTATTCTATTCTGTTCTGTTTTGATCTATTCTGCAATCTATTCTATTGTCTAGTCTAGTCTAGTCAATGTAGTCTAGTCTAGTCTGTAAGGATTATGTTGGGAAACAGAATCCTTGTCCAATTTAGGCCGAAGAGAAGAGCGCAAAGCTTTCTCTGTGTCTACTGTAGGGTTAATCGCTCAAGATATCTCAGGCGCCCAAACTGTGGGAGAAGATCCAGGCCAGCCTTCCAGGAAGGAGAAACGGTAAAACCACCCACAACGGGCCGAAGTGAAATCACGCTGAATACAATTCCAGGAACCACCACAAGAGCTCTCCACGGGCCTCCTGCTTTTAGCATCAGCAAGCAGCCCAAGCCCACATTCTTCCTCCCTCCATCTCCATGGGTCTTCCTGGACCACCCATACCTGGGGCTTCGTGATCCGGCTTCCAAACGCAGCTGAAGACGGACGCTTGGTGGGACCAGAAGGTGTGGCAAGAGTTTTGGCGCTGGTGGGTCGCCCGGAGAGGGCAGGCTTTGAGGGACTCTGCCTCCTCGGGTAGGCCCAGTACTTGTTCTCGCTTTCACTCAGGTGGCTCTTCACCTTCTTGACCTCCTCGCTCTTGGGAGGAGGATCTGTACTCATGGCGAACTCCTAGTTCAGAAAGGATACTGTTTGAACTTCAAACCAGGGCAGGACCCGGTTTGCCTGAATCAATTTATTTCCATTTTCCCCCCCCCCCCACAAAAAAAATTCTGGAGCCCTTGGTCTGGCTGGCTGGGGGATTCTGGGAGTTGAAGGAGCCAACTTTGAAAACCACTGGGGTAAACTGAATGCCTTTGAGCAGGGCTCTTCGAACTTGGTCCTTGGATGACTTGTGGACTTCAACTCCCAGAATTCCTCAGCCAGGCAGCTCAGAGAGCACCCAGGGCCCCGCAGTTCCACCCCGAGCCAGAAATATTCCATCCTGTGGGCTTCCCCTACATTCTGGAGGAAGGGGCAACGTGGTGCAGCAGCAAAGGAGGCCCACTGTTTGGGCAGGGGCTAAAGGACCCTCCCTGGCGTGGAAGCCCTCCGCACCTACCCGTTTGGGAACGAGCGCCAGAGGACTCTCCGATGCGTTGAAGCGGCAGAAGGCTTGGCCAGAGTTGACGTACCAGAGAACAATGTCTCCGTTGCTGGAGCAGGTGACCAGAAGCCTGTTGGCATAGCCGTCCATGGAGTGGATGTCCTCTGCGTGGTAGGACTTCCAGTGCTTGCACTCAACGATGTTGTTCTCATCTTTGGAGTCCCTGCCAAGAAAGATGAAACAGCCTCGTCCTCACTGATCTTGGGGGGAGGGGGGGAGGAAGGACCGTGCATCTCCCCTCCTCCCCTCCAGACAGAAGAGGCACCCAACTCAACCTTTCTTCTCCTCCTCACTGTTTCCACCCTCCCCACAGTCCTCCTCCTCCTCCTCTCCACAAACTCCACTCGTTTCTGGTACCGATGAAGTTGCCTAGTTGGGTCATGAAATGCCTGAAAGAAAACCATCAAGCTCAGAGAGCACCAAGGACTCCACAATCTTCTTCCTCCTCCTCCTCCTCCTCCTCTCCGCAACCCCCCTCCCTTCTAGCACTGATGATGCTGCCTAGTTGGGTCATGAAACATCTGCAAGAAAACCACCCAGCTCAGAGAGCAACAAGGATTCCATACTCGTCGTCCTCCTCCTCTCTGCAAACCCCCCTCCCTTCTAGCACTGATGATGCCACCTAGTTGAGTCATGGAACATCTGAAGAAAATGGCCAAGCTCAGAGAACATCAAATTAAACTCTGAGTTTCCAAATATTCTTTTCTCTTCTCCTCTCCTGGTTCGGGGAAAATCACCTCCAGGGTTCAGAGAAGAGGCCTCCTCAGTTCTTCTCAGGAAGCATGAAATCCACTTCAAGCAAGTTCTGCTTCTTTGGGTGACCCCAGCTGGATGACGTCTTCTTCCCACCCTGTCCCTGGATTATTTGACCTCAGGAGAGGTCTGGATGGAAAGCAGAGGCCGTATCACCCAACCCAACCTTTCTTCTCCTCGCTGTTTCTTCCCTCCCCATCTGGAACAGGAAAGTTCACCCAAGTTGGCTTTGACTTACCGGTACCATGTCACCCTCTTGGTCCAATCGGTGATAAAAATCCTATGGTTCATGTAGAAGATGCAGTTGGTCTATTGGAAGGAGAGAAAAAGAAAAGGAGGAAGGAAGGGGGGGGGAAGCTACAGTACATACGTGGACAATCAGAATAGAACTGGAAGGGACCTTAGAGGTCTTCTAGTCCAACCCCCTGTTCAGGCAGCAGACCTTACACCATTTCAAACAAAGGGCTGTCCAGTCTCTTCTTAAAAACCTCCAGTAGTGAAGCATCCACAACTTCTGGTGGCAGGCTGTTCCACTGGTTAATTGTCCTCACTACTAGGAAGTTTCTCCTTAATTCCAGGTTGCTTCTTTCCTTGATGAGTTTCTTGTCCTGCCTTCAGGTGCTTTGGAGAAGAGGTGGAACCCCCCCCCCCCCTCTCTTCTTTGGGGCAGCCCCTCAAATTCTGGAAAACAGCTATCATTTATTTATTTATTTATTTTAATTCCATTTATATCCCGCCCTTCTCCGAAGACTCAGGGCGGCTTACAAGCTTAGCAGTAGCCTTCATTCTATGTATATGCCTGCTTATTAGGGCTTTCGCCCCCCCCAAGCGGCATTATTACAAAGTCAGCTTAATTGCCCCCAACAATCTGGGTCCTCATTTTACCTACCTCGGAAGGACGGAAGGCTGAGTCAACCTTGAGCCTGGTGGGACTCGAACCTGCACTAATTGCAGGCAGCTGGTGTTACTTAAGGAGGCATTAGCCCACTGCTCCACCAAGGCTCTTTTTATCATGTCCCCCCTAGACCTTCTTTTCTTTA
>CM044356.1:2015704-2159847 GCA_024294585.1 Vipera latastei
CTTTGTATTTCATATTTTGACAAACTGATAAAACTATTATTACAATAACAATAATATTTTTTTAAAAAAATCCAATTCCTGCCACCGTTGTTCCTATGTGCCTTCTATGCTTTAGCCTCCACTCCCCTCATCATCTTTGCTGCTCTTCTCTGCACTTGCAAATTCCACAAGAGGAATTGGAAGCTTCCTCGCCAGCAAAGCCTCACAACACACACACAGAAAAGGGGTGAGGCTTGTGTCACAATACTGGTTTTGTCAAGCGCCCCCCCCCCCAACCTACACACCACTGTAGGGACCACCTGCACCCTTGGCAAAGTCCACAAGAAAAATCTGAGACTTCCTTGCCAGCGGTTCTTAAGTGTGTGATCATCCGTGTGTCCCTGGTGACTCTCTGGGTTGTGTTTTTTCATTTGCAGATGTTGCATTGATAGCCCTAGACCAGGGGTGTCAAACTCAATTTCACTGAGGGCCGCATCAGCATTGCGGTTGCCCTCAGGGGGCCGGGTGGGTATGGCCAGGTTGGGCGTGGCCTACTGGGTGGGCATGGCCAGCTCTACATCGTTGGCATCAAGGGTGCCTATCAGTGGCGTAGCGTGGGGGGTGCAGGGGGGGCCGGCCGCACCGGGCGCAACATCTGGGGGGGGCGCGCTCGACGGCGCCGGGATCCGGCAGGGCGGAGGCACCGGAGCCCCAGCCGGGAAGGGCCTGACGCCCCACGGCGCGCCACACACACACACACACACAAACACACAACCACACAGCGTGACTCCTCCTTCGGGCTGCTCCGCCTTCGCTCCGGCGCTGGACGGAAGCCTTCTCTCCCTCCTCCCCCCCGCAAAGGAGAAGGCGGCTCCTGAGCGTGCACAGAGCGCGGCCCTCCTGCAAGCCCGGGGCTCTGCTGCGGAGGCTCTCCCAAGGCGCTCTCGGGGTTGCCAAAGGCGGGGGGGGGCGCGGCGGGGCTTGAAAGAGGGTGGATTTCCCGCGGGGGGAGGATCGCTGCAGCGTCTCTCCGGGGGTCCCTGCTCTGGAATGAAAGCTGCGTCGGCAGGTTGCCGATCCAACCGTGCATCGGCGATCGGGACCGCCCCCCCCGACACACGTCGCCAGCAGCGAGAGTTTCCAGCCAGGCCGGCGAATCTTTGGGGTGAGGTGCCAAAGAGAAGGAGGCGGCTTGGCTTGGATAAGCAGCGTCTGGGCAGAAAATAGGTCGGGCGCCGCAGCAAGTATGAACTCCTGGGGTTCAGCCTAAGCAGGCAAAGCTGCAGGGTGGGTTGGTTGGCTTTTCCGGCTTTGGAATAACCTTGGGAAGTTGAGGCATTGTAAGTTGGAAGTCATTGTTTGTCGCCTAACATGTTGGGTCAACCCCACGCCACATGCTAAGCCATAAACCGTGGTTGGTATCCAGGGTTTAGGACAAGATGGAGAAAACTAGCCAATTGTGGGATCATAAATCTTGATGAAGCCCATCATCGCTCCATGTGATGTATGCACTCAATCTACAAACGTAGTCCAAGCCTATTCACATCTGTTGTAAGGTCATTCTCTCATGGGGTTTATCCTGACGTCCACTAAGAGTGGAACAAACATGCCCCATTAACCATTTTCAACGCCATGTCCTCTCTTTGTCTCATCCTAAATCACAGCTGAGGCACCTTAAAGTTGCCTTGTTTCAATTTTAAACTAGCATTTTCCCTCTTCTCCAGAGACCCTTTTTTGCCTTGAACCTAACTCAGGGGTAGGCAACCTTGGCTCTTTTATGACTCATGGACTTCAACTCCCAGAATTCCTGAGCTAGTGGAAGAGACTCGAGAGCTAAAATCCACAGGTTAGGGGGCGCAAATTACTTGCCTTGCCCCGGGTGCTGACAACCCACGCTACGCCACTGGTGCCTATGGGGGCCTGGGCAGGAGTGGGACAGATCTGAGGGTCTCTGGCAGGAGGAGGCTCTCTGGGGCAGGGCCAAGGCAGTGGGGGCCGTTCCCTCACTGTTTCCAGGATGGCTTCGCGGGCCGCATGAAACCATGTCTGCCCTAGACAAATATAAATTTATATTCTTTGTAGTCACCTGGTCATTAGTACTCTTTCTGAGAGTCGTTATTTGTTTATCCTGTATCCAAGTGGCCTCAACAATTCTCAGGAAGAGTACTAACGAGCAGATGACTACAAAGAATATAAATCCCCCTCTATTCAGCCAATATTCCTCTCTAATTCCCTTAATATGTACTGTCCCTTCTTAGTATACTTCTCATTCTATCAATCAGATACAACATAGCTTTCTTACATTTATCAATAACTTTTAGTTTATATATATCTTAGTTGTTTTAACATTCCATCTTTTAGACCATCAATAACCTAGTGAAATTCCCCAGTTTTAATTTTCCATTAATATTTAAGTTTAACATTTATTAGTAATCATTTCCAAGTTTTAAATGGCCCCAATTCCCTTTGTCACAACTGCCTACCACATCTGATGTTCAGGATACATCTCTTATCTATATCAATTCTAAATTAACAAATTAATACTTCAATATAATATTCTTATTTTTGCATAATTTCCAAATATCTTAAATTTGGTAATCAAAATTTCTTCCATTTCAACCTTTAGTTTCCATTCTTACCACTACAGCAAAACATATTTATTTACCTTTCATCAATATATATATATATATATATATATATATATATATATATATATATATATGCCAGCGCTTGTCCAAGGACATCTCCGTGGTCATGTGGTCGGCATGACTAGACGCCAAAGGCGCACGGAACGCTGTTACCTTCCCACCGGAGTGGTCCCTATTTTTCTACTTGCATTTTTACGTGCTTTCGAACTGCTAGGTTGGCAGAAGCTGGGACGAGTAACAGGTGCTCACTCTGTTACGCGGCACTCGGGATTCGACCCGCCAAACTGCCGACCTTCTGATCGACAAGCTCAGCGTCCTAACCCACTGAGCCACCGCGTCCCTTTCATATATATATATATATATATATATATATATATATATATATATATATATATATAGGTAGATCTAGAGTCTCGGGTTTCTTCCCGCGTTCCTTTCATCTTCAGAAAGTTGTGGCGACACAACGTCGCCACAACTTTCTGAAGATGAAAGGAACGCGGGAAGAAACCCGAGACTCTAGATCTACACATACAGACACCCGCGAGAATCTACGAAAATCTACGAAAACATATATATATATATATATATATATATATATATATATATATATATATATATATATATATATATATATATATATCATTGTAACTCAGCCGCCGTTCTTTTTCAAAGATACAATTGTAACATTAGAAAATAAATAAAAAGTTTAATTAAAAAACAAAGAAAGAATATAAATCCTTCCATTCCCCGCCATTCAGGCGGAAGTGAAGAAGCTTCTGGGCTGAGGAGCAAAATGTCTTCCAAGAAAAAAAATAAGAAAGTCCAGTTGCCTGCTGAGAAAAAGCAGCTTTGGGATAACTATGACCTGGAGGATTGACAGTCTCTGTAGACATCTTCCCTGCAGTCTTTCTAGAGCAGGGGTCTTCAAACCTGGCCCTTTTATGACCCGTGGACTTCAACTCCCAGAATTCCTCAGCCAGGCCTAGTCATAAAAGGGTCATAGTTCCCTCACGCCGGCTGAGGAATTCTGGGAGTTGAAGTCCACCAGTCATAAAAGGGACAAGTTGGAAGATCCCTGCTCTAGAGTCTCCACATTTTAATTTCGAAAACGTTTCACTTTTCATCCAAGAAGCTTCTTCTGTTCTGAAGAAGCTTCTCGGATGAGAAGCGAAACATTTTCAAAGGCCAAAAAACCCAAGAAAGTCCAGCTGCCTTTTTTGGGGGGGTGGGGGTGGGGGGGAACAACACCTTTAGGATATCTCTTCGAGTTCTTTAACACCACATTTCAAAATCTCCGTTGCCTAAAAAAAGCAGTCCAGATGTTACAGTCCACCCTGATTTTTTAAGGGGATCGAGGTGGCCCCAAACTGAACATCTGGAGACTCAAGGGGGATGCACACACATACCCAACAAGTGTCCGGCTTGCAGAAGGACCTCGTAGTTCCCCTTAAACGGTTGCTGTCAGTTCTACATCATCCCCCCCCCCCCGGGGATTTCACACCTCCACCACAATTTGTCACCTGCTTGAAGATCTTGTTGTAGAGTGCGCAACAGAGCAGAGGCTCCTGAGTCTTCAGTTCTGCCTCGGTGAATTCAGCGCCAAAGAATAACCCAATCTGCAGCAAAAGGGGAGCCGGTGTCAGGCTGAAGCAAGCCCAAAGACGAGACAGCGAGACCCAATCGAGTCAGGGGGCTGGACTAGAAGACCTCCAAGGTCCCGTCCAACCCTATGATTCTGTATTCTTTTCTGATTCTGTGGGATGCTTGATGCTTTCTGAGCTGGGTGGTTTGCTTGCAGACGTTTCATGATCCAACTAGGGGACAACATCAGCGCTAGAAGGGAGGAAGAAGAGGAGGAAGGAAGGAAGGAAGGAAGGAAGGAAGGAAGGAAGGAAGGAAGGAAGGAAGGAAGGAAGGAAGGAAAGAAGGAAAGAAGGAAGGAAGGAAGGAAGGAAGGAAGGAAGGAAGGAAGGAAGGAAGGAAGGAAGGAAGGAAGGAAGGAAGGAAGGAAGGACTGTGGGGTGCTTGATGCTCTCTGAGCTGGGTGGTTTTCGTGCAGACGTTTCATGATCCAACTAGGGAACATCATCAGTGCTAGAAGGGAGGGGGTTTGCGGAGAGGAGGAGGAGCAGGAGGAGCAGGAGGAGCAGGAGGTGCGAGGAGGAGGAGAAGGAGGAGGAGGAGGAGGAGGAGGAGGAGAAGGAGGAGGAGGAGGAGGAAGAAGAAGAAAAGGACTGTGGGGTCCTTGGTGCTCTCTGAGCTGGGTGGTTTCCTTGCAGACGTTTCATGACCCAGCTAGGGAACATCATCAGTGCTAGAAGGGAGAGGAGGAGGAGGAGGAGGAGGAGGAGGAGGAGGAGGAGGAGGAGGAGGAGGAGGAGGAGGAGGAGGAGGAGGAGGAGGAAGAGGAGGAGGAGGACTCTGGGGTCTTTGGTGCTCTCTGAGCTGGGTGGTTTCCTTGCAGACGTTTCATGACCCAACTAGGGAATATCATCAGTGCTAGAAGGGAGAGGAGGAGGAGGAGAAGGAGGAGGAGGAGGAAGAGGAAGAGGAAGAGGAGGAGGAGGACTCTGGGGTCTTTGGTGCTCTCTGAGCTGGGTGGTTTCCTTGCAGACGTTTCATGACCCAGCTAGGCAACGTCATCAGTGCTAGAAGGGAGAGGGCTTTGCAGGGAGGAGGAGGAGGAGGAGGAGGAGGAGGAGGAGGAGGAGGAGGAGGAGGAGGAGGAGGAGGAGGAGGAGGAGGAGGAGGAAGAGGAGGTAGGAAGAGGGGGAGGGCTGTGGGGTCCTTGGGGGTCTCTGAGCTGGTGGATTTCCTTGCAGACCTTTCATGACCCAACCGGCTAAGGCCATCAGTGCTGGAAGGAAAGGGGGGGTGGGCTCTCCTGTCACAGACAAGAGGCTTCCTTCCCTCAGAGCCTTGGGGGGGGGGTCTTCTTCCTGACCCCTCAGTGAGGCCCTCCTTTCCTTTCCCAACTCCCCATCCATCCAGCCCCCACCTTGTAAGTGGCACAGATCAAGATATTCTGGTGCTGGTGGTAGCAGACGGAGGAGATGGGGCAGTTGCCCAGCGGGACGTTCCGGCCGTGGATCGACTGCAGGCAGAAGTGATCCAGTAGATCCCAGACCCGAATATTCTGCAGGGGTCAGAAGAGAAGTCAAGAGCTAAAAGGTCAGGATCCCAGGGGGTTCCACGTCTTTGGGATCAAGCCAGGATTGCACCTGGTGGCAGCCAGCCAAGCATCTAGTACAGCTAGTCCTCGACTTACGAAAGTTCATTTAGTGACTGTTCAAAGTTACAACGGCACCGGGAAAAGCAACTCAGGACCACCTTTCACACTTACAAACCGTTGCAGCATCTTCATCATCACGCCATCCAAATTCAAGACGCTCGGCAACTGACTTGTACGTATGACGGTTGCAATGTTCCTGCAGGTCACATGATCCCGATTTGCGACCTTCTGACGAGCAAAGTCAATGGGTGGAAGTCGGACTCACTTAACGACCGTGTGACCAACTGAACAACTGCAGGGATTCGCCTCAGAACTGTGGCGGGAAAGGCCGTGGTGAAATGGGGCAAAACCCACTTAACAACCATCTCGCTTAGCGGCGGTATTTTGAGCTCAATTGTGGCTGTAAGTCAAGGACTTTTTGCGGAGAAGCCCCAGATTTGAATTTAGCTCTTTGAGGCAGAAAAAGCGACAAGGAGCATCCCCTAATTGCGGCCGTAAGGCGAGGACTGCCTACAACCTTCTCTGCCTCACCTTGTCCTTTGAGATGCTGACAATAGTTTTCTTCTGCCTGTTGATCATGATGTGAGTGACAGCTGTCAAGTGGCCCTTCAGCTGAGTGATGGGACTGTTGGTGACGTACGGGTTCCAGATTCGGATCAGGGGATCGTAGCCCCCGGTCACTGTCGGGAGGGGGAAGAAAAATCATTGTGTAAAACCTCTGTCCTTCTGCCAGGCTGAGCGATGAAGGACGCCCACAGGACCTGACGGTCACTTCCAGAAGCCTTGGCCAGCTCCACAGAAGAACAGAGTTGGAAGGGACCTTGGAGGTCTTCTAGTCCAACCTTCAGCTCAAGATTCTATACCAGGGGTGTCCAAACTTGGAACTTTAAGACTTGTGGACTTCAACTCCCAGAATCCCCCAGCCAGCTGGAAATTGAAATCCACAAGTCTTAAAGTTCCCAAGTTTGGATACCCGTAATCTACACCATTCTGGACAAAGGGCTGTCCAGTCTCCTCTTCAAGACCTCCAGTGTTGGAGCACCCGCCACTTCTGGAGGCAGGTTGTTCCACTGGTTAATTGTTCTCACTGTCAGGAAGTTTCTCCTTAGTTCCAGGTTGCTTCTCTCCTTGATGAGTTTCCATCCGTTGCTTCTTGTCCTACTTTCAGGTGCTTTGGAGAATAGCTTGACTCCCTCTTCTTTGGGGCAGCCCCTGAGATACTGGAAGACTGCTATCCTGTCCCCCCCTCGTCCTTCTCTTCATTAAACTAGACAGACCCAATTCCAGCAACCGTTCTTTGTATGTTTCAACCTCCAGAGCCCTAATCATCTTTAGGGGATTGATTGATTGATTGATTGATTGATTGATTGATTGATTGATTGCCCCCAAAATGCATCCATCGGGGAAGGCATCAGATGAGCAAAGCTCTTTCAAATGGAGGGGCTGAGGAACACCTACCCACAATATTCATTTCTGGAGAGTAGTCAAAGCACAAGATCCCCTTCCTCAGAACAATCAAAGCTGACCTGGAGCAAACAGAAAGAAATCTCGGTTTAGCTTAATTCCTTTTAGCTGCATTTTAGCATGTTGACTTCTCATAAACCACCCTGGTATTTATTTGTGTGCAAATAAATGGGTCCTTTTTTCTTTTTCCTTTCTTGAAGATGGGGACCACATCAGCTCTTTCCCAATCCTCACGTACTTCCCCGGTGCTCCAGGATTTATGAAAGATGTGGTGCAACGGTTTTGAGATAAAATAGTAGTGTCAGAATCCATTTATATCATATTCATAAATATATGCTTAAAACATTATTCCATGGATTCTGCCATCTCCCAAAGAGGAGGGAACGGATGTGTATTGAACCAGTATTAGGCATTTCAAAGGAAAAGAGAAGCCTTTTGAACTGGGGGAACAAAAGGGGGGGCTAGCATCTGGCTTGTGTCACGGAAGGGAGCAATAAACATAAAAGGTCCTAAGTTCCTTTTTCCCACGAGAGGGATGATACCAGGTAAATGATGGGGGACTGACCAAATGGGGTTAAGGGGGGGTTGAACCAGGAACTCTTTATAAGGGTTCGTGGAACAATATTAGGTCCTGTCTTGTATTCCTACAACCAAGCATGTCATAGTAAAGATTCTTTTTGGACTAGATTTGGTTCCAAGAGTTTTGTCTTCCTAAGACGTGGTTTGGGGTGGGTCCTGACAAGTAGTAGTAGTAGTAGTAGTAGTAGTAGTAGTAGTAGTAGTAGTAGTAGTAGTAATAATAATAATAATAATAATAATAATAATAATAATAATAATAATAATAATGATGTTGGAAGGGACCTTGGAGGTCATCTAGTCCAACTCCCTGCTCAGGCAGGAAACCCTATACCCTTTCAGACAAATGGCTGTCCAGTCTCTTCTTAAAAACTTCCAGTGTTGGAGCATTCACCACTTCTGGAGGCAGGTTGTTCCACTGGTTAATCGTTCTCACTGTCAGGAAGTTTCTCCTTAGTTCATCTTAGTACATCTGCCAGCTCCTTCAGAACTCTGGGATGTAATCTGTCGGGTCCCAGTGATTTATATTCGTCAAGGTCGGATAGGTGTTCTCTTACCATTTTCTATTCTTATTATAATTATTATAGTAATTATAGTTCTCCATCACTCTATAATAATATTACTCTGTTATTCTATGTTCTAATTATATAATAGGCAACACTGCCACCTGCTGCCCAATCTCTCAAATTGCAACGTGGGATTCTTGGCAATTGGTAAAATCAACTTTTAATCCAAATGTTAAAACAGGGGTCTTCCAACTTGGCCCTTCTATGACTTGCGGACTTCAACTCCCAGAATTCCCCAGCCAGAGTGCCTGGCTGAGGAATTCTAGGAGTTGAAGTCCACAAGTCATAAAAGGGCCAAGTTGGAAGACCCCTGTGTTAAAACTTGGCAATGGAGGTGGAAAAAGCTCTGCTCTCTGGGGTGTCGATTACTGCCCACCCCTTCCAGCCAAAGACCTGGAGGGTGCCTTTCCAAAACCAAATTTCAGATCTTTTAAAAATGCATGAAATTGGAGGATGAAGGATTTAAATTACCCTGACATCTGCAAACTCAGCCAAGCATAGTCCGTTCAGGAAATGGCTCGTTGTGGTGCGGATGAGTGGAGTGGAAGAATGCAGAATAACAGAGTTGGAAGGGACCTTGGAGGTCTTCTAGTCCAGCCCCCTGCTCAAGCAGGAGACCCTATAGCATTTCAGACAAGTGGCTGTCCAGTCTCTTCTTAACAACTGCCAGTGATGGAGCAGCCACAATTTCTGGAGGCAAGCTGTTCCATTGATTAATTGTTGTAACTATCAAAAAATTTTCTCCTTAGTTCCAGGTTGCTTCTCTCCTTGATAAGTTTCCATCCATTGCTTCTTGTCCTGCCTTCAGGGGCTTTGGAGAATAGCTTGACTGCCTCTTCTTTGGGGCAGCCCCTGAGATATCAGAACACTGCTATCATGTCCCCCCTCGTCCTTCTCTTCATTAAACTACACATACCCAATTCCAGCAACTGTTCCTTGTATGTTTTTAGCCTCCAGTCCCTTAATCATCTTTGTTGCTCTTCTCTGCACTCTTTCTAGTCTTAGCATCTTTTTTACATCGTGGTGACCAAAACTGGATGCCGTATTCCAAGTGTGAGCTCACCAAGGCCTTGTAAAGTGATATTAACCCTTCACTTGATCTTGATTCTATCCCTATGTTGATGCAGCCTAGCACTGTGTTGGCTTTTTTTGGCAGCTGCTGCACACGGCTGGCTCCTATTTAAGAGATCGTCCACTAGGACTCCAGGATCCCTCTCACAGCTCTCCTTTGTTAGCTGCACTGCTGGCCAGTTTATTTCTGAGTACAATTCACAGTGCTGATGGCTTCCTATAAAGTTCTACAGGACATAGGGACTAGTTACTTGAGGGCAATTTATCTGAAACCCCACCCACCCCATAGCTCAGTCTAGAAATGTTTCTGGATTTGAAGTCTCCGTCAAAAGACCCAGCTGTATTTTTAAATCCCTCTCCCCGCTCCTTGCCCCCTTCTCTGGAGCCCAGGAAGACCGCTTGCCACCCACTCCCACCACTTCCGAGACCCCTCTTACTGGAGTTTCCCAATGTTGTGCAGGGGAAGCGAGGTCAAAGCCATTGCGGACTTCTCTGCCGGCGTGCAGGAAGCCACCAGATTTAGCTGGGGGATGTACATGACCTGTTGACACCAGTCTCCGTGCACAGCCTGCAGGGGTTGCGTGGGGGGGGGGTGTGGAGAAGAGGGGAGGAGGAAGAAGGGGTCAACTTTGCAGCAGCAAAAGCTGTGGGTTGTCAATTCACAGATTGTGGGCTCCTTGGTGCTCTCTGAGCTTCGTTGTGCTCTTGCAGATGTTTCATTGCCAAGCTAGACAACATCGTCAGTGGTAGAAGGAAGTGGGGTTGGAGGAGGAGGAGGAGGAGGAGGAGGAGGAGGAGGAGGAGGAGGGGGAAAGGACTGTGGGGTCCTTGGGGTTCTCTGAGTTTGGTGGTTTTCTTGCAGATGTTTCATGGCACCAACCAGGGAATATTATCAGTTCTGGAAGGGAGGAAGAGGAGGAGGAGGAGGAGGAGGAGGAGGAGGAGGAGGAGGAGGAGGAGGAGGAGGAGGAGGAGGAGGAGGAGTATAGGAGGACTGTGTGATTCTGGTTTTGCTTGCCATCTTCTCCTTTTTCCAGGTTCCTGAAGTAGCACCAATACCTGCAAAACTTTTTTTTTTTGAGACAAAACTACCATCGAATAAATTTAGGGAATCCAGCTGTCAAACTGCAAGGTTTAATCCGGGCTGGATAGCATGAGAATTCACTGACTGTTGAATGGGCTCAAACAATGTATACAGCAGTCCGGTCTCATAGAATCATAGAATTCTAGAGCTGGAAGGGACCTTGGAGGTCATCTAGTCCAACCCCATGCTCAAGGCAGGAGAGCCTATTCCATCCCAGTAAAATGGCTCTCCAACCTCTTCTTAAAAACCTTCAGGCATAACCTTTGAAGGCAATTCGTTCCACTGATTGAAAACCGTACAAAAACTAAACATAGACAGCAACCGTGAACTATCGCACTTTGTCGCCACCAGCACAATCATGAAACGGGTCTCTTGAACTGGTCTTTAGGGCCCCATAAAAGTCTAGCCAAGAGTGGGGCCACCCGGATCTCTGGAAGGAGAATATTTTGCAAAATGGGGCTCTTGCAGAGTTTGGCCATAACAATGTGGCCCCCATGTTAAAGAAGGGACACGTCAAGGTCTCCAAGGGTAGGTAGATGCTGGACTACTTCTTCCAGAGAGAGTGAGAGAGGAAGGGAGGGAGACTCACCGACACAGTGAAATTCCGGTAGAGCAGCGTCTTCCCCTTCATCAGAAGATGCACTGGCACCCTGGCTAAGCCCCCTGCGAGAACGAGATCCAAGGGATCATTTGTGAGCCAGCAGATCCCACCTTTTCCAACTCTGAATCGTGCATCATTTGCTAGTTCAGCCTCCCTGTGAGCTGATCCCAGAGACATCGAGTGCCAAGCTTCAAGCAGGCTTTGTTGGTGCGACAATTATTGTTTCTCAGTTTAATAATAATAATAATAATAATAATAATAATAATAATAATAATAATAATACAGTTGGAAGGGACCTTGGAGGTCATCTAGTCCAACCCCCTGCTCAGGCTGGAAACCAGTTCCCCAGTTCTTCTCCCTCCCAGCTGCCAGCTGGCGTCTCACCTATGTAGCCGCGGACGTTGAAGAGACCGTTGGTGACCACGTCGGTGGAGGTGAAAATCAGCACATTCCCCTTCAGGTCTCCCACGCAGAAAACCCCTTTGCACCCGTCCGTCCTGGTTGGAAGAGGAAGAACGAGAAACAGGTTGCGGTGGGCACCCAGCCTGGCAAGGCGTCAGGGAGGCTGGCAACTATTTGGCGCCCTCCGAGCTAGGACATCTTTTGAAGAGGTTTCATTGCCAAACTAGGTACTGTCATCAGTGCTAGGGAGGAGGGCTGTGGCGTCCTCGGGGCTCTCTGAGCTTGCCTGTTTTCTTGCAGACGTTTCTTTACCTGACTAGGTAGCATCATCAGTGCTAGAAGGGAGGGGGGCTTGTGGAGAGGAGGAGCAGGAGGAGGAGGAGGAGGAGGAGGAGGAGGAGGAGGAGGAGGAGGACGACCGTGGGGTCCTTGGTGCCCTCTGAGCTTGGCTGTTTTCTTGCAGACGTTTCGTCACCCAACTAGGGAATACATCAGTGCTAGAAGAGGAGAGGAGCAGAAGGTGGAGAAAGAGGAGGAGGAGGAGGAAGAAAAGGTGGAGGAAGAAGAGGAGGAGCAGGGTGTGGGTTTTGTAGAGAGGATAGGAGGAGGAAGAAGAAGAGGAGGAGGACTGTGGGGTCCTTGGTGCTCTCTGAGCTTGGCTCTTTTCTTGCAGACGTTTCATGACCCAACTAGAGAACATCATCACTGCTAGAAGGGAGGAGGAGGAGGAGGAGGAGGAGGAGGAGGAGGAGGAGGAGGAGGAGGAGGAGGAGGAGGAGGAGGAGGAGGAGGAGGAGGAGAAGGAGAAGGAGAAGGAGAAAGAGAAAGAGAAAGAGAAAGAGAAGGAGAAGGAGAAGAAGGAGAAGGAGAAGGAGAAGGAGAAGGAGAAGGAGAAGGAGAAGGAGAAGGAGAAGGAGAAGGAGAAGAACTGTGGGGTCCTTGATGCTCTCTGGGCTTGGCTGTTTTCTTGCAGACATTTCATGACCCAACTAGAGAACATCATCAGTGGTAGAAGGGAGGAGGAGGAGGAGGAGGAGGAGGAGGAGGAGGAGGAGGAGGAGGAGGAGGAGGAGGAGGAGGAGGAGGAGGAGGAGGAGGAGGAGGAGGAGGAGAAGAAAGAGAAAGAGAAAGAGAAAGAGAAAGAGAAAGAGAAAGAGAAAGAGAAAGAGAAAGAGAAGGAGAAGGAGAAGGAGAAGGAGAAGGAGAAGGAGAAGGAGAAGGAGAAGGAGAAGGAGAAGAACTGTGGGGTCCTTGATGCTCTCTGGGCTTGCCTGTTTTCTTGCAGACGTTTCATGACCCAACTAGAGAACATAATGAGTACTAGAAGAGAGTGGTGCTTGCAGAGAAGAGGGGTGAGGGGGAGGAGGAGAAGAGGAGGAAGAAGAGGAGGAGAGGAGGAGGAGGAGAAGTGGAAGAAGAGGAGAGGAAGAGGAGAGGAAGAGGAGAGGAAAAGGAGGAAGAAGAGGAGGAGGACTCTGGGGTCCTTGGGACTCTCTGAACTTGGAGGATTTCATGCAGACATTTCACCAGTGGAAGATCTTCAACCTTGAACCGCAATTGTGGAATCACAGAGCTGAAAGCGACCTGAGAGAACATCTAGTTCAGCCTACAAAGAATGGTTTGCCTTGTCAGGGTGGGTAAGACCCCCACTCCCAGCCCCCCCAATTCCCCCCCCCCGAGTGAAAGGGCCAGCCAGAGAGCAAAGAAAGAGGAATTTTCTTTGGCTTTTGGTGGTTTCTTGAGCCAGCAACAGGAGACAACCACACACACACACACACACACACACACACACACACACACACCCTACCAATAGTCCATGGCTGTGGCACATCCATCCAGGTCCACCAAGGAAAAGAGGCGGTCACATTTGTTGCCTCCGATGTCAAAGAACTCTGGGTGGAAAGAGACAACTTCACATTTGTGAAAGGAACACAACAAAGAGAGGAAGGGAGGGAGGGAGGGAGTCGAAGTCCACCCTTGCTGGAAATGGAATTCTGGGAGTTGAAGTCCACCCTTCTGAGAGTGGAATTCTGGGAGTTGAAGTCCACCTTTCTGGGACTGGAATTCTGGGAGTTGAAGCCCACCCATCTTAAAGTTGTCAACTTTCAGAAACAACAGTCTATTACAGGGGTGTCTAACTTTGGCAACTTTAAGATTTGTGGACTTCAACTCCACCTGAACTATGCTGGCTGGGGAATTCTGGGTGTTGAAGTCCATCAATCTTCCAAGGCTGGACACCCCTAGTCTAGTAGAAGAAATGCCTTCTTCAAAAGGGGAGCCTGGTATATTTAACACCTGGGGACACCTGGGGAACCCCCCCCCAAGAAACCCATATCAAGGGCCCACCGTGGTAAACGGCTTACCAATATCCTGGTCTGTGGTCGAAACCGCCAAAAGATTGAGATTGGGCAGGCATAACATGTCAATCACCCAGAGCTTCAAACTGTGTCGTCGCTTCGTCTGGTCCAACTGTGGTTTGGAGAGAGAAGATAGAACAGAGAATAACCAAGCTGAAGGGACCTTAGAGGTCTTCTAGTCCAACCCCCTGCTCAGGCAGGAAAAACAATCCCATTTCTGACAAATGGCTGTCCAGTCTCTTCCTGGGGAAAAAAAACTCCAGTGTTGGAGCACCCACAGTTTCTGGAGGCAGGGCGTTCCACTGAATAACAGAATAATATTTATTTATTTTATTTTTATTTTTATTACATTTATATCCCACCCTTCTCCGAAGACTCAGGGCGGCTTACAAGCTTAGCAGTAGCCTTCATTCTATGTATATGCCTGCTTATTAGGGCTTTCACACACACCCCAAGCGGCATTATTACAAAGTCAGCTTAATTGCCCCCCAACAATCTGGGTCCTTGTTTTACCTACCTCGGAAGGATGGAAGGCTGAGTCAACCTTGAGCCTGGTGGGACTCGAACCTGCACTAATTGCAGGCAGCTGGTGTTACTTAAGGAGGCATTAGCCCACTGCTCCACCAAGGCTCCATTCTCCATAATAGAGTTGGAAGGGACCTTGGAGGTCATGTAGTCCAATCCCCTGCTCAGGCACCAAACCCTATACCCTTTCAGACAAATGGTTGTCCAGTCTCTTCTTAAAAGCTTCCAGCGTTGGAGCATTCACAGCTTCTGGAGGCAGGTGGTTCCACTGGTTAATTGTTCCGTCAGGAAGTTTCTCCTTAGTTTCGGGTTGCTTTTCTCCTTGATTAGCTTCCGTCCCTCAATGCTAAAGGATACCAGACGGGCTTCTTCAGGGGATCCTGGACACCCCCACCCTCCCCCATAAGAAACTGAGTCACCTACATATACCGTCCGGAGCATCTTAAAGGCGTCGCTCCAGTAATGCAGAATCCCGTCTCTGCTCACGGTCAGGAATCGTCCCGAAGGAGATCGGCTGCTACTCTTCCACGATTTCTCCATCATGCCCCGAGTTTGGCTTGGGAAAAACTGGATCCGGACGATGTCCTCCGAGTGGGACCTGTGGGAAGGACAGTGAGGAAAGGGGGGGGGGGTAATCAGCCCATAAAAGGGGCATCTCTTTAGGTCCCAGAGATGCTTTTTCAGGAGGCAACTGGATTTTCTTGCTTTCATTTAAAGATTTTTCTCTTCTCATCCCAGAAGCTTCTTCAGGTTCTGACTGGAAGGTGGGGAAGGGAAGGATTTATACTCCTTGCAGAGAGCTGGTCATTTGCACTCTTTCAGAGAGCCATTGAGGCCACCTGGAGGTTTACCTGTGTCCTCAGCTATGCTTTTTCAGAAGGCAACTGGACTTTCTTGTTTTTCTCTTTGAAGATGTTTCGCTTCTCATCCAAGAAGCTTCCTCAGGTTCTGACTGGATGGTGGGCAATGGAAGGATTTATACTCCTTGCAGACAGCTGGGGATTTGCATTTTTTTTAGAGAGTCCTTGAGGTCACCATGAGGTGGGGAATGGAAGGACATAGAAAACCTCTAAATCAGAGGTCTCCATCCCTTCTCAACTGGTGGACCGGAGGGAAAGGGAGGTGGAAGCAATTTATGCGTACACGTGTGCACACACACAAACAGAGCTGCGAGCATTGCTGCGGGGGCATTAGCACCACCCCGTTTTCACCGCACGGTGCCCCATTTTTGCCCCGCCCCGCCCCGTTTGCATAGCAGCGACACTAATGTGAGTAAGGGTGACTGCATGCACGCATGTGTGTGCACCGGCCAGCATGTCCCGTGGCCCGGTGGCCAGCAGGCCATGGTCCAGTAATGGGCCACAGCCCACAGGTTGGGGACCCCTGCTCTAAATGGCCTGAACGACGCTCTAAAAGAAGGCAAATGACTAGTGGTCTGCAAGGAGTATAAATCCTCCTCTTTCGCACCATCCAGTCAGAACCTGAGGAAGCTTCTCGGATGAGAAGCGAAACGTCTTCAAAGAGAAAAGCCAAGAAAATCCAGTTGCCTGGCGGGGAATGGAAGGATTTATATTCTTTGTAGTCATCCGGTCGTTAGTACTCTTTCTGAGAGCGATTGGGACCACTTGGGCTTTATTTGTATCCTGTACCCAAGTGGCCGCAACAGCTCTCAGGAAGAGTACTAACGACCAGATGACTACAAAGAATATAAATCCTTCCATTCCCCTCCATCCGGTCAGGAGTGAAGAAGCTTCTTGGATGGGAAGCGAAACGAGAAACGAAAGTCCAGTTGCCTCGTGAAAAAAGCACCTTTGGGATGGTCCTACATGTTTCTTCTCTCTTTTCCAGAATTATGTATGTTCAATCCAAGACCAGTTTCAGAAGCTGCCCACCCCATACGAGGAGAAAGGATTGGAGAGGAGGTGTAGAGGTGGAGAATCACTTCATGCCTCCCTGTTTTGAGGACTTTGCGGTCCTCCAAAGAACGTCCTTTGTCTTTTAAATGCAGATGGACCGCTGAATCTTATCCCAGATGGGTTTGTTCTCCTGTGTTGTTTCCTGCGCTTGTGAAGGGATCGTTTTGTTTCCCCAGCGTACATGTGCAGATCAAGGACTCTCTAAAAGGAGGCAAAGGGCCAGCTGTCTGCAAGGAATATATAAATCCTTCCATTCCCCCACCCTCCAGTCAGAACTGAAGAAGCTTCTGCGATGAAAAGCGAAACATCCATGTCTAGAGGAAAGAGAATCTCCACAGTCTCGTTGGGTCCTTTTCAACTGGCATCATAGAGGATCACATGGGGGCAGGGGGAAAGAGAGCTAGACGAAGATTTCCACCCTGTGCAGATAAGTCCTCAACTTATGACTACAATTGGGAGTGGAATTTCGATCGTAAGTCGAGTCACCACGTGGACAGATTTGATTTTATGAGCAGCCTGATAGCAGTCACGAAGCAAATGATGTGGTTGTGGAAGTGAATCCAGCTTCCCAAATGGACTTTTTTTTGCCCTAAAACTGCCCCCCCCTAAAAAAAATGGTCCACAATGAAGCGGCTGCAGAATGTTTCAATCTGTCGAATGTCAGCCGGTTGCCCAGTATCCGAATTGCACAACGGCGGGACGGCGAGGGTGATGTGACGCACAAGTACAGAACGTAAAGCAATTTTTCAGAGGCTGTCGTAACTTTGTCGTTAAACAAACGGGCGTAAGTCAAGGGCTACCTTTAGCAAGTTCACCACCTGAAATAGCAGTTGTCCTTGACTTACGACAGCTCATTTAGTGACCATTCAAGGTTACGACAGGGACTTGTGACTGCTTTTCACTCTTACAAACGTTGTAGCATCCTGGTCTGCTCCAGCCTACGACCGTCCCAGTTTGCTTCAAGGACAACCCCTTTTATCTTTTTAAATCAATAGGCTGGGAAAAAACCAAGCCAAATTTATTTCCAGTTCCAAATAATAAATAAGTCCTTCAAACAAAAAAGCAGCAGAATATTTTCCTTAACAAAAATAAATGATTCAAACCTCAAACAAGAGTCAAACAGGAAGATTAGCAAGAACAGACCAGGATTTCCTTTGGAGTCCTACGAAAAGTTGCCTTCAGCAATCAGCACTGCCCACACCTCCCCCTTTTCTTAGCAGCCCCAAGGCATGGCTTCTCGATGCCTTCTCCTTTCGCTGAGTTGCCTCATAGACTTCCTCTGCTCTACTCTGCTCAACTGCCTTCTGCTTCTAGCACAGTGGTGGCGAACCTACGGCACGGGTGCCAGAGGCGGCACTCAGAGCTCTTTCTGTGGGCACCCGCGCCATGCCCCGGAGGTGGCAACTGTCCCTCTTCAGGTAAAGGTAAAGGTTCCCCCGCATGCTAGTCGTTTCCGACTCTAGGGGCCGGTGCTCATCTCCATTTCAAAGCCGAAGAGCCAGCGCTTGTCCGAGGACATCTCCGTGGTCATGTGGCCGGCATGACTAGACGCCAAAGGCGCACGGAACGCTGTTACCTTCCCACTGTCGCGGTCCCTATTTTCCTACTTGCGTTTTTACGTGCTTCCGAACTGCTAGGTTGGCAGAAGCTGGGACGAGTAACAGGCGCTCACTCTGCTACGCGGCACTCGGGATTCGACCCGCCAAACTGCCGACCTTCTGATCGACAAGCTTAGCGTCCTAATCCACTGAGCCACCGCGTCCGTGTCCCTCTTCAACTGGCCACCTAATTTGCCGGGGTCCCACATGGCTGAATGCATCCCAGCATGGCTGGTTTCCCTCCCCCTCCATCCCGTCCCTCCTGGCCTCACATGCTCTCCTTTTCCCAGGCACGACCCACTGCATCAACTCCTCAGCTGTTGGCTGACCATCCATCTTGGAGGCAGCTTCTTTGAACTGCTGGCGATGGGCTGCGGAGTCCCAGAGTGCACCTGTCGAGGGGCCGGCAGGCTGTGGAGACCATTGGCCCCCATGCACTCGCTGGCCTCTGTGTGCAGGGCCGATGGTGTCAGGCAGCAGCTACCCCAGCCCTTGCCTTGCCCCGTGGCAATGGCACCCCCACCCTGCCTCGCCTCACCCCACAGGATGAGTCTCCTGCCTACCGCCCCACCTACCAGAGACCTCCTGGAGCTCCCCCAACCCTGCCCACCCCCGACAGGTGTCCCTCCCCACGGGTGACATTGAGGTGACCACACCCACCTTGGCCACACCCACCCAATCTTCCATGACCACCACAGCCACACTCACCTGGCACCCAGCGATAAATAAGTGGGTTTTGGGTTGCAGTTTGGGCACTCGGTCTCTAAAAGGTTCGCCATCACTGTTCTAGCGTCTCTAAACAGATTCAGCTGTGACTCCTCTGAGTCTGAACCCTCCTCCTCACACAGCTGAGCCTCATAACGAACATGACTGCTTCCTCCGACTGAGAGTCCTGCAATCCATCAGAGCCTCCCTCCGACACCGAAGGCTCTCCAAACCCCTCCTCCTCCTCCTCCTCCTCAGATCCGTTGGACTCAGCTGCTGGGAGCACAGGCTGTCACGGAATCACAACACATCCCCCCACGGGTCATGTGATCAAAATTAAAATGCTTGGCAACTGGCAGGGTATTCGTGACGGTTGCAGTGTCCCGGGGTCATGTGATCACCTTTGGACAAGCAAAGTCAATGGGGAAGCTGTATTCATTTGACAACCGTGTTACTAACTTAACTACTTAACAAGTGTGGCAAGGAAGGGCATAAAACAGGGCAAGGCTCACTTAACAACAAACTTTTGGGGCTCAGTTGTGGTCACAAGTGGAGGACTACCCGTACTTTAAGCCCTGTGGACCCAAGTCAGGGGTCTCCAGTGGCTTTTCAAAGTTGACCAGCAATCCTAATTATCCTCAGCCCAAATGTTATCCTTGGAACATCTACCTTGTGATGTTCCAGCAAAGAGCTGGAAACAAGATCTTGGCGGGGGGGGAGGAAGAATGGAGGATGGAGGAAGAAGAAAGAGAAGAAAGGAAGAGAAAAAAGAAGGAAGGAAAAGAAAGAAGAGATAAGGAGGAGAAGGGAGAAGGGGAGAAGGAGGAGGAGAAGGAAGAAGGGAGGGAGAAGGGAGGAGAAGGGAGGAGAAGAAGATGGAGAAGGGAGGAGGAGGAGGATGGTCTCTGAGCTTGATTTTCTTGCAGACGTTTCATGACCCAGGTAGGGAACATCATCAGTGCTAGAAGGGAGGGGGGTTCAGGAGGAAGAGGAGGAGGAGAAGGAGGGAGGGAGGAGGGAGGAGGGAGGAGGGAGGAGGGGAGAAGGAGGAGAAGGAGGAGGAGGAGGAGGAGGAGGAGGAGGAGGAGGAGGAGGAGGAGGAGAAGAAGAGAGAAGAAGAAGAAGAAGAAGAAGAAGAAGAAGAAGAAGAAGAAGAAGAAGAAGAAGAAGAAGAAGAAGAAGAAGAAGAAGAAGAAGAAGAAGAAGAAGAAGAAGAAGAAGAAGAAGAAGAAGAAGAAGAAGAAGAAGAAGAAGAAGACTGTGGGGTCCTTGGTGCTCTCTGAGCTTGGTGGTTTTCTTGCAGATGTTTTCATGATCCAGCTAGGGAACAACATCAGTGCTACAGGAAGTGGGGTTTGTAGGGAGGAAGAGGAGGAGGAGGAGGAGTACTGTGGGGTCCCTGGTGCTCTCATACTTGGGTTGTTTTCTCGCAAACTAGGTAACATCATCAATGCTAGAAGGGAGGGGGGTTCAGGAGGAAGAGGAGGAGGAGAAGGAGGAGGAGGAGGGAGGAGGGGAGGAGGGAGGAGGGGAGAAGGAGGAGAAGGAGGAGGAGGAGGAGGAGGAGGAGGAGGAGGAGGAGGAGAAGGAGGAGGAGGAGGAGGAGGAGGAGGAGGAGGAGGAGGAGAAGAAGAAGAAGAAGAAGAAGAAGAAGAAGAAGAAGAAGAAGAAGAAGAAGAAGAAGAAGAAGAAGAAGAAGAAGAAGAAGAAGAAGAAGAAGAAGAAGAAGAAGAAGAAGAAGAAGAAGAAGAAGAAGAAGAAGAAAGTTGTTCATGGAGGCCACCCCCAAAGGCTCCCCTTACACTGAGACAGTTTTCATGTTGGTCTGGAACTCCGGAAGCCACTTGCTCTTCAGCATGTCGTCCTTCCACGGTATTCCCGAAGCATGTAATTCAGGTACTCCTCCTGCAAGGAGATGCTCCCTCTGGTTAGGCCACCTGTGTTCCAGGTGGTTTGGGAAGAGTAACTCAAAAATATCTTTCACTTGAAAGAACCCTCAAGCTATGATCCAGTTCCGGGGAGATGGAGCTGAGAAAGGGGAAGGAAGTTATATCAGGGATGAAGAATGGCGCCAAGAAACAAAGGGGAAATCAAGACGAGGGGCTTTGTAGTCCAAGACACCTGGTGGGCCTCCATTTGGAGGAGATGGTGGCAACCTACTGTGATGATCCAGCCCTCTTTGCAAGGGCTGGGGAAAAGTGGGGATGGGGATTTATGGTCAAAAGAAGGTCCCTACCCAGTCCACAGAGCCATCACAGTTGGCGTCCACCTTCATGAAAATGACATCCACATCTTCATCAGAAAGTTCGCCCAGGATCTTCTTGATCGCTTTACGGAACCGTTCCATATCAAGTCCTAACAAGAACCAAAAACAGAGGCCATCAAATCCGTCCCAAAGGTGCATCTTTTTTCAGGAGGCAACTGGACTTTCTTGTTTTTCTCTTTGAAAAAGTTTTGCTTCTCATCCAAGAAGCTTCTTCAGGTTCTGACTGGATGGTGGGGAATGGAAGGATTTATACTCCTTGCAGACAGCTGGGGATTTACATTTTTTTAGAGAGTCCTTGAGGCCACCTGGAGGTTTATCTGTGTCCTCAGGATCATCTGAGTGGTGCAAATGGGGGTGGAGCCTTTCTGAAGAAAGATGACAACCCCCTTCACACATGCAGGGCACAACATAGGAGAACAAACCCATCAGGACAAGATTGAGTGGTCCATCTACATTTGAAAGACAAAGGCCACTTTTTTGAGGACAGCAAAGTCCACATTTTGGACCGAGAGGACCGCTGGTTGGAAAGAGGTTCCAAGAGGCCATCTAGCTCAAAACTGAACAGCCCTCCCTCAACCAAGGGGGGGGGTGTATGACACCACCTTTCTCCAGTCTACAACACAGTCCTTTCAACAGTTCCAAGGAGGCTCCACCCCCATTTGCACCACTCAGCTGACCCTGAGGACACAAACCTCCAGGTGGCCTCAAGGACTCTCTAAAAAAATGCAAATGACCAGCTGTCTGCAAGGAGTATAAATCCTTCCATTCCCCACACTCCAATCAGAACCTGAAGAAGCTTCTTGGGTGAGAAGCAAAATGCCTTCAAGGGAAAACCAAGAAAGTCCAGTTGCCTCCTAAAAAAAAAGCACCTTTCGGACAACCATGACCTGGAGGAGTGAGCATCTCCATGGAGAAAAAGCCATCAAACTCGTTCTTGGTGTCTCTAGGACTGGGAGAAGATCTCAAGTGGTTGTGTGGTCTTCAAAGCCCAAGGCAAGACCCCCTCTTTCCCCCACCAGACAGAGCCACAGTGGAGTGAGGACCCTCCTCACCTTCTCCATCCACGTCTGCTTCTCGGAAGGTGCGCTCCAACTTTTGTAAGTGGTCGTAGTTGATCTGCTCCTCCAGATGTTTGCAGCGGGCTTCGTCGTAAACATCTGCAAACTTCATCAAGTGCCGATGGGACGAACACAGGCGCCCCGCCTTGCTCAGTATGCCAGGAAGCCTCATCTGTGTGAAGGATCAGAACATCCGTAGCCCTTGACCTACGACCACAATTGACCCCCCAAAAAATTTCTGTTGCTAAGCGAGACATTCGTTAACTGAGTTTTCGCCCCGTTTGACGACCTGCCTTGCCTCGGTTCTTAAGCGAACTGCTGCAGTTGTTAAGGTAGTCACATGGTTAAATAAATCTGGATCTCACTTGTCAGAAGGTTGCAAAAGTAGATCAGGTGACCCCTCCCCCCTGGGATACTGCAACTGTCATAAATCCAAGTCAGTTGCCAAGCGTCGGAATTTTTATCACATGACCCTGGGGGAGGCTGCAACGGTCATACGTGCGAAAAACGGCCATGAGTCACTTTTTCCCAGTGCTGTTGCAACTTGGAACAGTCACTAAATGAGCCATTGTAAGTTGGGGACTAACGGTACAGGTAGCTCTCAAATTACAACCACGATGTCCTGGTTCCGACAGATGAAACTCTTCCAGGCATTGTTTACCTTAAAGGAACTTTTATTTGAGTAGCAGAATATCAGCACTTACATATAATCGAAGCCAAAAGCTGAATCCCCCGCCCCCCTGGGCACCTAGTATCAAAGCACAATTCCCTCCTCCAATGAACAGTCATAAATCACATCCCCCAATTAGGCTTCCTCTCTGTTCTGTCCCAGCATACGTACGTCTTTGTTACTTCAGAAAGACTTACCCCTCTTTTAACCAGTAGGCTGGAAAACCAACCCCTTTTATTTGAGTTACAGACCTGATAATTGTCCCAAAAGCAAAACGGAGCACAAGTCAAACAGGAAATACTTCACAGGCAAGGCAATCAGAACGTGATCCTGTGAAACTGGAGTCCTTTGCCAACGGTTGCCTTCAGCAACCAGCACCGCCCACACCTTCCCTCTTTATTATGCAGCCCCAAGGTGTGGCTTCTCCATGCTTTCTCCTCCACCCTTGGAGTCGCCCCATTGCCTCCCTCTGTCCTGCTCTTGTTGCCTGTCTGCGTTTGCCAGCATCTATGATGTCTTCCAGCTGTGAGTCCTCAGAGTCTGACTCAGCTTCCCAGCACAGCTGGGTCTCAGCCTGAGCACGAGTGGAGGGGCCAGGCTCTTCATCCGATTGTAAGTCTGGGAGCTCCTCAGAGCCTTCCTCTGACTCTGATGGCTCTCCAGGCCCCTCCTCCTCCTCCTCTCATTCCTCAGACTCAGCTCCCAGGTCCACTGGCTGGCACAGAATCACAACACTCTCCAGCTCTCCAGCCCGCCAATTCTTTATCAGCGCTGGGCTCAGTAACCTTGATTCTCACGCTAACTTTCGTGTTATGTCTAGCTGGACTCTCACATCCCCCCAGCTCCCAGCATCATCTAACTCTAAAAGTGAAAGGGAAAAGATGGCTACATTTCCATCTGTTGTCAATGCAAAAACATCCGATGTGAGCAGCGTTGACACACAATTTACAAGCAGAATTTTGGTGGCCAAAGGAAGCAGTTAAGTCAGTTGCACCCAGTTTTACAGCCTCGTTGGCCAAGGTTCTTGAGTGAACCATGAATGAATCATGAGGTCACTAAGCAGACCTGGCTTCCCCAGTGACTATGCTCGTCGGAAGCCGGAAGGGAAGCTTGCAAACGGCATTCAGGTGCCTTCAGGACAATCATCCTAAATGCCGCTAGTCCTCAACTTACAACAGTCTGTTTAGTGACCGTTCAAACTTACAACGGTTCTGAAAAAAGTGACTTAGGACCATTTTTCACACGACCGTAGCAGCCTCCCCAGGGTCATGTGATCAAAATTCAGATGCTTGGCCACTGACTCATAGTTATGACAGTCGCAATGTTCCCGGGGTCACGCGATCCCCTTTTTGTGAACTTCTGACCAGCCAAGTCAATGGGGGAAGCCAGGATTTGCTTAACGACCGTGTGACGAACTTCACAATTGTGGCAACTCACTTAACAACCGTGGCACCAAAAGGTGGTGAAATGGGGCAAAATGCGTGTAACCACCGCCTAACTTTGGGCTCCGTCGGGTCTATAAGTCGAGGACTTACCTGTACCTGCCCAAATTAGGATTGCATAATCGTGAGAAAGCCCCGACGGTCGTAAGTGCAAGAAATGATTGCCAGCCAAATTTTCAGTGCCACCAGAGGGTTGAAAGTTGAGGATGACCTGCGTTTTGTAGCAGAGTCACGACAAAACCACACTCTCATCAAGAGAGAAATTACGACTCCACTTTTAGTAAATTAATCTCAGAGAAGATCGGTTAATTCAGGGAACCAACGCAGATCCTTTGCAAGTTGGGTGTCTCACAGTGAAGACAACTTACTTGCGGGTCCATCAACCCAACTACAAACAGGCACATTATGATCACAATGGATCCCCGAATTAGACAATCGTTTTACGACCTTCTTTGCCACTGCTGTCAAGCGAATCACGGCCATCGCCAAGTCAGTAACACGGTTGTTAAGAGAATCTGGCTTCTCCCCATGGACTCTGCTGGTCAGAAGGTGGCAAAAGGAGATCAGGTGACCCCCCGGGGACATGTGTGACCGTCATAAATGTGAGTCGGTTGCCAAGTGCCTGAATTTTGATCGCGTGACCCTCCGGGGATGCTGCAGGTCGCCAGTCTGAAAACTCGTCATAAGACATCCTTTTCGGTGCCGTGGTGACTTCGAACCGTCACGAAATGAATGTTTGTACGCCGAGGAGTGCCTCCACAGCTGAGGAGAAGGAAGAATAGGCTTTGAAGAAAATCCAGGCTACGTAAGGGAGGTGGGACACTTGGAGTTGAGCTGGAGATGGAGCAAAGCTTGAGGAGAAAAGCAACAGCAGGGAAGATAACCATTAGGCCTCCTCCCCACCACGCTGCAGCCCTTTTCCAGGAGCTCCCTCTGACGCGCGTGAACCACAGGGGGAACCAGGTACTTACGGCAGGGTGTGGAGTTGTGGCAACCTGCTTGAAGCCCAGGTCTCCCTCGGAATCCACGCCTCCCCTAAAAATAGAGAGGCAAGCCAACATCAGCTCCAAGACCGTCAATGCTAGCCTGTGATCAGCAGAGCCCGCACTCCCCGCTAAAGCGCCCAGAGGAAGGGTTGCAAAAAAGGAGAGATTCATAACTCAGCGTCGAACTCTGAGCGTGGCTGTTTTCTTGCAGGCGCTTCATGACTCGACTGGCTAAAAGCATCAGTCCAGAAATGAGAGGGGTTTGTAGACGGGTGGAGAAGGAGAAGGACTGTGGAGTCCTCGGTCCTCTCTGACACTGGTTCGTTGCTTGCAGATGTTTCCTGATCCAGCTACGTGACCTCGGCAGCGGTAGAAGAGAATGGCGTTTGCAGAGAGGAGGAGGAGGAGGAGGAGGAGGAGGAGGAGGAGGAGGAGGAGGAGGAGGAGGAGGAGGAGGAGGACTATGGGGTCCTCAGTGCTCTCTGAGCTGGGTGGTTTTCTTGCAGACGTTTCATGACCCAACTAAGTAACATCATCAGTGCTAGAAAGCAATGGTGTTTACAGAGAGAAGGAGGAGGAGGAGGAAGAGGAGGAGAACTGGGGGGTCCGTGGTGTTCTCTGAGCTGGGTTGTTTCCTTGCAGCCCTTTCATGACCCAACTAGGGAACATCATCAGTGCTAGAAGGGAGGAGGAGGAGGAGGAGGAGGAGGAGGAGGAGGAGGAGGAGGAGGAGGAGGAGGAGGAGGAGGAGGAGGAGAAGGAGGAGGAGGAGGATGGCGTCCATAGTGCTTTCTGAGCTTGGTTGTTTTCTTGCAGACGTTTCATGACCCAACTAGGGAATATCATCAGTGCTAGAAGGATGTGGGGTTTGCAGAGATGAGGAGGATGAGGAGGAGCAGGAGGAGCAGAAGCAGGACTGTAGTGTCATCAGTGCTCTCTGAGCTGGGTGGTTTTCTTGCAGACATTTCATGACCCAACTAGGGAACATCCTCAGTGCTAGAAAGCAATGGTGTTTGCAGAGAGGAGGAGGAGGAAGAGGAGGAGGGGGATTATGGGGTTCATGGTGCTTTCTGAAATTGGTTGTTTTCTTGCAGATGTTTTATGATCCAACTAGGGAATATCATCAGTGCTAGAAGGACGTGGGGTTTGCAGAGATGAGGAGGATGAGGAGGAGCAGGAGGAGCAGAAGCAGGACTGTAGTGTCATCAGTGCTCTCTGAGCTGGGTGGTTTTCTTGCAGACGTTTCATGACCCAACTAGGGAACATCCTCAGTGCTAGAAAGCAATGGTGTTTGCAGAGAGGAGGAGGAGGAAGAGGAGGAGGAGGATTATGGGGTTCATGGTGCTTTCTGAAATTGGTTGTTTTATTGCAGATGTTTTATGATCCAACTAGGGAATGTCATCAGTGCTAGAAGGAAGTGGGGTTTGCAGAGAGGAGGAGGAGAAGGAGGAAGAGGAGGAGGACCGTGGGGTCCTTGGTGCTTCCTGAGCTTAGCTGTTTCCTTGCAGACATTTCATGACCCAACTAGGCAACATCATCAATGTTAGTGTTAGCTCTAGTGGCTAGCGCTGAAGATGTTATCTATTTTGGGTCCTGAAATGTCTGCAAGAAAGCAACCAAGCGCTGAGAGCATCAAGAACCTCTCAAGATGCCAACTGTTTACCCTCACTTCTTGAAAGCTTTCCTTGTACATGGGCACCATAAAGTGGACTTCCCTTCCAGATCTTTTTCAAGGTCCACCCCCGGTCAAGATCAATCCTGAGAATCATTAGACGGGGCTGAGTTCATACATGTAACTCTCAATCCAGAGCAGTTTCAACCTTAGCAACACTGAGATATGCGGATGTCGGCGTGGCTGACTGGGAATTGAAATCCACATATCTTCAAGTTGACAAAATTGAGAAACACGGTTCTATAATCATGGTTGAATGCCCACAACACCTTGAACCGCTAAGCTATCCAAACCTCATTTCCGCCCTTCACCAAACATATTGTGTGAATATAAGCAGAGAATCCATTCAGAATAAACAGAACAGATCTGGAAGGGACCTTGGAGGTCATCTAGACCAACCCCCTGCTCGAGGACATGGCCCTCTACCATTTCAGGCAAATGGTTGTCCAATTTCTTCTTAAAAGCCTCCAGTGTTGGAGCATTCACCACTTCTGGAGGCAGGTTGTTCCACTGGTTGATTGTCCTCACTGTCAGGAAGTTTCTCCTTAGTTCCAGGTTGCTTCTCTCCTTGATGAGTTTCCATCCATTACTTCTTGTCCTGCCTTCAGGGGCTTTGGAGAATAGCTTTGATCCCCTCTTCTCTGTGGCAGACCCTCAAATATTGGAAGACTGCTGTCATGTCCCCACCTAGTCCTTTTTTTCATTAAACTAGACATGCCCAATTCCTGCAACCATTCTTCATATGTTTAGGCTTCAGTCCCCTAATCATCATTCACGTTACAAAGTCCAAAATCATTTAAGATGTTGAGAGACTGGAAAAAAATCCAGAGAAGAGCAACTAAGATGATCAAAGGCCTGGAGACCAAAACGTACAAAGAACGGCTGTGGGACTTTCAGGGGGTTGGACTAGATGACCTTCAAGGTGCCTTTCAACTTTACCATTCTGATTATGACTTGGGTTTGGCCAGTCTAGAGAAAAGAAGAAATAGGGGAGACATGATAGCAGCATTCCAGTATCTGAGGGGCTGCCACAAGGCAGAAGGGGTCACGTTATTCTCCAAATCCCCTGAAGGCAGGTCAAGAAGCAACAGATGGAAACTAACCAAGGAGAGAAGCAACCTGGAATTAAGGAAAAACCTCCTGACCATGAGGACAATCAACCAGTGGAACAAAAGTTGCCTCTATAAGTTGTGGGTGCTCCATCACTGGAAGTTTTTAAAAAAGAGACTGGACAATTATCTGACTGAGATGGTGTAGGACCTCCTGCTTCAACAGGGGGCTGGACTAGAAGACCTCCAAGGTCCCTTCCAGCTCTCTTCTTCTAAGCTGTTGTGGTTTCCCAACCACGTGGCGTTGTTGTTAAGCCAACTGCAAGTTACTGAAGAAACCATGATTAAAGAAATGTGTAACTTGGCACCAGGAACGAACCCAACATCAGCCATGGATGCCAGCAGAGAGATGGAAATCATCTGCTCCTGGTAGAAGGACCCCAAAGCGACCACTTACCATGTGATGGAGGGATGGAGACTCAGCTTCCCTGGAGTGCTGGTTTGAGAGCCATTGCCCCAACTGAAGAAAGCATTGGGGGTCCTCCCAATGGAAGAGGCTGGGGTTGGATGGTAGGACTCCTGTTGCATGTTTAAAGACACCGATTCAGGAGGTCCAACCTGAACTTTCTCCACTTCTTGGCTCCCCACAAACTCAACTGTGATGTCAAGCCTTGGAACGCTGATCTCACTTCCCAGAACATCTGGAGCTCCTGATGTTGCCCTGACACAGGTGGTCCCCTTCCCTACAGAGGTTTTCTAGTCACAGTGGAAGTCTTTCACTCCTGTCATCCTTCTACCTCTTTGGGGACAGTGGCCGTCTTTCCGTCCTTTAGGGACCCACCGTTGGGACCAACGGAACCCTACTACAAAGGCCGAAGGCAGTTTACAACACACACAATCCACAAACTCCTACGTTGCAAGCCAGCCAAGGATCCATTTCCTAGGTCCATCAATCGTACCAATGCTCGCCAGGATGAGATGGTTCTTAGACCTTTGCAAGAAAGCACGGGAAGGGTCCTCAAAACAGGGAGGCATGAAGTGATTTGCCACCTCTAGACCCCGCCCCCTCCCAATCCTTTCTCCTCGTATGGGGTGGGCAGCTTCTGAAACTGCTCGTGGATTGAGCATACATAATTCTGGAGAAGAGAGAAGAAACATGTAGAGAAGAAACTTGTAGCACCCAAAGGTGCTTTTTTCACGAGGCAACTGGACTTTCGTTTCTCGTTTCGCTTCCCATCCAAGAAGCTTCTTCACTTCTGACCGGATGGTGGGGAATGGAAGGATTTATATTCTTTGTAGTCATCTGGTCGTTAGTACTCTTCCTGAGAGCTGTTGCGGCCACTTGGGTACAGGATACAAATAAAGCCCAAGTGGTCCCAATCGCTCTCAGAAAGAGTACTAACGACCGGATGACTACAAAGAATATAAATCCTTCCATTCCCCGCCAGGCAACTGGATTTTCTTGGCTTTTCTCTTTGAAGACGTTTCGCTTCTCATCCGAGAAGCTTCCTCAGGTTCTGACTGGATGGTGCAAAAGGGGAGGATTTATACTCCTTGCAGACCGCTGGTCATTTGCCTTCTTTAGAGGATCGTTCAGGCCGTTTAGAGCAGGGGTCCCCAACCTGTGGGCTGTGGCCCATTACTGGACCATGGCCTGCTGGCCACCGGGCCACGGGACATGCTGGCCGGTGCACACACATGCGTGCATGCAGTCACCCTTACTCGCACTAGTGTCGCTGATATGCAAACGGGTGAAAACGGGGTGGCGTTAATGCCCCGCAGCAATAACGGGGCAGTGCTATTGAGGGTTATGCGGGCAGTAGCTCCGCCCCATTTGCATCACGTGCTCGCAGCCCCATTTGTGTGTGTGCACACGTGTACACGTAAAGCAGCTTTGGGACAACCATGATCTGGTTGATGGAGAATCTCCATACATGTAGAACCATCATACCTTTCTTTCATTAGGACCATGGAGGAGTAACCACCACCACCCTGCTGATCTCATCTCAGGGCATCAAGCCTTACGTCATTGTGTCTTACTTTGGAGAGCGGTTATTTTGTCCACTAACCCACCATGACCCCATCCTACCACCTTCTCCTGCTGTTCTTCTGTGAATCTCAACCTCTTCTCCACTCTTCTGCTCTGTGGATCAGGCCTCCTTGGATCAAGTATCATCTCTGGTAGCTTCCCGTTGTTCAGTCCTGTGGCCACCTCTGGTCTCATGATGGCTGGTTGACCACCAGCCCACCTCCCGTCGCTTTGGAGATGCTGGTCCCAATTGCTGGTCCCAATTTCCACTTTCAACTCATTGCTGCCCTTTTTGATCAGAACATTATTAGACCTCCTTCTCCATCATGAGGTCAGTTTCTCGTGGGTCTCTTCACTACATACTGCACAGGCAGTCCTCAACTTACAATGGTTCATTTCTTGACTGACATTACAACAGCACTGAAAAAAGTGACCTATGACCCATTTTTCACGCTTACAACCGTTGCAGCATCCCCACGATCGCGGGATCAAAATTCAGATGCTTGGCAACTGGTTCATATTTACAACGGTCGCAGAGTCCTGGGGTCACGTGATCTCCTTTTGCGACCTTCCGACAAGCAAAGTCAATGGGGAAGCCAGATTCCCTTAATGACCATGTTCCAACTGCAGGGATTCACTTAACAACCGTGGCAAGGTAGGTCATAAAATGTGGCAAAACTCCCACTTAATGACTGTTTCACTTAGAAACCTAAACTTTGGGGTCAATTGTGGTTGTAAGTCGAGGGCTATCTGTACAGTACTCCTCGAGTTACGACTGGCCACTTAGTGACTGTTCAAAGTTATGACAGAACTACGTATGGACTGCTTAAGACCCAGATTTGAAATTCTGAGGGTTGGGTCGCACACATACATCTGGATCACGGGTCACTCGATTTGGGGCCCTTGGCAACTGGCCCACATTTTCTGTGTCCGACAATCACCTGTTTTACCATGATTTTGCCCCAAACCTGCATTTGTTGTGATTCCTCACCAGCCAGTGGATCCGGCAGCTGAGTCTGAGGAATCAGGTGATGAGGACGGGCCCGATGTGACATCAGAGCCAGAGGAAGGCTCTGAGGAGCTCCGAGACTCACAGTCGGAGGAGTCCGGCCCCTCTACTCGCGCTCAGTCTGTGACACGGCTGTGCTGGGAGCCTGAGTTGGACAGCGATGAAGCACAGCTGGGAAATATCCAGGATGCACGAAAGCGCCGGCAAGAGAAGCGAGTAGGACAGAGGGATGCAGTGGGGGGGCTCCAAAGGCAAAGGAGAAGGCGTTAGGAAGCCAGGCCTTGGCTGAATAATAAAAGGGAAGGTGTGGGAGGTGCTGGTTGCTGAAGGCAGCCGTTCATGTGGAGGATCGAGTTTCTGTGGACTGTGTTTGTTCGCCTTGGACGTTAACTCAGCTCTGTGAGAATAAAAGGGGTTGGTTTTTCCTTGTGGTTCCTGCCTGTTTCTTGGAAGAGGGGGTTCTCCTTCTGAGCGTAACCAGCACTCACGTAGGCTGGGACAGAACGGCATTTACTTCTAGTTTGGGGCTGTTGGGGGGGGGCACGAAGGGAGGCTCAACCAATCTCACTGTACACGTTGTATTTTGATAATAAAGGTTCATTCATTGGCTTGTATCTGCTGCATTCACTTAACGACAGAAAAAAGAAAAAGGCCACACGATAGGGCCACTTGCGCGACTGACCTGTTTACAGCCGTCACGACTTACAAACATGACGGACAGGTACCCTTAGGGTCGTAAATTGAGAGAACTACCTGTGTAACTTTGCAACATCCCTTCCCACCCCCATTCTTTATTGACTCCTTCAAGATGGTCTTCCCAGCGTATTTTTACAGACCCCGTAGCTCATCCCCATGAACTGTTTCAAAAAATATGACACAATAAAAAAAGAAGAAAAAATCCCACAAGGGGGTTCCCCGAGGACCCCCTTTTGACTTCCTTCGTCCGCATTCCCAAAACATATAGTTCTCGACTTACAAGGGGACACCAAATTTCAATTTCTGAAGGAAGACAGTTGTTCCGTGGCTTTTGCCCCTTTTTACAACTTTTCTTGGAATTGTTAAGTGAATCACTGCAGTTGATAAGTTAATGACATGGTCATTAAGCGGGTCTGGCTTGCCCATCGACTTTGCTTGTCGGGAGGTCGCAAAAGGGGATCACGTGATCACACACACACACACCGGGACATTGCAACAGTCATAAATACGAGTCGATTGCCAGCTTCCAGTCAATGGGAGAAGGTGGATTCAAAATTAATGGCCCTGCAATTTGTTTAACAATTGCAGTGATTCATTTAACAACCACAGCAAAAAAACAAAGACCGTAAAATCAGGTGTGATTCACTTAACTGTCCCGCTTAGCGATATAAATTCCGGTCCCAGCTGCAGTCGTTAAGTCGAGGACTACTTCTGCTTGATCTATTTGTACATTGCAGTGGTTACGAATGTTGACATGTATAATCAGGGATACAAAACACGGATAAGAACATTCGGTGTCTGTCCCCAGACGGTCTCTACAAGCAGTCTTGCCCTAAGTTGTAATGGGTTTATTTTTTCTTAATCAAGACCAACGTTGGCTTTTTATCCGTTTTCTTCTGTCGAGGTAGAAGATGGGACGGTCTCTTGATGGGTTGGTCAAAAATTGTTTTCATTCCCAGACCAGGCCGCGCAGGAGTGTTGTGAAAACCAAGATCTCCTTTTCTCTCAAGCATCAGGGGCTCACTCGGTCAGCCAGGTCACCCAGCCGTATCCAAGGCGGAACTAGAACTCACCATCTCCTGGTGATTGGTCGAAAGTCACCCAGCCGGTTTTTGGGCCTAAGGCGGGACTAGAACTCCCAGTCTCCTGGGGATTGACCCAGTCACCCAACCAGCTTTTATTGCTAAGGCAGGACTAGAACTCACCATCTCCTGGTGATTCGCCCAAAGTCACCCGGCCAGCTTTTATTGCTAAGGCAGGACTAGGACCCCCAACTCCTAGTAATTGTCCCAAAGTCACCTGGCCAGCTTTTGGGCCTAAGGCGAGATTAGAATTCTCAAGTCTCCTAGCGATTGGCCCAAAGTCACCCAGCTGTCTTTCATGCTGAAGGCGGGATTAGAATTCACTGCCTCCTGGTGATTGGCCCAAAATCACCCAGTCGCCTTCCTTGCCCAAGGCAGAACTAGAACTCCCAGTTTCTTGGGGATTGGCCCAGCCTCCACCAGCTGGCCTTTGTGCCGAAGGCAGGACTAGAACTCACCGTCTCCCACTTTCTAGCCTGGAGCTTTTAAGAGCCGGCCAAAGTGGCTTTGAATGCGCCCCAAAGATGCCGGTCCAGAGAGCCGATGCCAGCTACACCCAGACGCCGTGAACCACCGCAGACCAAGGATGACGTGAACAAAAAAGAATCGAGAACTTGGGAGGGTCAACGAAAAAGACCTTGAGGGGGGACCCCCTGCAAGAACACGACAACTCTAGAAGACGCGGCGTTCTTGAAATAACAGAACTTTATTTAGAAACTGTTTAAAAGTAGAAAAAAAACCCTGTCAAAAGGAGTCTGGTTTGAATATCGTTTAGGGCAAAAAGTATTTAGAAGGCCACAAGAGAAAAAGCACCTCTGATGTTTTAAATAATGGCTTTCTTTTCTTCCTTCTTTTCTTTCCCTTCTTTCGTTTTTTTCTTTTTTTTCTTTTTGGCATTCGTCAAAACGTGGGTCTCCCGCTGAATTGTCATAAGGAAATCATGCACTACACAACAAGTTACCGTTAACTCTTTGTTTTCTACACACACGTATCGAGACACACACAATCACCGGAAGCAAACGGACGAAAGGAACACGCCAAGCCGGAAGCTTAGTCTTTGCTGTGGCGAGGGGGAACGGGGCGGGGGTGAGGGGGTCCAAAACCTCCCAAATCCCCCTCCCCAAGGAGCAGCCATTGGGGAGAGGAGGAGGAGGAGGAGGAGGAGGAGGAGGAGGCTTGCTCTGCACAAGAGGGGAGGGGGGAAAAAAAGAGGGTCAAGCACAGAATACTGCAATAATCAAAATTCACCGGAGCACTCTTATATCTTCGGCAACCTCGGATCACCTATTTAATGCGCAATTTTCTCTCTCTCTCTCTTTTTTCTCTCCATCACCTTGCGCAGGTAACTCAGAGGGGGGGGCCCTGCAACGGAGGGCAGCTGCTATCCAAAAACAACAGGGTGCGTTGTCGGGTTCTTTTTCACTGGGTGGCTTTGGAAGCAGAGGGAGTGGGGGGGCAGAGAGGAAGCGAGAAGGACCCCCGTCTTGAGTGGAGCAGAGGTGGAGCAGCAGGGACGGTGTGTGAGAAAGGAGATTCAGGTGAGGAGTGAGGATCCTATTCAGAAGTGTCCAACTTTGGCCACTTGAAGACCGGTGGACTTCAACTGTCAGAATTCCCCAGCCAGTGTTCAAAGTGGCCAAGAAGAGACGCTTCTGTCCTTGTGGCCCAAAGCTCTTATTGCGTTGGGCCACGAGAAGACAAGAGGGGAACGTGCTTCACCTTTCTTTCTTTTTTTTTGCAACTTGAGCCTACTACAAACTCCGTCCTCCTACGACACCCTCAGCCACGCTGGCCCACTTCCACACAGCTCCCGAACTCCGACGAGCAGCTCAGACAATCCCACTTTCTACGCTCTATTTCTCTTTTTCGAGCGCCTCGACTCTCCTCCGTCGCTTTCCTGGATGCACCGCTTCAGCCCCACCCCCCCGCCCTCCTTACACGACGACCCCCTGCCGAAAAGACAACCCCCAAATCCTTAGGGAGCCTCTCCTGCTTCGCCCACCCCACCCACCCCCCTGACTGCCCTACAAACACACCGCGCTGCAAATCCTCCCTCGATGTTAGGGCCCGAGACGGAGCAACTCTGCAAAGGCCAAAGCCTTCCACCACCGCTTGCTTCCCAACGACACCAGAGGGATGTGGATAACACCGTTCCGATAATGAAAAGTGAGAAGGGGAAAAATAAAAATAAAAATAAGAACAACCCGTCGGTGGGGGTGGGGGGAGGGGAGAGTAGTAAAACGTACGCAAAGTGCACTTGGAGAAGTACTTAAATTTCTGTTTTGTTTGTTTTCTGTTTTGTTTTGCTTTTTTTTTTACTTTTGAAAAGAAACCAGTTAAGTCCTCTAAGAGTAAAATGGAGTATTTTACAGATAAACACATGATTGGGGCAAAGATTTCTGACTTCTGAGGCTGCTGCCGCTGCTGCTGCTGGTTAATACTCCTCTTGGTCCTCCGGAGGGCCTCCTTCATCGGGTATGACAAAGCCTTCCTAAAAGAGGATCAGAAATCGGGGAAAATAAGAATAATGATGACGAGGATGATGATTGGCAGCTCCCTTCCCTTCCATCCAGGACGCTTGAGCGGGATCCGAAAGATTGCCTGGGACGCCAGACAATCCCCGCCCCCATGCCTGGTTTTCCTTGTTCCCTTCCGGGAGGAGGGGGCTCCGTGGCGCCCGAAGCAGAAGACCCAGATTCTGCAACAGCTTTGGACCATCTAGGACCAACCTTGTCGATTGTCAACTCTTTTTTTCACTCGCTGTTCAAGATGGACTATGACGGCTGTGCGTCTCTGTGTGTGATTACACAATTATATGACACCAAGACACGAAAGTACGCATATACATATGTACATCATGTATACATATTTTAACCACATGTAATAATAATAATAGTCGGAAGGGACCTTCCAGGCCATCTAGTCCAACCCCCTGCTCAGGCAGGAAACCCTATATATGTATGTATGCGTGTGTATATATGTATGTGTGTGTGTGTGTGTGTGTGTGTGTGTGTGTGTGTGTGTGTGTGTATATATATATATATATATATATATATATATATATATATATATGTGTGTGTGTGTGTGTGTGTGTGTGTGTGTGTGTGTGTGTATGTATGTATGTATGTATGTTTGTTTTCGTAGATTTTCACGGGTATAGGTATGTAGGTCTTGGCGTATTCAGGTCTTTTCCTGTGTAGGATTGAGGGTGTCTTGGTGACGTTTCGATGAGGTCCCACTCCAGCCTAAAGATGACGAGTGGGACCTCATCGAAACGTCACCAAGACACTATCAATCTTACATGGGAAAAGACCCGAATACGCTAAGACCTACATACACACACACACACACACACACACACACACACACACACACACACACACACATATATATATATATATATATATATATATATATATATATATATATATATATATATACACACACATATGTAGTTCATGTGTGTCTTGGTGTCATTTTGTATAATTTGGCATTTGGGGATATTGCTGCTATTATCATTATTATTATTATTATTATTATTATTATTATTATTATTATTATTATTATTATTATATTGTTGTTGTTTTATTATTTAATATCCTTGGGATGGTGGCATTATTTGGGGGGGTGGGGTGTTTTTCTCTTTTGGGAGCAGTGCACGTGAGTTTCATTTTTATGTTCAGAAAAATGACCATAAAGGTCATTCAATTCAATGGGTGCAGCTGAACATCCCGGGGAAGGGTGCGCAGAAGGAAGTGCCAGCCCATCAGTAATGTCCGAGCCCAAAGCGGGGAACGCCACGGCTGGGTCACACCCACTTACATCTGTAGCATAAAGTATTTCCACGATTCTATGGAGGACCGGATCACTTTCGCCTTCGTTCTCCTGGCAGATCAGCTCGATGTTCCTCAGTTTCCCGAAGTAGAAATCTCGTTCCTTTTCTAGATCTTCCACAGTCATCTTTAATGCATTGATCTGACAAAAAATAGTCCATCTCAGAGCAAGTCGCGGAAGGGACAACACCGCAAAGAGCTGCGGTGGCACAGTGGTCAGAATGCAGCATTGCAGGCTGACTCTGCCGGCTGCCAGGTGTTCGATCCTGACCGGCTCAAGGTCGACTCAGCCTTCCGTCCTTCCAAAGTTGGTAAAATGAGGAGCCAGGTTGTGGGTTTTTTGTTTGTTTGTTTTCGGGGGGAGGGGGGGCGGCGGCAAGGGGCTGACTCTATAAACCACTCAGAGAGGGCTATAAAGCACTGCGAAGTGGTAGATAACTCTAAGTGCTATTGCTATTGCTCTACACCCCCTCTCCATAATCTCTCTCTCTGTCATCTATCATCTATTATCTATCTTATATCTATCTATATCATATATCATTTATCTATCATCTAAATCTAATATATATCTGTATCTATATGTATCATATATCTATTATCTATAGCTCTGATATCATCTATATCTAATATGTATCATCTATCTATATCTATGTATCATATATCATCTATCATCTATATCGAATATACTGTATATCATCTATCTATATATCTATGTATCATATCTATCATCTACATTTACCTATCTAATATCTATCATATCATATCATATCATATCATATCATATCATATCATATCATATCATATCTATCTATCTATCTATCTATCTATCTATCTATCTATCTATCTATCTATCTATCTATCTTCATCTATTCTATATCTGGTGGCACAGGGGTTAGCATGCAGTACTGCAGGCAAACTCTGCCCACAGCCGGGAGTTCAATCCTGACCGGCTCAAGGTCGACTCAGCCTTCCATCCTTCCAAGGTCAGTAAAATGAGGACCCAGATTGTTTTGTTTTGTTTTGTTTTGTTTTGGGGGGGCAATAGGCTGACTCTGTAAACAGCTAAGAGAGGGGCTGTAAAGCAGTATGGAGGGGTATATAAATGCTATTGCAATATTTTCCTTCCTTTTCCTCTCGTTCTCCTTCCTCTGAGCCCTGGTGGCGCAGTGGTTAGAATGCAATATTGCAGGCGAGGGGGGAGGGAAGAGGAGATATTTCTGGGGGGGGCACCCATGTGAGCAAGCACAACTCCATTTCCCGTAAGCAGCGGGCGGGCCCGCGAGCACCGCTCACACAAATGGAGCTTGGCGTGGAAGCGCATGCGCCCACTGCTCGCAGAAATGGGAGTTGCGTGCTGCTTGCGTGGCCTGGTTCCAAACAGGCCACGGCCCGGAGGTCGGGGACCCCTGCTCTAATCAACGCACAATTTCTCATTCCTTGCCCCTGACAGAAGCTCAGGAGGGGCCAACAGACACTCCCCCCCCACACACACAGAGACCCCTTTGGAGACCCGTGCGGTTTAAATCTAGCGTGAAAGGCTCGGAATTCCCATCAGGAAAACCACAGCTGCCCATGTCGCTTATCGCCGCTGACGGACATCCCGTCCCCCCGAGGCCCACCTGCTGTATCAACTCGGCGGATTCCTCCTCTCCGATCCCCCCAGGAGCCTTTTTGATCATGCCGGGCCCCGATTTATTAGCCACCGTTGTCCTCTGCGCCACCATGGGCCGCGCTGGGGCTGCAAGAGAGAGAATGCGTTAGCAGCGCTCCGCAGTGGGGTGCAGGGCCTCGGCACCGCAACCAACCGAAGTGAGCGACACCCGAAGCGTGCAACCCGGTGTGCTACAAAAAGCCCAAAAGAAGAGAGTAGGGCACGAGTTCCTCCGGCCACCCGCTTAGTACCAATTGTAGCTGCTTTCTTTAGGCAAACGGGAGAGTCTGCTCGTGCTGCCTTCAGCTCCGAGGTTCCCACAAAAGTGTTATCTACAAAAAGAGAGGCTTTCTAACCATGAAGAAGCACAAACACAACCCGCTCCGCAATTGCCAGGTCTCAGATGAAACACGCAGCCTCCCCGCACAATCCACGCGAGGCTGAGGAAGAGCAGGATGAATGGGCAGCTTCAAAACCGGGGTTCCCCCCCCCATTTGGTAAAAAAAAAATGTGAGCGCTTGCAGAACTAGCACTGGGCAAGGGTCCGAGGCGCCCTGAATTTTGAGCAGGCCACGCTGGCTAGATTGTGAGAGGAACGGCACAGGCACAATTGAATGTAAGTATATCCTACTGTGAAAATTGCTTCGAATTGGTTATTCTCCCGGAAGCGCTTTGCATTTTGTAAAATGTTATGTATTCATCACATTTCTATGCTGCCTATCTGGCCTAAGTGACTCTATAAAGCCATTTTATTTCTTCTAGGCGCTCTGGGGTCCTTGGTGCTCTCTGAGCTGGATGGTTTTCCTGAAGACGATTCATTTCCCAACTAGGGAACATCATCAATGCTAGAAGGGAGGGGGGGTTGTGAGGAGGAGGAGGAGGAGGAGGAGGAGGAGGAGGAGGAGGAGGAGGAGGAGGAGGAGGAGGAGGATGGCGTCCATAGTGCTTTCTGAGCTTGGTGGTTTTCTTGCAGACATTTCATGACCCAACTAGGTAACCTCATCAGTGCTAGAAGGGAGAGGGGTTTGCAGAGGAGGAGGAAGAGGAGGAGGAGAAGGAGGAGATTCTTGGTCTCTGAGCAGGGTGGTTTTCTTGCATACATTTCATCACCCAAATAGGTAACAACATCACTGCTGTAAGGATGTGTGGGGATGGCTCTCTGTTTATGTATATTAAGAGCCTTGGTGGAGCAGTGGGCTAATGCCTCCTTAAGTAACACCAGCTGCCTGCAATCAGTGCAGGTTCGAGTCCCACCAGGCTGAAGGTTGACTCAGCCTTCCATCCTTCCGAGGTAGGTAAAATGAGGACCCAGATTGTTGGGGGCAATTAAGCTGACTTTGTAATAATGCCGCTTGGGGGTGTGTGTGAAAGCCCTAATAAGCAGGCATATACATAGAATGAAGGCTACTGCTAAGCTTGTAAGCCGCCCTGAGTCTTCGGAGAAGGGCGGGATATAAATGCAAAAATAAAAATAAAAATAAAAATAAGCTGCTTACCCTGACGCTGTTAACTGGAGTATTCTTGGTGATTTTTTGATTAGGGTATTGTTTATTTGTCTGAGTTGATAGTTCCTTGACTGGGGGATTGTTAACTGTCTAGTGCTAATCTTGATGTTAAGGAACGAACAGGACCACTGACAAGACCACGACACAAACAAGTAGGACTGACAAGGCAAGCCACTAGTACAGGGGTAGGCAACCTCGGCTCTTTTATGACTCATGGACTTCAACTCCCAGAATTCCTGAGTCAGTTGAGTCAGCTGACTCAGGAATTCTGGGAGTTGAAGTCCATGAGTCATAAAAGAGCTGAGGTTGCCTACCCCTGCACTAGTGAATATACAGAGAGCTAAGCTCCCCTTCCTCCTAGCACTGATGATGTTCCCTAGTTGGGTCCTGAAACGTCTGCAAGAAAACCACCCAGCTCAGAGAGCGAAAAAGGACCCCACAGTTCAACCCTGAGCTACCTATATCCTCTGCTATGGGTTCTCTGGGTGTGTCTTAATTCTAGGATTCCTCCGATAACTGATGTTGTCAGCTGCCACCTTACACTTGCTTGTGTGCCTCGTTTCCATGCAGTGACGGTCTGCCGTGAGCCCTGGGGAGAGTAGAGGGGAAGGGAAATGCTTGGGGGAAAGCGAAAGTAACCGCTCTATCTGCCTTAGGTGCTGCTTCAAGGCCACCCGGCTGGGAGAAGAAGGCAACCTATGCTTGAAGTGACTTCTGAAGCCATCTTGCTCGAATCGGAGTGGGCACAGAGGGGCCGGCGACGGGAGGCAGTCAAGGGAGGGGAAAAGCTGAACGCGATTCTCAGTTCTGACTTTGCGCTACTGCGATAACACCCGACTGAGAATAAAACCGCATCTTTCTCAACAAATGGAGCCGAGGATTGTCCCTAGAGGTTCAGAGGTGGCAGGTCTGACAGATGCAGCCTTTCCATCAAATCAATCAATACTTCACCTCTGGCCAGGGTGACGAGAGATGCTACCTGTGCTGACGGGGCTGTCCCCCTTCCTGGGCCTCCCAGAACGCTGGGACTGCTTCTCCCATCATCCCCAACCACCAGAGCTGGCCCGGGAGGAGCACTAGAACTTCCCAGCGCCCGGCACACAGCCTCTCTTACCTGTGCCGCCAGAACCAAGAGTCTTCTTGGGTTTGTTCAGCAGCGGGACCACCAGAGTGGGGGCGGGGCAGGTCTCCTGGCCTTGCCGGGCCGCCACGGGGTCATAGTCCTTCCCGTCGTAATTCGCGTCGAAGAATTTCTTGAACCACTGAACAAATTCGAAATTGTCCTGGAATTTCCCTTTCACTAATCTGTCCACGGGTATTATCTGAGGAGAGAGGTCGAGGAGGTTAAGACGAGAAAGGTATCTTCCAGAATTGTAGCAGAGGGGTTTCTAAAAGCAGTCATAGGGCGTCCTCGACTTAAGGGAAGGCCACACCTGGAAGACGGCATCCAGTTTGGGTTGCCAGGATGTAAAAAAAGATGTTGAGACTCTGGAAAGAGTGCAGAGAAGAGCAACAAAGATGATCAGGGCACTGGAGGCTAAAACATATGAAGAACGGTGGCTGGAATTGGGTAGGTCTAGTTTAATGAAGAGAAGGAGGGGTGACACGATAGCAGTCTTCCAACATCTCAGGGGCTGCCCCAAAAAAGAGGGAGTCAAGCTACTCTCCAAAGCACCAGAAGGCAGAGGAAGAAGCAACAGATGGAAACCAATCAAAGAGAGAGAAGCAACCTGGAACTAAGGAGAAACTTCCTGACAGTGAGAACGATTAACCAGTGGAACTACCTGCCTCCAGAAGCCGTGAATGCTCCAACACTGGAGGTTTTTAAGAAGAGCCTGGACAGCCATTTGCCTGAAATGGTACAGGGTTTCCCGCCTGAGCAGGGGGTTGGACTAGATGACCTCCAAGTCCCTTCCAACATCATCATCATCATTAAAAAACATCACAAAATATTTGAGGGTCCCCCCCCACTGAAAACGGCAGAAAAAAGGCTATTGTAATGTGTTTTAAGTTATACTTCTGAAAGGTTTCAAAGGCAGCCATTTTGTTTCACAGGCTTTCCTTTACTTCCAGACCTTATTTATAAAACTTAAGCAACCAGGAAAGCTTAATGGAACATTACTTACGTGGCCAAATCGTGGTAATTCACAGAATCTTAGGAGTGGGAAGTGGATGTCCGAGCACTACCAGCACCCGCCCCCCCCCCCCCCGCTTTGCTCGGGGCAGGGGACCAAATCAAAGCATGCTGACAGATGTCTGTTCAAACTCATCTCAAATCCCTCAAGTGGGATTTCAATGTCGCCTGCTAGCAACAATTCTGCGGCTGAACGGTCAGCAAGGGTATTCAGTTAGAATATACTCGGCTTACGTCCCATTCATTTAGCGACCGTTTGAAGTTCATCAATCAGAATAGAACTGGAAGGGACCTTGGGGGTCTTCTAGTCCAGCCCCCTGCTCAAGCAGGAGACCCTAACCCTAGACCAGGGGTCTTCATACTTGGACCTTTTATCACGTGTGGACTTCAACTCCCAGAATTCCTCAGCCAGCATGGCTGGCTGAGGAATTCTGGGAGTTGAAGTCCACACGTGATAAAAGGGCCACGTTTGAAGACCCCTGCCCTAGACCATTTCAGACAAGTGGCTGTCCAGTCTCTTCTTAAAAACCACCAGTGATGGAGCCCCCACGATTTCTGGAGGCAAGCTGTTCCACTGGTTAATTGTTCTCCCTGTTAGGAAGTTTCTCCTGAATTCCAGGTTGCTTCTCTCTTTGGTCAGTTGGTTTTTGACCTGCTTTCAGGGGCTTTGGAGAATAAGGTGACCCCTCCTTCTTTGTGGCAGCCCCTCAAATACTGGAAGACTGCTATCATGTCCCCCCCCCCAGTCCTCCTTTTCACTAGCCCAGGGGTAGGCAACCTCAGCTTTTATGACTCATGGACTTCAACTCCCAGAATTCCTGAGCCAGCTTGGCTGAGCTTGGAAACCTCTCGCTTTCCCCTCAGCATGGCTGGCTCAGGAATTCTGGGAGTTGAAGTCCATGAGTCATAAAAGAGCCGAGGTTGCCTACCCCTGCACTAGCCAAACCCAATTCCTGCAACCGTTCTTCATGTTTTAGCCTCCAGGCCTTTGATCATCCTAGTTGCTCTTCTTTTGCACTTCTTACAAAGCCTCAACATCATTTTTGTAATGTGGTGTCCAAAACTGGATGCAGCATTCCAGTTGTGGCCTTACTAAGGCTTTGTAAAACTGTAGTAATATTTCACCTGATCTTCACTCTGTGCCTCTGTCTATAAACTAAGGATTGTATCAACAGAATTATATAATAAAGTTGTACAACGGCACAGCAATTAAAGTTATACAATTACCTTCTTTATTCTATAAAGTCACAATGGCGCCGAAAAGTGACTTATGGCCGTTTTTCAGACTTACGACCGTTGCGGCACCTCCATGGTCACGTGACTGAAATTTGGATGCTTGGCAGCTGACTCGTACTTATGACGGATACAGTGTCCCCGTGTGTGTGTGTGTGTGTGTGTGTGTGTGTGTGTGAGATGTGATCCCCTTTTGTGACCTTCTGACAAGCAAAGTTAATGGGGAAGTTAGATTCAACCAGGTTACTAACAATGGCAGTGTTTCACTTAACAACTTGGGCAAGGAAGGGCGTCAAATGGGGCAAAACTCACTTAACAACAGAAATTTGGGACTTAAACATGGTGATAAGTCAAGGACTGCCTGTAGCTTCCTGATTCTTAAATTCATTATTGTGTGCCGTGCGTGAAAGTATCCTAAGGAACAACCTCTTCTATCTGAATTCCTGGCCAATACTTAAGAGCGCTATCCTCTCTCTCTTACGTCTTGGGGCAAGAGACTTTTAAATCTTTTAATCTCTCTTCTTGCAGCTTAGTTCTTAATTCTCTGATATATATCTTCACTGTCCTTCTCTGAACCTTCTTTTTTTTAAAGTGGGATAGAAACAAACATGCTCTTGGCCAGAGACTGAGCGAGGTGGGGTCTCCCCAAAACAGAACACAGTGGATTTATACCTTTGCATGATCTGGAAATTATATATTAATGCAGAAAAAGGGGATTTTTGCAACACGCCGCTGAAAGGCCAAATTGCATTTCTTCCCTCAAGACCCTGGCATTGGTTTTACACAGGAAAAGGTAAGGTGACAACCTGTTCTCCAAAGCGCCCGAAGGCAGGGCAAGAAGCAAGGGATGGAAACTGATCAAGGAGAGAAGCAACCTGGAACTAAGGAGAAACTTCCTGACAGTGAGAACAATCAACTTGCCACCAGAGGTTGTGAATGGAGGTTTTCAAAAAGAGATTGGACAGCCATTTGTCCAGAATGGTATAGGCAGGGGGCTGGACTAGATGACCTCCCAGCTCTCTTCCAACTCTACTATTCTGTTATTCAGTGGAACGGCCTGTCTCCAGAAGCTGTGAATGCTCCAACGTTGGAAGTTTCAAGAAGAGACTGGATAGCCATTTGTCCAGAATGGGATAGGATCTCCTGCGTGAGCAGTGTGGTTGGACTAGAAGACCTCCAAGGCCCCTTCCAACTCTTTTATTCTGTAATTTTCTTTACATGATCGGTTTCTTGATTTCCTAATTTCCGCTGGAAACGATTAGGACAAGGTTCAGTCAAGGTTGACTCAGCCTTCCATCCTTCCCAGGTAGGCAAAATGAGGACCCAGATTGTTGGGGGCAATCAAGCTGACTTTGTAATAATGCCGCTTGGGGGGGCGCGCGAAAGCCCTAATAAGCAGGCATATACATAGAATGAAGGCTACTGCTAAGCACATTGATTTGTGCTTTAGATTGTAAGCCGCTCTGAGTCTTCGGAGAAGGGCGGGATATAAATGGGATTTAAAAAAAAACAACAGAATAACAGAGCTGGAAGGGACCTTGGAGGTGGTCTAGTCCACCCCTCTGCTAGAGCAGGAAACTCTAAACCAGGGGTCTTCAAACTTGGCCTTTTTATGACTTGTGGACTTCAACTCCCAGAATTCCTCAGCCAGGCATGCTGTCTGAGGAATTCTGGGAGTTGAAGGCCACAAGTCATAAAAGGGCCAAGTTTGAAGACCCCCTGCTCTAAACCATTTCGGACCGATTGGTTGTCCAATTTCTTCCCCATCATCTGCATTTGTGAGAAGGACCCCAAAAAAAAACACCAACCCAGGCATTGTGTAAATTCCCAAGGTTTGCCCAAACTTCCTGTTACTTTATTCAATCTTCAATTGCTACAAACTTCCTCAGAAGCAAGAAAGCTAATCTTTGTGTTTACTTTACTTTGTGTTTACTCGGATCAAGGTCTCGCAATCCACTGATTGCCAGCTGCTGTTTAGAAACACACACACACACACACACAGTTTTTGCAATTAAGGTCTCTTCCCTGTTACAAGTTTGGGGTGTTATTCCTACAAGCCAAAAAAAGCTAGAAGCAGTTTGCTTTTTTTTTTTAACAGAAATTCATCTTACTTTTTGAAACTAATAAATAAATATTTTGCATTAGCATGCCTCCAAAGCACTGGCCTTTTAGGAGGGCCCATTCCTTTGCTTAAGGCAAAGTAACTGGGCCCAACTAAACTAAGGTCGTTAACTCACTTCAATCCCGGTTTTCCCAAACTAACAGGGAAAGATAGTCAAGTCTCAAGGCTGCTATTTGCTTGGTCGTATTCTCCCATATAGCCCCATTCCCCATAGCTGGCTGGGGAATTCTGGGAGCTGAAGTCCACCCGTCTTAAAGCTGCCAAGGTTGGGGGAAAAAATTACTTAAGCCCTACACAAAACGTGGAACTTCCAATAAATAGGACCAATAGGGTCCAGTTCTGGCCTTGCACAATGACATTATACAATATTCTCTTCTTCTTCTTCTTCTTGCTCTTCTTTAGCAAAAAAGGTACAATGGAACATTTAGAAAAGAATCTGCTCCTTTTAGGCTGAGCACAACATCTTTCAAGTCAACCATCAACCTGATTTTGGTTCCAACCTGTGCCACACCACAACCATCTCCTCCGAGGGGAGAGGGGGGAAAAAAAGACACACACATACAAGAAGCGAAAAAGTTGCCTGATGCAGAGTTAAGCCACTGGTCCTTTTACCCCAAGATGGTCAACAAAGGTAAAGGAGAGTGGTTTTCTGCCGTTTTTCCAGCTCCTGATATCCTGATGAGAAATGAAAGCTTCTACAGATAGTCCTTGGCTTACAACAGCTCGTTTAGTGACCGTTCAAAGTTACAACAGCACTGGAAAAAAGTGACTTAGGCCCGTGTTTCACATTTACGACCTTTGCAGCCTCCCCAGGGTCACGTGATCAAAATTCGGACACCGGCTCGTGTTTATGACGGTCGCAGCGTCCCGGGGGTGTCACGTGATCCCCTTTTGCGACCTTACGACAAGCAAAGTCAATGGCGGGGGAAAACAGATTCACTTAACAACCGTGTCATTAAGTGAGCAACTGCAGGGCTTCACTGAACCGCTGTGGCAAGGAAGGTAATAAAACAGGGCAAAATTCACTTCACAAATATTCTGCTTAGCTGCAGAAATTTTGGCCTCCCTTGTGTGTAAGCCGAGGGCTACCTGCACTTGGGAATATCCCCGCTGAATCCTGATCCCTAGACAGGTGTTCCTCAGCCTTGGCAATTCTAAGATCCTGGCTGGGGAATTCTGGGAGTTGAAGTCTGCCCAGGTCTTCAAGAGAAACACTGCACTAGACCAGGGGTGGGCAACCTTGGCTCTTTTATGACTGGTGGACTTCAACTCCCAGAATTCCTGAGGCAGCCCTGCTGAGGGGAAAGGGAGAGGTTTCCAAGCTGAGCCATGTTGGCTCAGGAATTCTGGGGGTTGAAGTCCACCAGTCATGAAGGGGCCATAGTTCCCCCATGCTGGCTCAGGAATTCTGGGAGCTGAAATCCACAAGCAATGAGGGGGCCATAGTTCCCCCATGCTGGCTTAGGAATTCTGGGAGTTAATGTCCACCAGTCCTGAGGAGGCCATAGTTCCCCCATGCTGGCTCAGGAATTCTGGGAGTTGAAGTCCACCAGTCATGAGGGGGCCATAGTTCCCCCATGCTGGCTGAGGAATTCTGGGAGTTGAAGTCCACGAGTCATGAAGGGGCCATAGTTCCCTCTGCTGGCTCAGGAATACTGGGAGTTGTAGTCCAAAAGTCATGAGGGGACCATAGCTCCCCCACGCTGGCTCAGGAATTCTGAGAGTTGAAGTTCACAAGTCATGAAGGGGCCATAGTTCCCCCCTGCTGGCTCAGGAATTCTGGGAGTTGAAGTCCACGAGTCATGAGGGGGCCATACTTCCCACATGCTGGCTCAGAAATTCTGGGAGTTGAAGTCCATGAGTCATGAGGGGGCCATAGTTCCCCTATGCTGGCTCAGGAATTCTGGGAGTTGAAGTCCACCAGTCTTCAAGGGGGCCATAGTTCCCCCATGATAGCTCAGGAGTTGAAGTCCATGAGTCATAAAAGAGCCAAGGTTGCCCACCCCTACAGTAGACTAACAAAAATGCAAATCTTATTTCCCTTTGAAAGGCAGCAGTGACTCAAAACCATTTGAAAATTACCATATGAAAACCCACATTCCTTCTGCCTTTCCAGTAATTCAAATGCAGCCATGTAAGCATTCTTTCACTCCCACCCATTTACTTGTATTTCACATTTTTCAACCAGAGGGGACTCTGGGTGGTATAAAACATTAGAATATAAAAAGAGCGCATAAAACTTTCAAAATTTTAAAAGGAGCCATGCAGAGCTGAATGCTGCTAAATGGTAAACCATTTGCTATACACCTTCTGAAAATTGAAACCAATATCTTTCCACAGAAAAAGAGACTAGCTAAGCAGAAGGATCTGGAGCTCTGACTTGGTCGTAAAATATCTGGGAATAGAAAAGTCTTCCAGAAGGTTGATGTTAGTCATATCTGAGAAAGATTAAAACCTCCCAAGAAAAACAAATCAGGATCTTTAACTTTTCTAGTTTGGACACACAAGTCAATGCAGGCAGAAATGGTGCAAACTGCAACTTGACAAGACAAGAAAAAAATACCTTCTTGCTTGGTAAAATACAAATCCCACCTTGTTATGAACAGCACATTAATCGCACATCAGCTGCACAATGTTAAAAAAAAACAAAATCCTAAGTGCTGCTTTTCCTGGAAAAGGTTCTCTCGTAAAGTTGAAAAATGAATGCCGTCTTGTCACAAAATACATATATATATTGGTGTTTGATTCTTTTCTTTTCTAACATGTGCATACCCAGGATTTGCATTTTTAGTATTATTAAGGATATGTATATGTATATGTATATGTATATGTATATGTATATGTATATGTATATGTATATGTATATGTATATGTATATGTATATGTATATGTATGTGCGGTGGCTCAGTGGGTTAGGACGCTGAGCTTGTCGATCAGAAGGTCGGCAGTTTGGCGGGTCGAATCCCGAGTGCCGCGTAGCAGAGTGAGCGCCTGTTACTCGTCCCAGCTTCTGCCAACCTAGCAGTTCGAAAGCACGTAAAAAGGTAAGTAGAAAAACAAGGACCACTCCGGTGGGAAGGTCACAGCGTTCCGTGCGCCTTTGGCGTCCAGTCATGCCGGCCACATGACCACGGAGACGTCCTCGGACAAACGCTGGCTCTTCGGCTATGAAACGGAGATGAGCACCGGCCCCTAGAGTTGGAAACGACTAGCACACATGTGCGGGGGAACCTTTACCTTTACATGTATATGTGTATGTATGTGTATGTGTGTGTGTAGATAGATAGATAGTTTAAACTGAACAAGACTGGGGGTGGGGTGGAACCCTCCCTACTGAATATTGATTTTTAAACAGGGGGGAGGGGAAGTGCTAGCTTCCGACAGATATTCAAAATAAATTAATTAATATTCCAAATAAATCAATGGGAATGACTTAGGGAACTTATCTCCAGCTCTCCAAGCTGCAACATTCCCTAAAAATGACATCAGAGAAAAGATACAAAGCTCTTACTTTGTCAACCCCCATTCGCTTAAAACCTGCTTGTAGGACCTTGTAATTCTGAATGTATTCGTGTTCCAACTTTGCTTGGAATTTCACCTTCTTGAGCGTGACGGAACCTGGGAAGAGCATGTCCATAAACTGGCAGTAAGCAGCACCTGGCAGAGAGAGGGAGAGAGAGAGAGACATCTTGGTGATAATCAGCTCTTAGCAAATGTATTTAGGGCAAAAGATGGGGATCTCTGCATTCCTTTCACAGCGCTGGCTGCCAATCCTGTTTTATGTGGGAGGCAACGTTGCAGGAGAAACTGGTGCAAGGACCTTGACTCAGATAGTTGGGTGGGAAAGAAATCTCTCAGAGAACAAAATGCCATTCTTTCGGTCTTCTGCCCCTTTTTTAAAAAAAATCGACCTCCCTCTTCACGCAGCAGAAAAATGAACGACTTGCAGGCTAATTGAAAGCAGGCTAATTAAGATGGGTTGATTATATTCAGAACAAATATGGGACTAAAAAGTTTCAAATAGCATATGAATAATTTTTACAATTATAGAAGTGTTATTATAATTACTTTAGTTTTATTATAAGGGAGTTAAAGGGTGGAAGGTTTGTTAATGTTGTGATATTTAGCATATGTTTGCATAAGATTGCTATATGTAATACCCTGTATTCTGCTTTGGGAAGTCCGGGGGGGGGAGGGAAGGGGGAGGGTTGATGGGGAGGGGGGGTTATTATTAAAAAATTTGTAAAACCTTTCAGAGAAGCAACCTGGAACTAAAGAGAAACTTCCTGCAGTGAGAACAATTAACCAGTGGAACAACCTGCCTCCAGAAGCGGTGAATGCTCCAACACTGGAGGTTTTTAAGAAGAGACTGGACGGTCACTTGCCTGAAATGGTGTAGGGTTTCCTGCCTGAGCAGGGGGCTGGACTAGATGACCTCCAAGGTCCCTTCCAACTTATTATTATTATTATTATTATTATTATTATTATTATTATTATTATTATTATTATTATTATTATTAAAGCAGGCTAATTGAAAGACCGTCTTTTCCCAGCTGAATCTACCCAATCCATCTGAGGGGGCAGACAAAGGATGCTATCGGGGGGGGGGCTCTCTTAAGGAGGCCCATCAGGTGGGACCAAGAAGGAGGAGGACCATCTTTTCTCTGAGGGTCCCTTGCAGACGTCCTCGCAGACGTTTCATTACCCAAACTAGGGAACGTCATCAGTGCTGGCAAGGAGTGTAGCTTGCTGTCAGATTCTGACTTCTTGCCCTATTAGTAGTAGTAGACTTTATTGTCATTTCAACAATACACAGTACAGTACACAGTGAAACGAAACGACGTTTCCCCAGGACCAAGGTGCTACATCAGACGGCATGAATCAAAAGAAGAACAGAACAACAAACTACACGTAACTCTAAACTAAAAACTTAAAAAAAAACTACAAGTATTTATAGTTCCAGTTTCTTCATGTTGAGAATTCTAATGGCTTGTAGGAAGAAACTGTTGCACAATCTGGATGTCCGAGCCCAAATGCTCCCGTACCTCTTTCCAGATGGCAAAAGAGTGAAGAGCGTGTGTGAGGGGTGTGTGTGTAATCAGCCACAATGTTTCTGGCTTTACGGATGCAACGGTGTGATGTAAATGTCCACGACAGAGGGAAGAGCAACCCCCATGATCTTCTCTGCCATCCTCACTATTCGCTGCAGGGTTTTTGCGATCCGAAACGGCGCAGTTTCCAAAGCAGGCAGTAATGGTGGAGCAGTGGGCTAATGCCTCCTTAAGTAACACCAGCTGCCTGCAACTAGTGCAGGTTCGAGTCCCACCAGGCTCAAGGTTGACTCAGCCTTCCATCCTTCCCAGGTAGGTAAAATGAGGACCCAGATTGTTGGGGGCAATTAAGCTGACTTTGTAATAATGCCGCTTGGGGTGTGTGTGAAAGCCCTAATAAGCAGGCAGATACATAGAATGAAGGCTACTGCTAAGTTTGTAAAAGCCGCCCTGAGTCTTCGGAGAAGGGCGGGATATAAATGGAATTAAAATAAAAATAAAAAATAAATAAATAATGCAACTGCTCAGGGTGCTCTCCATAGTCCCTCTGTAGAAGACTGTGAGGATGTGTGGTGGAAGCTGTGCCTTTCTCACTTTTCTCAGAAAGTAAAGACGCCGGCGGGCCTTCCTGGTTACGGAGCAGGTGTTGAGGGACCAAGTGAGACCACAAAAGGTGGATCTGGGCACTCAGATTTAAGTGCGGAAAGGAACCAGGGAGGACTCCTGAGATAAGATTAGCAGCAGATTAAAAAAAAGGTCCCTCTCAAACTATTCCAAGCCAAGCGTCGTCGTCAGGGCTTTGCAAATCAGGCGCTTTGGAGCCCGCCGGAAGAGTTCTTAGCTTCAAACGCGCACAAAGTGCTTGGAGCAGCAAGGGTGGAACTCGAAACACCAGCTGCAGGAGGAGACAGAACGGCTCCGCCAGTTCCAACCAGGCTCCCCACCCATTTGCCCTCTGATTCTGGAGACCCTGACCGGAGGGTGGGGGAGGGAAGGATTTACACTCCTTGCAGACCGCTGGTCATTTGCGTTCTTTTGGAGGGTCGTTGAGGCCACCTGGAGGCTTTCCCCCGTGTCCTCAGGGTCAACCTGAGTGGTGCAAATGCGGGTGGAGCCTTCTTGGAAATGCTGAAAGGACTGCGTGGTAAGACTGGAGAAAGATGACAACGCCCTTCACAAACGCAGGGCGCAACATGGCAGAGCAAACCCATCAGGACAAGAGTCAGTGGTCCGTCTGCAGGCGAAAGACAAAGGCGGCTCTTTCAAAGACAGCAAAGTCCACATTTTGGACCGAGAGGACCGCTGGTTGGAAAGAGGGGTCCAAGAGGTCAAAACTGAACAGCCCTCCCTCAACGGGGGGGAGGGGATATGACACCACCTCTCTCCAGTCTACAACACAGTCCTTTCAGCAGTTCCAAGGAGGCTCCACCTCCATTTGCACCACTCAGGTGACCCTGAGGACACAGACGAACCTCCGAGTGGCCTCAACGACTCTCTAAAAAAGTGCAAATGACCAGAAGTCTGCAAGGAGTATAAATCTTTCCCTTCCGCACCCTCCAGTCAGAACCTGAAGAAGCTTCTGGGATGAGAAGCGAAACCTCTTCAAGGAAAAACAACGCAAGTCCAGTTGCCTCGTGTAAAAGCACCTTTGGGACAACCAGGACCCTGGAGGACTGACAAGTCTCTAAAGATGCCTTCACTGGAAAAAAAATGCTCAAAAGAACTCAAGGCAACATGGTTTGCCCACCCCTACAAATTACAGGCAGTCCTCGACCTGCAATCATTCCGTTTAGTAACCGCTCACAGTTGCAGCACTGAAAAATGTGACTTGGCACCATTTTTCACACTTAACGACCGTGGCAAGGAAAGTCGTAAAATGGGGCAAAGCTCATTGAACCTTTCGCTTAGCAAAGGAAAGTTGGGGCTCCATCACTGAGGACTGCCTGTAATCCTGTTTGCAATATATTTTAAAACCCCAGATAAAAAGCTACTGCCGCTCCTGCAGGCGCATTTCCTCCGAGGTTTAATCGCAAGGAAGAAGCCTCCGTCAGCCTGACAAATACGAACGGCCTTCCACCGGGACCGGAGTCTAATCTCCAAAACAAAGAGCTCCTACAGCCTTTTCTTCTGCGTAGTCTGATATTCTATCTTATGTAGAGTTTCCAAGTGGCATATACTGTATTCGGATACAGGAGAGGAATGAGAAGTGCAGAGAACAGCAACAAAGACGATTAGGGGGCCTGGAGGCGAAAACCTATGAAGAACAGTTGCAGGAATTGGGTGGGTCTACTTCAGGGGTAGGCAACCTTGGCTCTTTTATGACTCGTGGACTTCAACTCCCAGAATTCCTGAGTCAGCTATGCTAAAGGGGGCCATAGTTACCCCATGCTGGCTCAGGAATTCTGGGAGTTGAAGAACACGAGTCCTAAAGGGGGCCATAATTACCCCATGCTGGCTCAGGAATTCTGGGAGTTGAAGTCCACGAGTCCTAAAGGGGGCCATAGTTCCCCATGCTGGCTCAGGAATTCTGGTAGTAGTCCACCAGTCATAAAAGAGCCAAGGTTGCCTATCCCTGGTCTAGTTTAACGAAGAGAAGGACTAGGAGGGGGACATGAGAGCAGTCTTCCAGTATTTGAGGGGCTGCCCCAAAGAAGAGGGAGTCAAGCTATGCTCCAAAGCACCTGAAGGCAGGACAAGAAGCAACGGATAGAAACGAATCGACCTGGAATTAAGGAGAAATTTCCTGACAGTGAGAACCATTAACCAGTGGAACAGAAGTTGCCTCCAGAAGTTGTGGGTCCTCCATCACTGGAGGCTTTTAAGACAACATTGCACATCCATTTGTCTGAAATGGTCTAGGGTTTCGTGCTTGAGCAGGAGGTGGGACTAGCAGACCTCCATTCCAACTGTGTTATTTTGTTAAAAGTATTGCAGACAAACTCTGCCCACAGTCTGGAGTTTGATCCTGACCGGCCGAAGGTTTGACTCAGCCTTCCATCCTTCCCGGGTCGGTAAAATGAGGACCCAGATTGCTGGGGGCCATAGGTTGAAAACTGCCCAGAGAGTGCCATAAAGCACTACGAAGCAGTATATAAGTCTAACTGCTATTCAGCTCTGCACCATTTTGCCCGTATGAGACATTTCAAGATACATCTAACACAGAGGTTTTCCAACTCGGCTCATGCCTGGCTGAGGAATTCTGGGAGTTGAAGTCCACAAGCAGAGGTCTGCATGCCCCAAGCAGAAAGTTCGAGTTTGGTCCAGGGATGCAAAGGCGCCTTCTGTGTCGCCTTTGGCAAGATGGATAGCATATAAGTTTGATTAAAACATAAAACAAGCGTCAGGACCTCCTTCAAAGCCACATCTTAGGAAAGGAGAACTCTGGGAGACAGTTTCTTCCACGCAGGAGCGCTTGACTAAAAATAAGCGGTAGCAGGCATAATAGACGGGATCTGAGAGATTCCCTTACAGATCCGAGATTTTAAAAGTGTCCCTAAGCAAACCCCCACCCCACAGTTCATCCAGGAGGTTCAGACCGGCCAATCCCCAGATGGTGAGTCCATCGTGGGAAAGGAAAAATAACATCGGTCGGTTTCCATTTCCACAGCTCTTCGCACCTTCTTTGGAAGACGGAGAAATAAACCAGATCCCGGAGGTCTGTATCTCTTTCCCCCCACCCTTTTTCCTAGCAATTTTTTTTCCTTTTCCCTAGCAATTTTCCTTGGGAGAAAAAGTTCAGAGGGATGCATAGCATAGAACAGGGAAGGCGAACCTTTGAGAGACCGAGTGCCCACACTGCAACCCAAAATCCACTTATGTATCCTTGGGTCACGGGTGGGCGTGGCCCATTGGGTGGGCGTGGCCACGGTGGTAACGGCAGACTGGGTGGGACTAAAAAGTTCCATTAATCAATTCCAACTTTGCGAGATCTTTTTTTTTCCTGCGAGAAGTTGAAATTGATTGATTGATTGATTGAGCCTTGTTTTTTTTGCACACGGCGGCGGAGGCCTAAAGTGAAAAGGTTTTATAAAACCCAGTTTGAAGGCCCAGGACTGGGGCAACGGCGCGTGTGCCCACAGAGAGGGCTCTGCGTGCCGCCTGTGGCACGCGTGCCATAGGTTCGCCACCACGGGCATAGAAGGCACTCTGGTTACATTGTAATGGGCAGCAGACAGGAAGGCGAATAAACAAAAAGTTACGTTGTGGTTAACAAAGGAAGTGAAAGAAATAAAACCAGCATCCCCTCTCACCCCTAGGAGCATGGCAGAATCCAGGGGAAGGTGAGATCTTGCTTTAGATCAGAGGAGACAGTTAGAAAAAATGAAATATAAATATAAATGGATTCTTGACAATACATTTACACTTAAGACACAAGGCAGGCAACCACCCACCCGAGCGAGCCCACTGCTGTTTCCAACTACTTATGAAAGAGAAATAGTAACGAGCAAAGGCCTCAGACAAGACGGACTCGTGGCGTCAGGGGTTCCTTACCTGAACAAAGTTGCTCGATCTTGGTTAAAGTTAGTTGTAACGACTCGTTGATCCAGGCAAGCATGTCATGTCGGCTTAAGTTATCACTCGTCACAGAGGTGGAGTACACATTCACGGCCATTTTCTAAAAGAAAATCGGTGGAGAAAGGACACGGTTTTACGCAGAGGGGCTTCACGTGAACTCGGCACCGAGTTCAAGTCTGCACGGTCGTATCTGTTCCGAGACATCATCTGAAGCCCCAGAGGACCCCCCCAACTTTTGGGCCCCAGGGACCGGCTCCATGGAAAGAGATTTTTCAGTGGCCCGGACGGTGCGTAGTTTTGTGGGCTGCCTTCATCCCGTGGAGGGGGCTTTGCTTGTTTGTGCAGACCACTCGCTGGTATGCCGCGGCCCAGTACCGGTCCACGAACCGGGGGTTGGGGACCCCTGATTTACGGCACTCTCTTCAGCTCACTTTACCGGAGAGAGTGTAGCTGAAGTGTTTCTCAACCGTGGCAACTTTAAGATGGGTGGACTTCAATTCTCAATTCCCAGGATTGCCCCGGCAGCCTAAGTACAGCTAAAACGCTGACTCCATTCTACAAATATATATATATAAATACGCACACAGACATTATACAAGGGGCCTTCAAACCTGGCCCTTTTATGACTTGTGGACTTCAACTCCCAGAATTCCTCAGCCAGGCACGCGTGCCTGGCTGAGGAATTCTGGGAGTTGAAGTCCACAAGTCATAAAAGGGCCAAGTCTGAAGACCCCTGGGTTATACCTACTACTGTAGGCATAATGGCCTGCCAGAAAAGATGAAAGAAACAGACTCATTAACAGCCGACTGACTTAACTTTTCTGCTATGAAGGAAATGGTACCTCCCGTTATGCAAGATTTTGCTCACTTGCGCAGAAATTGTTCTCAGCCCAGAGCTGTTTACAGACAAAAAAGGGAACTGGCAAATGGATCCCAGATTTAACACCGTTAGACCCAAAGGACTAGGAAATTGGTTAAGGGGGAAGGGAAAAAGCAAGTTCGTGGGGTCAGATCGAATTACAAGAGTTTACTTAGTGACCGTTCAAAGTTACAACGGCACTGGAAAAAAAAAGGGTCTGACGACCATTTTTCGCTTAGGACCCATTGCAGCATCTCCACAGTCGCGGGATCCAATTTCTGACGCTTGGCAACAGACTCGTATTTATGACGGTCACAGGGGCCCGGGGTCATGTGATCCCCTTTTCTGGCGAAAGCAAAATCAATGGGAGAAGCCAGATTTACTTAACAACCGTATTCCACACTTAACTGCAGGGATTCACTGCACTGGGCCGAGAAAGGTCGTGAAAGGGTTCAAAAACTCACTCAGCAAACGTCTCGCTTAACCACAGAAAATTTGGGCTCGATGCCGGTCGTAAGTTGAAGGCTACCGGCATAGGACGAAAGTTTGGGTTTTAAGAAGCGAGGATTCCAGAAATCAAAATGAAGGAAGCAATGATGGCTGAGACCAGAGATTTAAGGAGAATATTGGAAGCACAGGATTGAAGTGAGGCCTCCTTATGGCTCTCTGGGCTTGGCGGCATTCTTGCAGACGTTTCAGGACCAAACTAGGTAAGATCATCAGTGCTACTGGAGTATGGAGCAGGGTTTATGTCTGCGGGAAAACCACCAAGCTCAGAGGACCCCGCGGGCCACCGCCACCCTCCACTCCCTTCTAGCACTGACGTTACCTAGCTAGATAACGAAACGTCCGCGGGAAAACCACCAAGCTCGGAGAGCAACAAGGACCCCTCACAATTAGAGATTATTGGAATTCTGGGAGTTGAAGTCCACAAGTGATAAAAGGGCCACGTTTGAAGACCCCTGATCTAACACCACAGAACTGCATGGAACCTTAAGACCCACCAGAGATACACAAACACACACACACACACACTCCGAAAAGAAGCCAGAGAAGGAAATAATTTCAGCATCAACCACTACAAGCAGGGGTGTCAAAACTGCCAGCCGGCCGGCCGGCCAGATGCGTCATGCCGAAAAACCGCGCCCACCCCACGGCTGGCAATGGGGAAAAAGTCACTCGAGAGACACTGCAGGGAGCAGCGGCTCAAGGGATTGTCATCAGAATGGAGGGGGCCAGAAGACCTAGGGAACTGCCTTCCTGCCATTACATCAGCCTACTCCACCCAGTCAGGGAGGGAGGGGAGGTGGGCACGCTGCAGACCCCACCAGCTGAAGATCTCCAACTGACAGGGTCCAGAAAGAGAGCCTTCTCTGCTGTTGCCCCTCCCATGGGCAATATCATCTCCCCAGAGGCGAGGCAGCCAGAACACTCCTGGCCTCCTGGAAAGGTGTGAAAACACAGCTCCATGCCAAGGGAAGCTCAGAGGAGCACACAGGGGGCTGGTTAATGTCCTGACACGACCTTCAAATTTTAATTCGCTTGAACAGTGTGTCTTCTCATCCTTGCCTCTGCTTTTTTTTAAAAAAAAAAATACGTTTTTATCTCTTAATACTTTCGTTATACGCTGTGCACCAGGGAGATGAGCGGTTCAGATGTGAAAATAATAATAATAATAATAATAATAATAATAATAATAATAATAATAATAATAATAATAATAAGAAGAAGAAGAAGAAGAAGAAGAAGAAGAAGAAGAAGAAGAAGAAGAAGAAGAAGAAGAAGAAGAAGAAGAAGAAGAAGAAGAAGAAGAAGAAGAAGAAGAAGGAGGAGGAGAAAGGCTTTAGCACGGCGTTTTCCAAACTCAGCCACTTGAAGACGGTGGGCTCCAATTCAGTGGTGACAAGAGTTGGAAGGGACCTTGAAGGTCTTCCAGTCCAACCCCCGCCCCCGGCCCTCAAAAATGGGAATTCTGGATGTTGAAATCCAGACCTTTTCAAATTGCTGAACTTGGAAAAAACAAAACACTGCTTTAGCAGAAGAGGATGGAGAGAGAGGATTTGAAGAAGTCCCGGAGCAGTTTTACGATGCCTGTTATGAAGTCTAAGGAAACTCTTTGGCATTCCTAGAGTTGCCACAAACAATGAGATGGGCGATAAATTAAATGTTATTCTAAATAAGAAGAGACGATTATATGAGAGGGAGGTATACAACTGTCCGGTGCTCCAAATGCTGCCGAATTACAGCCCCCTCCCAGCAGCCGGTCAGCACTGGGGGAAAAATGGAAACCAAGCAAACTCAGAACGTGTTGGGGGGAGAGCCGGCTGAAATAAAAGAGCATTTCTGCCATTAAGACTAAGGCGGGGCCCATGGCCTGGTGGCAAGCATTTGTCCCAACTGGGATTATAGCCTCTCTCAGCAGTACAAAGAAGGTACAAATAGCCACTTGGGATGGATGGGCAGTGCAAAAATTTAAGAAAGATTAAATAAATGAAATATAAATATGAAATATGAAAAAAAAAACAAATTCTAAATACAAGCTGAGTTTGGACTGGGGGGGGAGGGGCGGACTGGAAGAGGGAGAACTCTGCACATGCCCAGAGGAAGTCATTGAAAGGCAGGGGGGAAATTTAAGAACAAAAACACAATAAAACAAAAGAGTCTGAAGAAGAAAAAGAACAGCCTCCTCCTTCCCCTGCCCCCAGCAGAAAGGACATTTAAAAATAAAATAAAGCAAATAAAGCAGTGGGGGGGAGGGGAGAAAAGGCACATGCCTGGAGCAAATCAATGAAAAGCAGGGTGGAAATCTAAGAATAAAACAAAATAAAACAGTCAGAAAGGGGGGGGAAGCACCCTACCCCCCCACCCCCGCCCCCCCAAGCCGGGAGGACTCTGCACATGCCTGGAGCGACTCTCTGAAAGGAAGAGTGGAAATTTAAGAGTGGAAATTTAAAAATAAAACAAATCAAATAAAGCAGCCTGGGGGGGGATAAAAGGCAGCCCCCTGCCCCCCCCAAGAGAGGACTCCGCAGATGCTCTGAGGAAGTCCATGATAAGGCAGAGCCAACGTTTAATTAAAATAAATTAGACCCTCTGAAGCAATAAAAGCAACCCCCACCCCACCCTCCCTTTCCAGGGCAGCCTGGAGAAGAACCTCCCCCCCCCCGCAGGCAAAGGGGCTCTGGGTGTCCCTCCCCCACAAGGACCCATGGAAAGAGCTTTGGGGCAGGGAAGCCCCCCCCAAAAAGGAAGGCTGGGACAACAGGGCCTGGGGGGGGCAGCCCACTCCTTCCAGCCCCCCCCAAGCAGCCAAAGGGTGGGCATGTGGGGGAGGGGGAGGCCTCCTCCTGGGGCCACATGCAGCCCCCCCACCCATAAGGGGGGGAGGGTCAGCCAGCTTGGGGGGTGGGCCTACATTTGCAGAGCTCAGCCGAACCCCTTCCCCACATTGGGAGGCTGAAACGGGGCGGTGGATGGGGGGGCGACGGGGGGCGCCCCCCCACCCTTTCTGCCCCCCCGCCCCCCCCCAAGGGAGCAAACCAGGTTAGGCCTGAGAAGCCAGGCCGGGTAGGCCCACGACCACCATCCCCAATGACTCACACACACACCCCAACTGGACGAGGGGCCGCAGCCCCACGGGGAAAAGGCGGCGAAGGGGAAGGGCCGAGCGGGGCACAACCGCCTCCGGGCCTCCCGCCTGGCCTGCCCGCCTCGCCCGCGCGCGCGCCTCCCGTTACCTCAGCGGCTCGCCGTTCCGCCCGGCCCCGCCCGCCTCGCCCGGGATCTGACGTCACGCGCAGGCCGGCAGGCGCGCTGACGTCACCCGCGGAAAACGGAAGGGGCAGAAGCGGAGCGCGGCGCGCGGCGCGGACACGCCCCCTCCCCTCGGGGCGCGGACAGGCAGGGGGCGGGGCTAGGCCCGCCCCGTTGCTAAGAGCACGCTAAGGCGACGTGAGGGAGGGGGCGGGGCTGGTCAGGAGGCCACGCCCTCCCTGCTTAAGGCGGTGGCTTCCGCTTCTCAAAATCAGTCGATGAACTAATTAGCCGAGCGGCTTTCGAGGCCTGGCGGGGGGGGGGGTTCCTCGACCTTAGTAGCTTTAATGAATGCAGACTTCAACTCTATTTCGTTGAATAAAGTATTATTATTATTATTATTATTATTAATATTACGATCAGCGCTGGCCGCGCCTCAGACCATCGTTTCCACTCCTCAACCTTTCGGCCGGAAGAGGCCGGGCAACGCTTGATCAGCCCGTTTCTATTGGCGGTGTTTGCACGGGGTGGGCGTGGCCTGGATTTAACAGCCAATCGAGGTTTAGGAGCTTCCGCTGGGTTTGCCCGACCGTGGCAACGAGTTCTGTGCTAGAGAGGCTTGCCTTACCAGGCGCTCGTTCCCTCCGGCTCTGTTTCTTGGCGGATGAGAGGGCAGAGAGGGCCATTGACTACAAAGGCGCTTTTAACTCTTGGCAAGAAAGCTTAAATCTGGGCATTAAATCCAAATCCCCTGGGTTATTTACCCTTAATTATCCTTCTGCCACATATTAAGCTCTTTGGCCATGGGGTGAAAATAAACCCTGCAATTTAAACCAAACCAACACTGCATAAATTGTCAGAAGGTAATTTTGCTTAATGTTCATTCATTCATTGCCTTCATTTTGAACTTCTGTTAAGATCATTTTAGCTGGCCACAATTCCTTGAGCAAACACAGCTTTTTTGTGTTCACAATGTATGGTTTGTAACGTGTGAACTAAGTCATGTGGGTTTGCTCATCAAACCATTTGAGAACTCAGGGATCCCTTTGCAATTGATTGAAAATGGCTCTGAACATCACACAAACTGCTGAAATGAACTGTATGGTTTTATACACTGTGCTACATCAATATTTTTCAAGCTGGGCAGCTTTAAGATGTGTGGACTTCAACTCCCAGAATTCCCCACACAGCTTTGCTCTCTGGGGGATTCTGGGAGTTGAAGTCCACACATCTGAAAGTTGCTCATGTAAAATACTGCACTATATCAGGGGTCTTCAAACTTGGCTCTTTTATGACATGCCTGGCTGAGGAATTCTGGGAGTTGAAGTCCACAAGTCATAAAAGGGCCATGTTTGAAGACCCTGGCACTACATAGACTTACGTAACAGGCCAGGAAGCTGCATCTGACAAAGCCACAAAATTAATCCAAATGACACTAACCAAGCTTAGCATCCGATGGGCTGTCTGCTAAAACAATGCAAGATGGTGACATGCATTTGAAAGAAAACTGGGATGCCTATAATTGTGGAGTCTGTCTGGCAAGACGACTGTTTGTTCAGAGAATATGCAGTATGACATTCACAGCAATTCTAGGTGGTTAGAGGACTGATAACAGTAACAAAGAGTTAAGACAATCTGCAAAGCTCAGCTAGAAGTTAGAAATAGGGATGGCCTGGAGCAAACAGAATGTATATTAGATAATTCTTGGAGCATTCATTAGCCAAGATTTAGGAATAGGGACGACTGGAGGCCAATAGGACAATTGTTAGTTCATTAATATGTTTATTGGATGATATTTCTTATATATACCCGCCTTGTCCCACAGCCTTCTGCTTTAGTGAAATTGTATAAAGCTCTCTTAATCCTTTGTTCTGGCTTCTTGCATTTTGCTGGCTGGGACCCCTTTAGCTGAAGCGCTTCAATAAAAGGAAATAAAACCTGCACCTCCTATCTGGTGTTCCTCATTGGCTTCGACCCCAGGCTCACACCCAATCTGTGGGCAACAATCTTATTCAAAATGCAGCTGCAAGGCTTTCATCTGTTGGTTTAGCATGTTGTGTGAATGCAGCCCAAGTCCCACACCAGTCCCCAGGTCTGGAGCACAGATAGGAAATTGATGGAGACACCAGTTAACTCTCATGCAACACAAGTTGTTCAAGGAGACAGCTTTTGAAGAGGAAGAAGCAAATAATGGCAGGATTATTTGTTTACACTCCGTGCTGTACATCATGAGTCCCTTCTCTTCACTTTTAAGGGTGTGCTTAGTAATAAAGTTGGAAGGGACCTTGGAGGTCATCTACTCCAACCCCCTGCTCAGGCAGAAAACCCTATACCATTTCAGACAAATGGTGGTCCAGTCTCTTCTTCAAAACTTCCAGTGTTGGAGCATTCACAGCTTCTGGGGGCAGGTTGTTCCACTAGTTAATTGTTCTAAGCTTCTGGGGGCAGGTTGTTCCACTAGTTAATTGTTCTAACTTTCAGGAAATTTCTCCTTAGTTCCAGGTTGCTTCTCTCCTTGATGAGTTTCCATCCGTTGCTTCTTCTCCTGCCTTCAGGCGCTTTGAAGAATAGCTTGACTCCCTCTTCTTTGGGGCAGCCCCTGAGAGATTGGAAGGCTGCTATCATGTCCCTCCTCATCCGTCTCTTCCTTAAACGAGACATACCCAATTCCAGCAACCGTTCTTTGTATGTTTTACCCTCCAGTCCCCCAATCATCTTTGTTGCTCTTCTCTGCACTCTTTCCAGAGTCTGAACATCTTTTTTACATTGTGGTGACCAAAATTGGATGCAGTATTCCAGGTGTGGCCTTACCAAGGCCTTGTAAAGTGGTATTAACACTTCACGTAATCTTGATTCTATCCCTCTGTTAATGCAGCCTAGCACTGGGTTGGCTTTTTTGGAAGCTGCAGCACACGGCTGGCTCCTATTGTGCCCACTGCTGTCAATTCTGGGACCTTCCTTGGCTGCTGTGCATTTTAATTTGTATATGTGTACAGCAAGGTGTATTGTGGGGAACACAGCTCCCTATGTCCCACATAGCTACCCATGGTTGTGAAAGTTGGACTTTAAGAAAGCAAAACAGGAAGAAAACCCAACTTTTTTGAACTGTGGTGCTGGAGGTGGATCCCATGTATTCCTTGGATGGCAAAGGGCAGGCGTAGCCAAAATTCACTTAAGAAATATTCCGCTTAGCAATAGAAATTTTGGCCTCCCTTGTGCGTAAACCGAGGGCTACCTGTACTTAGCAATATCACCACTGAATCCCTAGACAGGTGTTCCTCAACCTTGGCAATTCTAAGATCCTGGCTGGGGAATTCTGGGAGTTGAAGGCTGCCCGGGTCTTTGCACTACAGCCAAAGGGAATTAACAAGTCCGGGAAGGAAAACTCACAAAACTCACTTATTTTGGCCACGTCGTGCAAAGCAATTCACTGGAGAAAGCTATTATGTTGGGAAGATAATTATGACCGATGGCAAATTTGTCATGGCCGATGATGGGGGCCAAGTGGTGCTCCCATTTTTTTGGGAGCTGCAGCACACGGCTGGCTCACATTTAAGGGATTGTCCACTAGGACTCCCAGATCCCTCTCACAATTATGTCCCATTGCCTGGAGGCGGTCCGGGTCTGGATGGGGAGAAATAGGCTTCAGCTCAACCCTGACAAGACTGAGTGGCTGTGCGTGCCGGCATCTCAGGAAATTCAGACTATTCCACCTCTTACTATGGGGGGTGAGTTATTACCCCCCGTAGATAGGGCTCGCAACTTGGGAGTCCTCCTAGATTCACAGCTTTCCTTAGAAGATCATATAGTAACTGTGACTAGGGGGGCCTTCGCCCAGGTTCGCCTGGTGCGCCAGTTGCGGCCCTATCTAGACCGGGATGCCTTGCGTACAGTCACTCATGCGCTCGTGACCTCTCGGTTAGACTACTGCAATGCTCTCTACATGGGGCTGCCCTTGAGGACCACTTGGAGGCTCCAACTGGTGCAGAATGCAGCCGCACGAGTTGTGTTGGGGGTCTCCCGATACTCCCATGTTACACCTCTGCTCCGTGAGCTGCATTGGCTTCCAGTTGCCTTCCGGGTGAGATTCAAGGTGCTGGTAATGACCTATAAAGCCCTACATGGCATGGGTCCGGAGTACCTAAGGGAGCACCTGCGGCCGGCGTCAACTTCCCTCCGGCCCGTGTGCTCCCACAGAGAGGGCCTCCTCAGGGTGCCACCGGTCAGAGAATGCCGATTGATGGCCCCCAGGGGGAAGGCATTCTCTGTGGGCGCGCCAGATCTTTGGAACCGTTTACCGGTTGAGCTCCGGATGGCTCCCGACCTGCGCTCCTTCCGACGTGATCTAAAAACTTATTTATTTGAACAAGCCGGCCTGGCCTGATGGGTTTGGGGTTTTAATTACTGTTTTAATTAATTTATTGTATTCGGGCAATACAATAATTTGTTTAATTTGTTTTTAACTTTTGTATTTTGTATTTTGGGTATTTATTGCCCTGTACACCGCCCTGAGTCCTTCGGGAAAAGGGCGGTATACAAATTAAATTAAATAAATTAAATAAATTATTCTATCCATCTCCTTTTACCACTCTGTTCCCTTAAGTGTCTCCTTCAAGCCTTTAAAACAAGGGTCCCCAACCTCTGAACTGTGGATCAGCACCGGACTGTGTGGCCTGTTAGCAACCGGGCCACACATCTGGAGGTGAGTGGCGAACAAGCGAACCCTATTGTAACCTGCGTGTGGGGGGGGGGGGGGCGGGAGGGGGGGGAAACTAGGTTGCATGCTTCTCTTCTCCCTCACCTGGTCCTTGGAAAATTTGTCTTCCCCCAAACCAGTCCCTGGTGCCAAAAAAGATGCATGGCTGGCTGAGGAATTCTGGGAGTTGAAGTCCACAGGTCAGAAAGTTGCCATAGTAGCCCATCCCTGCCTTAAGGCAGGGAGGGGTCTTCAAACCTGGTCCTTTTTGTGACTTGTGGACTTCAACTTCCAGAATTCCTCAGCCAGGCATGCTGGCTCAGGAATTCTGGGACTTGAAGTCCACAAGTCATAAAAAGGACCAAGTTTGAAGACCCCTGGTCTAGATCAAAGTATGCAGGTTCACCAAAATGGCCGACTGAGGAATTCTGGGAGTTGAAGTCCACCAGTCATAAAATGTCCACGTTTGAAGACCCCTGTCCTAAGGCTTTGACCTCATCTATCTTCAGAAATGGTTGCATAACCCACCCTGTGTCTGCCAGGCCATTTATGCCCCCCTCCAATAAAAACAACAGGGCCATTATAGAAGAACACTGGCTTTAATTAAACCGTGATATAAATGTTTAAGGCAAACTTCGGTCAAAACCGTTTCTTTTTGTTTCCAGCACTTAGAACACAAAACAAAAAAGTGGGTTTCCCCCCCCCTTCCCCCCCCCAACACATCCTCACTAAGGCTCAGTTACAGCCGTCCATTTTGGGACTGAGCTTCAGTCCCATGAAGCTCTTTAACAAAAGAGAGAGAGAGAAAAGTATGAAATTTTATTTTTTTTTCTTTAAAAAAAAAGATTATATAAAAGCACACACCATTTTGACATTAGAAAAGTATAAAATAATAGCACCAATGTATTTGAACATCTTGGGAATGACATTTCGGAAACATTCTCTTAAAAATGCCGTAAAAAGGTGGTTCTACTATGGCAGGGGTCTTCAAACTGGGCCCTTTGATGACTCGCGGACTTCAACTCCCAGAATTCCTCAGCCAGGCCTGGCTGAGGAATTCTGGGAGTTGAAGTCCACGAGTCATCAAAGGGCCCAGTTTGAAGACCCCTGCATTATGGCTACTTTCAGGTCTCTTATATTTATTTTTAATATTTTCTTAGAAACCAGAAGGGATCAAATAGAAATCTCGCTGGATGAAAGATGAAAGATTTGCTACACTCTTAAAAGGGGGTGAAGAAGGAAAGACAAGAAGGCACATAAAATGGCTACCTACCAGCACCCACATTTTCGCCTCAATCCCCTGAACTTCTCTCCCCCAAGTGGGGGGGGGGTGGAGTGCGGGCTGTAGAGAATTCCCCATTGACCCCATTCCTTTGCTTAAGGCAGGGGTCTTCAAACTTGACCCTTTTATGACTTGTGAACTTCAACTTCCAGAATTCCTCAGGCAGGCGTGCCTGGCTGAGGAATTCTGGGAGTTGAAGTCCACAAGCTTGAAGACCCCTGGCTTAAGGCAGGCAAACTTCTTTCACGGGACCAAGGATTCGGTTAAAACAAAGTCAAACCAGCAAACACACCTAACCTATAATACAGTCATGATTGTCCCACACCCAGAGGTATCAGCAACAGCATTCGCGCATGGATGCACAACAACACACGCACCACCCAATTCGGGCAGGCATTTCAGTGGCTCAGGAAACGCGACGCACATCTTCCCAGGAATCTCTGCTCCTACCCTAAATTCCTGGCATTCGTTTTGAGGGGCGCTTGGTCATCCTCCCCGAGACTTGTCATTCCAAGGGGAGTCGGATCCATCCGGACGTCAGCAGCTGGAGAATTGCAGCAGGCCCATTTTAAAGGGCAGCCAAGAGGTGGGCAGAGAGCCAGGCTACAGCTGGGCCCATTTTGTATGCTGAAAATCCAAGGCCCTTAGTGCATTGTTGGAGAGCGTAAAGCGGCGTCCCTTTGGCAACCTCAAATACTGACAAGGAAAAAGGGGAGGCCACAAAGAGCTCCCCCCATTTGCCCGCAGGGAAACACATCAAACCGGAGCTGTGATGGCTCTCGTCAATTGTCCCATCTTCAATGTGTCTGACTTAAGAAAACTTTCCCTAATAGATTGACTGTCTGCTGTGCCAAGTCTCCTACCCTATCGTTGATGGAAAGTTGGAATTTGCTTCGAGAACAACACGGGCCACACCCTGGTTTCTGCCAACGTGTAGAAAGACCGTTTGCATCTTCCCGGAGGAATCTCTTGGTTTTTTTAGACAAGACATCCTGGTGGCAGAGAATGAAAAGGAGCCTAACTTGTCTCCCGCACCAATTTGCGTGGTTTGGTTCCTACAGACACCAGGAAGTCCCGAGTAGGGCGTGGACGGCCTCCGTGCAAACCTCGACGTTCAAGATTGTGGCAATGTTTCAGACGAGCAACGGGTTTAAAACTAGCAAGCAGAAAGACCCTATTAAACCCCAGGATGCCTTTATCCCCCAGTTAGCGGCATCCCTTCTACCCAACTCTTATCCTGGTCTAATGAAATCAGGGTTAGAAGGATAGACAGTCCAAGAAAAGAATCAAGCTTCACGATGAGAATAGCAGCATCAATGCGGATCGTAGTTCGCTGGGGCCCAAACGAGGCCACGAAGCTAACAGGGTTGTGAATCCGTTTAGCAGCTTTCAACTCTTTTTCTTTCTGCAAATGGGCTGGATTCTTCACAGAAAGAAGTCGAACCGCAGTAAAACAGTTGCAGATTTGTCTTTTTCGGTGATGCGGTTGGGTTTTTCACTGCCTGTTGGGAATTTCCCTGCCTCTGAAGGGGGACTACAGTTGTGCAAATGTTCTTGCACAGCTCTTTAAAAAGAAAAAGGAAAAATATAAAGAAACACCCAGCGAAAACTGAAACGGGTTAAAGGAGGTAACTGTCCTTGGCACTAAAATACCCCAAATGCATTTTTCTCTGCATTAAAGGCATCGTGTAATTTAAAAGTGAAACAAGAGGGACAGAATATTTTGCTCCACGTAAGTAGGATTATCACCCGGCTTGCATCCACCCCAAATTCCTCTCTAGGAATTTTCACAGCTGTAAAAGGGCTGTAAAAGTCTCTCCCTACCCCTTACTCCCACAAGTTTTACAAAAAAAAAAGAAAAAGAAAGAAAAAACAGTTGAAAAAAGAAAGAAATTTTCCCATTGTTTCCCCCCCCCCCCCAGTGTGAACAGTGGGACAAACACAAGTCCCAAAAAAGCTGGCTCATTGCTACAGATCAGGCAGTCTTCCTATTTCAAGTTTCACTTTTGTTCTGTCGGGAAACTGCTCTTCGTTCCAGTCCTCACAAGACGAGGGATGAAGGCTACCTCTGCAGCACGCACATACACACCCCCAAAAAATTCTGGTTTGTTGGTTTGTTTTGGCACAACAGGAACTCAACGGTCTCTTGAGCTTAGAAGAAAGTTGTGGATTTTTGTCTGCAAAGAAGGTCTCCTTTACCGGGGGGGGGGGGGGCAGGGTGGGCACAGCAGGGCTCCTGCAGCCTAATCGCAGGCAAAATAATCTTTCAGGGGTGCAAACAGGTGACGGATGACGGGGACGCTCCACGACCGGCCGAGCAGCTTCTGACGTGCCAGGCGGCCCATGTTGGACACATCGGTGTAATGTAGTGGGAAGCCGAAGATCCTGGTGGGAGTAAAGACCATTAGCACCCCGTCTCTGCCTGATCTGTAAGGAGAGGCGTTAGGACCCCACTCCCCCACCCACCCCCCAAAAAAGGGTGGTTGGTTGACCCTAAAGAAGAATCCTAACCCTAACCCCCAAGACAGGAAACAAAAAGGCCAAAACATCTCCCCACCAGCCACCAACACCCAGATGAGCAGAGATCAACACCAAGATTAACATTAAATTGATCATCATCAGGAGGCAAACAACACCCCGGTCAAGGACTACCGAACAAGCTGGCAGCAAAAAAAAAAAAAAAAAAAAAAAAAAACAGCCCAATTTGAGGTCTCTAGCGGTGGGGTTCAAAGAATTGATCAACCGTTCCTCGGCCCGAAGAGCAACTCAAGAACACGTAAAGGCACGGGCTTCCCTGAATGCTAACGGGTGGGGATGGAGGAGGAAGAGGCCTGAGGAAGAGGCAGAGGTGGAAAACTGCTGCAAGGTGGTCGGTTTCACCCCCCACTACCACCCAGGAACAAAACCTCACAGGCGGCCCTGAAAAAACTCGGTTGCCAGGCTTGCACCGGCTTGCACAAAGCAGGAGCCTGTGCAAGCTGCCTCCATCCCAGCCAGGAAAGGGAGAAAGGCGACTTACGGTAACTTCCTCCGCCTCCCCGGGTGTCCTTAAGTCTTCTTTCCTTCCTCCGCACCACAATCGCTGGCCCACACTTACTTGCCACCCTGCATCGGCTGGCATCTCCCTTCTCCGTTCCAGAAACGGCACCCCCATTTTCTGCCCCTTCCCTCCCGGCGGAAGGGAGGACAGGAAAGACGCTTCGCACGGAAGGACGCTACGGTAATCTCTGGGAAAACTACGCCCAGTGGAGCTGGGCGAGGAAGGCCAGGCTTCCCCTCCCCCGATGGTTCTGCAAAGTGGATCTGCTTCCTGCAGGGCTGGCCCGATCCGTTCCTCAAGGGTTTTGCAGAACCGTCGGAGAAGGAGAAGCCTGGCCTTCCTCGCCCAGCTCCAGCTGCCGTAGCTTACCGTAGCGTCCTTCCGTACGAAGCGCCTTTCCTTTCCTCCCGCCGGGAGGAAGGGAGCAGAAAACGGGACTGCCGTTTCCAGAACGGAAGAGGGAGACGCGGGTGGCAAGGAAGTGCAGTGACGGTGATGGAGGGCTGGTGGAAGGGATAAAACGGCTGGCAGATAATAATGAAGTTGGGAGGGACCTTGGAGATCATCTAGTCCAACCCCCTGCTCAGGCAGCAAACCCTATACCATTCCAGACAAATGGCTGTCCAGTCTCTTCTTAAAAACTGCCAGTGTTGGAGCATTCACCACCTCTGGAGGCAGGTTGTTCCACTGGTTAATCGTTCTAACTGTCAGGAAGTTTCTCCTTAGTTCTAGGTTGCTTCTCTCCTTGATTAGTTTCTGTCCATTGCTTCTTGTCCCGCCTTCAGGTGCTTTGGAGATTAGCTTGACTCCCTCTTCTTTGGGGCAACCCCTGAGATACTGGAAGGCTGCTATCCTCGTCCTTCTCTTCATTAAACTAGACATACCCAATTCCAGCAACCGTTCCTTACATGTTTCAGCCTCCAGTCCCCTGATCATCCTTGTTACTCTTCTCTGCACTCTTTCTAGAGTCTCAACATCTTTTTTACATCATAGCAACCAAAACTGCATGCAGGATTCCAAGTGTGACCTTACCAAGCCCTTGTAAAGTGATATTAACACTTTACGTGATCTTGATTCTATCTCTCTGTTAATGCAGCCCATCACTGTGTTGGCTTTTTCGGCAGCTACAGAAAGACGTGGCAGGGGAGGCTTGCACCACCCCCACCCCCCGTCAGGGCACAAACCACGGGATAATTGGTGAAGGAGAAGAAGGCGGCGGGGACCGAAGAACACCCCTCCAACGGCAGACGCGGTTGTTGCACAGTGGCGGCACAGCCTTTTTCCGCCACTCCCCCCCTGGCTCCAAAACGACGGAGGGGGACCGGGGAAGTAGCATGGCAGTCCGGCTCGTGAGCGGAGGGAAAGGGACGAGGCGGGCGCGCAGCTGATGTGATCGAAGCCGCCCCGTCTTCTTTTGGTTTCCGTCCCTCCTTTTTTGGACTTTTGGGGAGGTGTTTTTTTAAAAAAAAAAAAATCCCCCGCCTGGAAGGAAGTGGAACAAAAACCAGAACTGTGTTCCGGAAAACACAGATTTATCCCAACCAGTTTGCCGAACTCAGGAGAAAATTAGGTTTCTGCCAAACCAGTAGGAACCGGCAGAATCCCACCACTGGACATCTCCCACCAATAGTGACAAGGCCACACACAGTATATAAACAGAGAGCAAATGCTACTCCCTTCTAGCCCTGATGACGTTCCCTAGTTGGGTCATAAAACATCTGCAAGAAAACCACCCAGCTCAGAGAGCATCAAGGACCCCGCAGTCGTCGTCCTCCTCCTCCTCCTCCACCTTCTAGCACTGATGAGGTTCCCTAGTTGGGTCATGAAAGGTCTGCAAGGAAACCACCCAGTTCAGAGACCAACAAGGACCCCAGAGTTTTACATTTGTGTTAAACTCCAAGGCCACCCCTCCTTTCTGCCATTTCATACCGGGAAATGAGAGCATTACTCACAGAGTCACAGAGAGATGGGTTACCCTCTGCAGGCTGTAAAACAACACCGAGAAATTGCCAAGGAAATTCTGAAACATCTCAAGAACCCGACAGAGGGAACGACAGCAGGAGGATGTTTTGAAAGACAACAAAATGATCAGACAATTGCAAAGTGGGTCTCTTGAAACTGGGCATCCCCAAATATGTTGGAGGAGAAGCATGACACACACACCGTTCCAATGAGTAGGACAACACCCAGGCCTGCCTGGAAATTTATGAACACCAACTCATCTGAGCAATTTTGGGGAAAAACTCTTGGGAATCTACAGCTTCTAGAACAGGCGTCTTCAAACTTGGCAACTTTAAGACTGGTGGACTTCAACTTCAACTCCCAGAATTCCTCAGCCAGGGTTGGCTGAGGAATTCTGGGAGTTGAAGTCCACCAGTCTTAAAATTGCCAAGTTTGAAGACCCCTGTTGCAGAATAAACACAGAACACCTCATCCATCCTCTTTGCCAAGTACAAGGCAGAAGCATAAGGACCACCCTCGGCTTATGACCAAAATTGAGCCTGCAATTTCGGTCGTAAGTCGTGAACATCACAAAGCCAGGTCACCACAGGACCATGCCTGATTTTAAAACTATTTTGGCAGGGGTTGTTAAGTGAAAGCAGGTCATCAAATTAACATTGCTGTTGTTAAGCAGACTCTGGCTGGGGAATTCTGGGAGTTGAAGTCCACCCATCTTTAAGTGTCCGAGGTTGAGAAACACGGCTCTAACTAGGCCTGCATCAAGGAGATTTTTCTTAAGAATTCTGGGAATGGAAGCCCACCCATCTTAAAGATGCTGGCTGGGGGATTCTGGGAGTGGAAGCCCACCCCTCTTAAACCCTGCTGGCTGGGGGATTCTGGGAATGGAAGCCCACCTCTCTTAAAGCACGGTGGCTGTGGGGTTCTGGGAGTGGAAGCCCACCCCTCTTAAAGCACGGCGGCTGTGGGGTTCTGGGAGTGGAAGCCCACCCCTCTTAAAGCACGGCGGCTGTGGGGTTCTGGGAGTGGAAGCCCACCCCTCTTAAAGCACGGCGGCTGTGGGGTTCTGGGAGTGGAAGCCCACCCCTCTTAAAGCACGGCGGCTGTGGGGTTCTGGGAGTGGAAGCCCACCCCTCTTAAAGCACGGCGGCTGTGGGGTTCTGGGAGTGGAAGCCCACCCCTCTTAAAGCACGGCGGCTGTGGGGTTCTGGGAGTGGAAGCCCACCCCTCTTAAAGCACGGTGGCTGTAGGGTTCTGGGAGTGGAAGCCCACCCCTCTTAAAGCACGGCGGCTGTGGGGTTCTGGGAGTGGAAGCCCACCCCTCTTAAAGCACGGCGGCTGTGGGGTTCTGGGAGTGGAAGCCCACCCCTCTTAAAGCACGGGGGCTGTGGGGTTCTGGGAGTGGAAGCCCACCCCTCTTAAAGCACGGGGGCTGTGGGGTTCTGGGAGTGGAAGCCCACCCCTCTTAAAGCACGGTGGCTGTAGGGTTCTGGGAGTGGAAGCCCACCCCTCTTAAAGCACGGTGGCTGTGGGGTTCTGGGAGTGGAAGCCCACCCCTCTTAAAGCACGGTGGCTGTAGGGTTCTGGGAGTGGAAGTCCCACCCCTCTTAAAGCACGGTGGCTGTGGGGTTCTGGGAGTGGAAGCCCACCCCTCTTAAAGCACGGTGGCTGTAGGGTTCTGGGAGTGGAAGCCCACCCCTCTTAAAGCACGGTGGCTGTGGGGTTCTGGGAGTGGAAGTCCCACCATCTTCAAGTGGCCTTGGTGGAGAAAGTCTGTCCTAGCTTCTTCCCTTGGGGAGCCGTTCCAGCACTGGTTGGTTTTTCCACCGCTTCCTTCCCCACCCCTCCTCACCCCTCACCTTTCCAATTCTGTGCACCACAAATCGTCGTCCTTTCCATTCATGGAGACGGGCAGCGTCTTGGCCTTTCCCTGCCGGATGGAGTTGGACTTGGTGGTGATGGTCCGGATCTTCTTCATCTGCAGAAGAGAAGCAGAGAGGAAGAGGAGGAGGAGGAAGAAGAAACACGGCCGCTTGCAGAACGGTTGGGGTGCGAAGACGTTGGCCCAGGGATCTTTCCTTATCCCTTTCTCTTAATTAAAAGTTGGATTAGTTTAACCGAATGTAAAATACAAAGCAAATGGAAACGATGGGCAGACGAGGGAAGGGAAGAGGAAAAAGCGTGGGGTGGAAGGGAAGAAAGGCGTTGGCTTCTAATAAAGGAGAATATTTGTAACTCAGGGCTGGCCTGAGGGATCCTTGGTGATCTCTGAGGCTGCTTGTCTTCTTGCAGATGTTTCGTGATAGGGAACATCATCAGCGTTAGAAAGGAATGGGAATTGCAGGGAGGAAGAGCAGGAGGAGGAGGAGGACTGTGGGGTCCTTGGTGTTTTCTGAGCTTGCTTCTTTTCTTGCAAAGGTTTCATGACCCAAACTAAATTACATCCTCAGTGCTAGTAAGGAGCTAGTAAGGAGTTACCTAGTTCGGGACGTGAAACGTCTGAAAGAAAAAGAGCGACCTCAGAGGTCACCCAGCACCCTTCATTTGCAACTCTCTTTGCACAACAGAAGATAATAAAAACTACAGCCTCCGCTTTTTACTCTGACACGATAACGCTAGCCATTTATATAATAACATTCCATCGAATCCGCGGAATCAAAACTGAACTTTTGGTTTATTTATTTTTTTTCCCCCATGGTTAAATCGATTGCTTTATTCTATGACCCATTTTTTTCCACCCTTACGAACGTGGCCGCATTCCCCCGTGGCTCACAGGATCGAAATTCAGATGCTTGCCAATCGGTTCATATTTATGACGGTTGCAAGGTCTGGTGTGCGTGTGTGTGTGTGTGTGTGTGTGTAACAACAACAACAAAGTTGGAAGGGGCCTTGGAGGTCATCTAGTCCAACCCCCTGCTCAGTCAGGAGATGCTATACCCGTGGTGAACCTATGGCACGCGTGCCACAGGTGGCACGCAGAGCCCTCTCTGTGGGCACACACCCCATCGCCCCAGTCCTGGGCCTTCAGCTGGGTTTTATAAAACCTTTTTGCTTTAGGCCTCCGCCGCTGTGTGCAAAAAAAAAAAAAGGTTCATTCAATCAATCAATTTCAACTTCTCTCGGGGGAAAAAAAAGATCTCGCAAAGTTGGAATTGACTGATTGAACTTTTTAGTCCCAGCCAGTCTGGCGTTACCACTGCAGCCACGCCCACCCAATGGTCTCTAAAAGGTTCGCCATCACTGCCCTATACAAATCCGGTATAATGATGATGATGACGATGATAAAGTTGGAAGGGACCTTGGAGGTCATCCAGTCCAACCCCCTGCTCAGGCAGGAAACCTTACACCAATTCAGACAAATGGCTGTCCAGTCTCTGCTTAAAAACTTCCAGTGTTCACAACATCTGGATAACAACAACAAAGTTGAAAGGGACCTTATAGGTCATCTAGCCTAACCCCCGCCAAAGCAGAAGACTGTACATCCTTTCTCACAGAGGGCAGTCCAGTCTCTCCTTGAAAGCTTCCAGCGATGAAACCAGCATGCACGAAGGAGAGCTATTCCCACAACATCCTTAAACCCAGAAGAAAAACTGGGGACATCGTGGTTACCTTCGCCGTCCGGCTGTACTCCAGGCAGTCCTGAAGCTCCAACTTGTCTCCCTTGGAGGCCACCACAGGCCTGCAAAGAGAAAAGGTTGACAGACACTCTGCCCTCCGCCGCCCTCTCCCCCCCCCCGACCCCCCACAACGCCCTCCCAAAGTCAGGCTACTTAAGTTTGCACGGTGCAGGGAACGCTCCCCCCAGGAAAAGAGGACCACAACGTACGGATAGAGGAAGGAGACAGCATTTGTGGCTCTGGGCTGAAATGAGGAGTCCTGGGTACTCTCTGAGTTGGGTGGCTTCAGACGTTTCATGACCCAACTAGGGAATATCATCAGTGCTAGAAGGGAGGAGGAGAGGAGGAGGAAATGGACTGTAGGGTCCCTGGTGCTCTCCGAGCTTGGTGGTTTTCTTGCAGACGTTTCATGACCCAACTAGGTAATGTCATCAGTGCGAGGAGGAGGAGGACTGTGAGGTCCTTGGTGCTCTCTAAGCTTCTGCTTCTCCTCCTCCTCCTCCTCCTCCTAGCCCTGATGACGTTACCTATTTGGGTCATGAAATGTCTGCAAGAAAACCACCAAGCTCAGAGAGCACCAGGGACCCCAGAATTATCATCCTTCACCTCCTCCTCCTCCTCCTTCTCCTCTCCACAAACCACCCTCCCTTCTAGCACTGATGGTATTACCTAGATGGGTCACGAAATGTCTGCAAGAAAACCACCAGGCTCAGAGACCACCCAGGACCCTCAGACCAAAAGGTACACATACACACACACACACACACACACACACACACACACACACACAGAGAGAGAGAGAGAGAGAGAGAGAGAGACAGACAGACAGACAGACAGACAGACAGACAGACAGACAGACAGAGAAAGGCAGAGAGACTGTCTAACATCCTATCTGTATCCCAAAAAAGCCTCATGTGCATTCTTGCAAGGAGGGGAGTAAACCACGGAGAAGTCCATTTCCCACCACACTTCTTATTTTGTTGGGCGCAGGAAATGCTCCCCAGGAAATCAGGTCAAAAATACACACATGCAATGAGAAGGCACACACAGAGACACACACACACACAGAGGGGGGGTAGTTTTGGGGGGGCAATAACCACTGAAAGCCATTTCCACCTAATGTTTCAATAGGAGGCATCCTCACTTGCCCAGAAGAATGACAAAGGGAGACCCCTTGGCTGAGGGAAAGTATCCGAATAGACATCAGGAGCATCCTCAGCTTTTTCGTTCGTGCCCAGCTTAGGAGCCATTTTGTGAGTGTGCACGATGGCCTCGCTTTGCTGAAAGGGACCCCTGCTCCCTCCCCACATGACAAGTGTGCAACGGACACCCCAGCCTCCCCCCGTCTTCTAGGCAACGCACTGAGCCGGTTCCAGATCGGGCGGCCTCCTCTCCCTGCAACTCCCCCCTGAGCAAAGGCAGGTGAAGGGCTGGGCGGTGCCAACTTCTCTCTTACCTATTCATTCCTGGCAGGTTGCCCCAAAAGTATCTGGCTCTGTGCGCAGCAGAGACCTTGACAGCATCAATCATCACTGGGTTGCACTGCGGAGAGAGCGGAAAGGAGTTAGCTGGGGAAATCCCCAGTCCCAGCACTGATGGTGCTACCCAGTTGGGTCATGAAAGGTCTGCAGGAAAAGCGCCAGGGTCAGAGAGCAACAAGGACCCCACAGTCTTTCTCCTCCTCCTCCTCCTCCTCCTCCTCCTCCTCCTCCTCCTCCTCCTCCTCCTCCTCCTCCTTCTCCTCCTCCTCCTCCTCTTCCTCCTCCTCCCTAGTTGGGTCATGAAATGTCTGCAAGAAAACCAACCAGCTCAGAGAACCACCTAGGAATCCACAGTCCTCCTCCTCCTCCTCCTCCTCCTGCAACCCCCCTCCTTCTAACACTGATGATGTTCCCTAGTTGGGTCATGAAAGGTCTGCAAGAAAACCACCAGCTCAGAAACCACCAAGGACCCCACAGCCCTCCTCCTCCCCCTCCCCCTCTTCTAGCACTGATGACGTTACCAAGTTGGGTCATGAAACATCTCCAAGAAAACAACCAAGCTCAGAGAGCACCAAGACGCCACAGTCATCGTTCTCCTCCTCCTCCTCCTCCTCCTCCTCCTCCTCCTCCTCCTCCTGCTGCTGCAACCCCCCTACCTTCCAGCACTGATGATGTTACCTAGTTGGGTCATGAAACGTCTCCAAGAAAATAACTGACCTCAGAGAGCACCAAGGACCCCACGGTCCTCCTCCTCCTCTCCACAAACCTCACTCCCTTCTAGCCTTGATGATGTTACGTAGTCAGGTAATGAAAACAGCCCAGCTCAGAACGCAACGAGGACCCCCCCCCAAAACCCACCAAGATTGGCAGGAAGAGCTGGGCACGATGGCCTAAATAAAGCAGCCTTTCTCAGCCTCGGTCACTCCTAAGCTGCGTGGACTACAACTCCCACATTGGCCCCGCCAACTAGCGGCTGACGTTTCCGTCTCCGCCAAGTGCCTCTCCGCTGCCATGAACTCTTCTAAGAGTTCACGGCAGACCCTTAAAGCCCCCCCTCCCGTTTCCTTGGTCTCTGAGCCCCGTGGACCTCGCCGCACTTTTTACCTCCAGGAAACGGGAGATGTCCCTCTTGTCGTTGACCCGCATGGAAACCACATTTTCGAAGAGCCAAAAGAAAGGACGGTGTTCCCCAGCCTTGGGGCGGGTGTAATTCAGAAGGTGGTAGAACTCGAAGAAAAGCCGGCCGGTTCCTTCTGTCGGCCGGAACGGAGGAGAAAGGGGGCATCAGGGAGAGCTCGGCGTCCCAAATCGGACCAAAGCCAACTCGAAAACGGACCTCGAACGGCTCAGCTTACCATACAAACCTTTTCTGGCTGGATTGGCGATGGACAGATCGTTGCAGGGACTTCCGCCGATCACCAAGTCGAAGGGACCCCATTCGTCAATCTGCAAGGGAGACCCAGCGTTAAGGGACAAGCCTCCGCCCCACGCCAGCTTCCTCCTTTAGGGAACCGGTCCTCTCGGTACAACCCTCGCGGAGCTCAGGTGAGCCAAGCTGTCGGCCATTGCGCTCTAAATGGGGGGCGCCCAGCCAGCCGACCCCATTTGATGACCTGTTTCGGCAGGCCGTGGTTAGGCCGCTGCGACGTTGTTACGGGAAGCCTGGGTTCGAGGAGCGAGGGGGGGGAGGTGGTTTTGCCGAAAACCGGAAGCCAGCTCCGGGTTTGGGCAAAACCGTCGTAAAAGACACGTGATTGAAGCAGGCAGCAGTTCTGTCGTGAAACGTCTACACGGAAATGAGCAAGCTTTGAGAGGCCTTAAGAGCCCAGAGTTCTCCCCCGTTCCTCCTCCTCCTCGACTCTTTCCTCGTACTGATGTCACCTAGTTGGTTCATGAAATGTCTGCAAGTAAACCACCAAGCTGAGAGCACCCAGGACCCTGATTTATTTTTTTTTCTTTCTTTCTTTCTTTCTTTCTTTCTTTCTTTCTTTCTTTCTTTCTTTCTTTCTTTCTTTCTTTCTTTCTTTCTTTCTTTCTTTCTTTCTTTCTTTCTTTCTTTCCTTTCTTTCCTTTTTCCTCCTCCTCCCACTGATGCTATTCCCCTAGATCAGGGGTAGGCAACCTTGGCTCTTTTATGACTCGTGGACTTCAACTCCCAGAATTCCTCAGCCAGGAATGCCTGGCAGAGGAATTCTGGGAGTTGAAGTCCACAGGTCACAAAAGAGCCAAGGTTGCCTACCCCTGCCCTAGATGTTTCATGAAAGGTCTGCAAGAAAACCACTAAGCTCAGAGTACACCGAGGACCCCACAGTTGTCGTCCTCCTCCTCCTCCTCCTCCTCCTCCTCCTCCTCCTCCTCCTCCTCCTCCTCCTCCTCCTCCTCCTAGCACTGATGCTGTTCCCTAGTTGGGTCTGCAAGAAAACCACCCCCAGCTCAGACAGCTCCAAGTTTTCCTCTTCCTTCTCCTTCCCCCCTTCTCCTGCTCATCCTCCTCCTCCTTTTCCATGCCACAAACCCCACTCCTTCTAAGACTGATGAGGTTAGATAGTTTGCTCATGTAGCATCTCCAAGAAAACAGCCAACTTCAGAGTACACCAAGGATCCCAAAGTCTTCCTCTTCCTCCTCCTCCTCTTCCTCCTCCTGTTCCCTACACAGCCACAAGTGAATTCCATTGAAATTTTTGAGAATATTAAGGTCAACTGATTCGTTGCTACCCGAGCCTATGCAGAGACATCTTCTCAACTCACAATTAGCACCTGTTTGGAATTAAATAAAGGCCCTGGGTGGTTTTCTCGTAGACGTTTCATGACCCAACTAGGGAACAGCATCAGTGCTAAAAGGGAGGAGGAGGAGGAGGAGGAGGAGGAGGAGGAGGAGGAGGAGGAGGAGGAGGACTGGGGTTCTTGATGCTGTCCGAGCTTGGTGGTCTTCTTGCAGATGTTTCATGACCCAAACTAGGGAAGATCATCAGTGCAAATAAGGATCCATAGAAATAAGACTGTGGAAATCAAGAATGAACGGACTGAGTCCGCTTGTGGCTAGCAAAGGATTTTAGGCTGATCCCTCTTTTGACTTCACCGCCAGGTTCTTCCCTCTCCTCCTACCATAACCCACCACCACCCTGCCTTGAGACGCTGAATCCAGATCCTCAGATTCCTTACGTGTCTCTTGGTTATGTTCCTCACGTCACGCACGTATCTGATGTTTCCTTCATGGCGCACGGTCCCCACCGAGATGGAGTCTTCGCAGATCTCGGAAGCAATGTATTTCTCCACTTGGATGCCCAGATCCCGCAGGACCAGGTAACCTAGGAAGGCAGAAAGGCCTGAGGTGAGAAAAAGAGGATCCACCGGGAGGGATCAGCGAGGAGCATCCGGCCCGGGAAATATCCGCCTCGTATGGAGGGAAAAAGAATCCGCAACCTTCACATTCTTGTGGAAAACCTGCAATGCTTGTGCCCACGTGATGCCATCAAAGGGTTTTTCCAGCACCCCTGTCGATGGGAGGAAACACACCGGCAGTCCTCGACTTACGACAATTTCCATTGCTAGCAAGACAGCTGCCAAGCGAGTTTTGTCCCATTTTACGACCATTCTCGCCACGGTTGGGAAGTGTATCCCTGCAGCTGTTCAGTTAGTAACACGGACGTTAGGTGAATCTGTCTTCCCCGTTGACTTTGCTTGTCAGAAGGTCCCAAAAGGAGATCACCTGACCCGCCCCGGGACGCTGCAAACCGTCATAAATACGAGTCGGTTGCCAAGCGTCCGAACTTTGACCACGTGACCGCGGGGGATGGTGCAACGGTCGCAAGCGTGAAACGGCCACCGCTCACTTTTTCCGGTGGCCTCGCAACCGGGAACGGTCACTCAATGAATGATTGCAAGTCGAGAATTACCTCCACGTGCCCGGTGGAAGGATAGCCAACCCGAAGGTAGTGAGTTACAGGAAGGAAAAATATGTGGCTGACGAAAGAGGGAAGGAGAAGAGACATCCAGTATATACAAACTGGCTTTAGAGAAGGAAACTCAATCGGCCCAACTCTGTGCCAAGACAGAAAGACTGTGGAGAAAAGCAGAAATTACGGTTGGTCTTGCCATATTCCTGACAGCGGCTTCACATGGTAGAATAAGCACCTTTCTCCAGGCATTGCAATCCCAGTTTCCTGAAGGCATCAGTAATAAGGAAAGCTTTATTTAGCATATGGCAACAATGTGGGGGAAAAGCACGTCAGAATTACATTCTCAACGAGCAAATATAATAATATTATCTATACGTATAGGTCACAGGTCTGCAACCCGCGGCTCCGGAGCCGCATGCTCCGCGGCTCCCAGTCCTCTGCCATGTGCAGTCCAAAAAAAAAAAAGGACTAAAAAAGTTCAATCAATTCAAATATGCAGGGTAGGTGCATATCTCGCCTTGGCTCCACTCTTCAGTCAAACCCTGTTCTGCACATGTGCGCATGTACATGCATGCGCACACATTTTTTTGCGGCTCCCAGTTTTTCCTTTTGTGAGGGAACCGGTTCCGAGTGGCTCTTTCACTGTTTCAGGTTGCTGACCCCTGGTATAGGTAAAAGGTAAAGGTTCCCCCGCACACGCGTGCTAGTCGTTTCCGACTCTAGGGGCCGGTGCTCATCTCCGTTTCAAAGCCAAAGAGCCAGCGCTTGTCCGAGGACGTCTCTGTGGTCATGTGGCTGGCATGACTGGACGCCAAAGGTGCACAGAACGCTGTTACCTTCCCACCGGAGCGGTCCCTATTTTTCTGCTTGCATTTTTACGTGCTATCGAACTGCTAGGTTGGCAGAAGCTGGGACGAGTAACAGGCGCTCACTCTGTTACGCGGCACTCGGGATTCGACCCGCCAAACTGCCGACCTTCTGATCGACAGGCTCAGCGTCCTAACCCACTGAGCCACCACGTCCCTTTTTGTATATTTATTTATTTATTATTTATTTATTTTTCGGACTTATATGCCGCCCTACCTCCCGAAGAACTCAGGACGGCTAACAACAATAAAAGACGATAATACAAATGTTAACAACAACAAAAATTAAACTAAAGACCCAATGATAAAATATTAAAAAATTTTAAAAATCCCTATCGTCAGTCCAACTCAGCCTGATGGAAGGGAAAAGTTTTAAGGCCGCGACGAAACGACCGGAGATCCGGGGCCATCCGGAGCTCAAGGGGAAGTTGATTCCACAGGGCCAGCGCTCCCACAGAGAAGGCCCTCCCCCTGGGGGTCGCCAGCCGCCACTGTCTAGCCGACGGCACCCAGAGGAGGCCCTCTGTGTGAGCTCACTGGGCGATGGGAATTCGTTCCTGGCAGCAGATGGTTCTGCAAGTATCCCGGGCCTAAGCCATGTAGGGCTTTATAGGTAAGAACCAGCACCTTAAATCTCATCCGGAGGGCAACCGGCAGCCAATGCAGCTCACGCAGGAGGGGTGTAATATGGGAGTATTGGGATGCTGCCACCACAACCCGCGTGGCTGCATTCTGCACCAGCTGGAGCCTCTGGGTGATCTTCAAGGGCAGCCCCATGTAGTGAGCATTGCAGTAATCTATACGGGAGGTAACGAGTGCGTGAGTGACCGTACGTAGGGCATCTCGGTCCAGATAGAGGCGCAACTGGTGCACCAGGCAAACCTGGGCAAAAGCCCCCCTGGCCACAACTCCTATATGATCTTCAAAACTGAGCTGTGAATCCAGGAGGACGCCTAAGTTGCGCGCCCTATCAACGGGAGGTAACACCTCTCCTCCCATAACCAAAGATGGAACTTCTTGGACTAAATGAGATGCCGGTACATAAAGCCACTCAGTCTTGGCCAGGTTGAGCTGGAGCCTGTTCTTCCCAATCCAGATCCCTACCGCTTCCAGGCAGCGGGACATCACATCGAAGGCATCACTGGATTGGTTCGGGGTGGAGATGAAAAGCTGGGTATCATCAGCATATTGATGATACCTCACCCCGAAACCACGGATGATCTTGCTTCATATAGATGTTGAACAGGAGGGGAGAGAGGACCGACCCCTGGGGCACCCCACAACTAAGGGGTCTCGGGGTTGACCTCTGCCCTCCTGCGAACACCATCTGCGAACGGCCCGAGAGGTAGGAGGAGAACCATCGCAGAACGGTGCCTCCCACTCCCAATCCCTCAAGACGGCGCAGTAAGATACCGTGGTCGATGGTATCAAAAGCCGCTGAGAGATCTAATAGGACCAGGACAGAGGAATAACCCCTATCTCGGGCCCGCCAGAGATCATTCACCAGCGCGACCAATGCCGTCTCCGTGCTGTACCCGGGCCTGAAACCCGATTGGTACGGATCCAGATACTCAGTTTCCTCCAGGACCAGAGGGAGCTGCTGTGCCATCACGCTCTCAACAACCTTCGCAAGAAAGCGAAGGTTGGAGACAGGACGAATGTTATTTAGAATAGCTGGATCCAAGGCAGGTTTCAACAATAATAATTCGGGACTTCCGAATACAGACAGATCGCCATTTGGAACACAACACGCCGGATATCACAGTTGTAGAGAACCGAAGCGTACAGCTGATTGATATCACTGTACCAGGAGATGCCAGAGTCGTGGGGAAAAAAGAACTGGAAAAAATTATGAAATACCGCAACCTGGCCATCGAAACTGCGCGATTATGGATGAAACGCTAACAGGGATACCCATTGTCATTGGGGCACTGGGAACTATGTCCAAAAACTTTGCAAAATACATCAAGAAATTGCAGCTTCTGGCAATAACTCCAGCAAAGCTACAAAAAACTGTGCTACTACGAACATCTTACCTTTTAAGGAGATACCTGGTTGACACCTAGGATGCTGGCAGCAACCCATGTCATCCATTAGTGCCAGTCAATTTGAGTGTTCAGTTGACTGAGTTTCATGTTTTATGAATAAAAGTTCTATAATAATAATAATTTTGGAAGGGACCTTGGAGGTCATCTAGTCAAACCCCTGCTCAGGCAGGAAACCCTATGCCATTTCAGACAAATGGCTGTCCAGTCTCTTCTTGAAAACCTCCAGTGTTGGAGCATTCACAGCTTCTGGAGGCAAGGAGTTCCACTGGTTAATTGTTCTAACTGTCAGGAAGTTTCTCCTTAGTTCCAGGTTGCTTCTCTCCTTGAAGGGACCTTGGAAGACAGTTCCTAGTAAGGCCGCCTTTTGCAATTGACTAATGGCGAATTTGTCAATGCCAATGATAGTGTTCAAGTGGTGCTCCAGTTGTTTTGGGATTGCACCCAAGGCGCCTATTACTATTGGTAATATTACTATTACCACTATCCAGACTTTTTTGTCTTCCTTATCGACAATTGTTAAGTCCGGGGTGTTATGTTGCAGGTGCCTGTCTGTTTGCATTCTGAAGTCCCAGAGCAGTTTAACTTTATCATTTTCTATGACTTTCTCTATTTTATGATCCCACCAGTCCTTGCTTACAGGCAAATGATATTTCTTGCAGATCTTCCAATGCACCATTGTTGCTACTTTGTCGTACCGCTGCTTGTAGTCAGTCCTTGCAATCTTCTTGCAGCAGCTTACCAGGTGGTCCACTGTTTCACTATTATTATTATTATTATTATTAATAATAATAATAATAATAATAATAATAATAATAATAATAATAATAATAATAATGATCATCATGATGATTATCATGATGATCATTATTACTATCAGATTAACCACTGGCTCTTCCCAACCTAATTGCTTTCTACAGTGAATCCCTTTGCATGACATGGCCAAAATCTCTCTCTCTCTCTCTCTCTCTCTCTCTCTCTCTCTCTCTCTCTCTCTCTCTCTCTCTCACCTCCCAACCTACCTATAATAATCATAATCCGTTACACCTGCGCAAGCCCTCACCTGTAGCGATGCCATCGAAGAGAGACAGCACGCGGATGGCCTTCCGTTTTGCAGCTGGGATGGCCGGGTAGATTTTGGGTACCTCCTGTGATAGGATGGGGGGAGGGGGGGGGGAGAAAAAAATACAGCATGTGGGAGACACACACAAACCCACCCCAGCAACTGGTAGGTATGTCAGTTTATCACCCCCCTAGTTAGCCTTCTGTCACTCTTGTAAGCGTAGATGATTATTCACTTCACTGATGCTGCTCTGATTCAGGGGGGAAATAGAATACTGGCAGTCCTCGGCTTACAACCATTCCTGGGCCTGGAATTTAGATTGTAAGGCGTTGCAGTCATTAAGCAAGACACCAAAGGGACCAGATTGTTGAACAACCACAATCCTGACTCACTCCCTCCCTGTCTCCAGTGAGTCCTTCCTTCTCATGAGGTGGCCAAAGGATTTGAGTTTTAGCTTCAGGATCTGGCCTTCTAAAGAGCAGTCAGGGTGGATCTCCTCTAGGACTGACCGGTTTGATCGCCTTGCAGTCCAAGGGACTCGCAGGAGTCTTCTCCAGCACCAGAGTTCAAAGGCCTCCATTCTCTTCCTCTCCCTTTTTCCCTCTCTCCCTACATCTCTCTGCCTTTCTCTCTCCCTCCCTCCCACTTCTCCCTCCCATCTGTGCCTTTCTCCCTCCCTCCCTCCCATGTTTCCTTCCCTTTCTCCCTCCCTCTCTGCCTTTCTCCCTCCCTCCCACTTCTCTCTCCCTCCCTCTCTCTGCTTTTCTCTCCCTTCCTCCCACTTTCCTCCTCTCCCTTTTGCCCTTTCTCCCCCATCTTTCTCTCTCTGCCTTTCTCTCTCCCTCCCACCCCTCCCTCTCTCTCCCTTGCAGTCATTAAGTGACTTTAAGCTGTGGTTCAGCACGCAGGGCAAAAGAACTACAGGTTGTAAAACTCACAACTGTGCCCCAAATTGCTGTGGCTAAGCAGGACAGTCGCTCAGCAACCTTGCCCCATTTTACGACCTTTCTTGCCGTCATTGTTAAAGAGAACCGCTCCAGTCGTTACGTTAGCAACACGGTCGCTAAGCGAATCCAGCTTGCCCCTTCTGACTTTGCTTGTCAGAAGGTTGCAAAAGGGGATCACGGTGACCCCAGGGGGGGGGGAGATACTGCAACTGTTGTAAATATGAACCGGTGGCCAAGTGGCCGAATTTTGATCGCATGACCACGGAGGACGATGCAACAGCCGTTAGTGTGAAAAACGGTCATAAGTCATTTTTTCCCCGGTACCATCGTAACTTGGAACAGTCACTAAGTGAATGGTTGTAAGTTGAGAACCACCTGCACTTGTGGAAGCGAGGGACAGGCAGCTCAACTCTCCAAAAGGGAACCACAGCCTCAGCTGGAAAAATAAAGCTGCAAAATACCCACAAAAAACCATCACAAGGGCCTTTTTTCACACAAGACTGCTTGATGGCAGCGAGCATTGTCTGATGGATTCATTCTATACGTCTACCCTCCGGAGATGCTCCTCCATCCAGGTCACGGATGCTCCCAAAAGTGCTTTTTCCAAAAGGCAACTGGGCTTTGCTTTTTTCCTTGAAGATTTTTTTCCCACAGCCCAGGCGGAAAGAGGGGAGTTGCCTGCACCCCCTTCGCCGGGTATCGGTAGCCCTCGCTAATAAAGGAGAATATTTGTAGCTCAGGATTGATGTGAGGGGTCCTTGGTGCTCTCTGAGCTTGCTTGCTTGCAGACGTTTCATGACCCAACTAGAGAACACCATCCTTGCTAAAAGAGAAGAGGAAGAGGAGGAGGAGGAGGAAAAAGAGAAGGAGAAAGAGGAGAACTTTGGGGTCCTTGATGCTCTCTGAGCTGGGTGGTTTTCTTGCAGATGTTTCATGACCCAACTAGAGAACATCATCAGTGCTAGAAGGGAGGAGGAGGAGGAGGACTGTGGGGTCCTGGGTGCTCTCTGAGCTGGGTGGTTTTCTTGCAGACCCTTCCTGACCGAAACTAGGGGACATCATGAGTGTTAGAAGGGAGGAGGAGGAGGAGGAGGAGGAGGAGGAGGAGGAGGAGGAGGAGGAGGAGGAGGAGGAGGAGGAGGAGGAGAACAACTGCTCTCTGTGCTGGTTTGTTTTCTTGCAGACCCTTCCTGACCCAAACTAGGGGACATCATCAGTGCTAGAAGAGAGGGGTTTGGGGGGGTGAGGAGGAGGAAGAGGACTGTGGGGTCCTTGATGCTTTCTGAGTTTTTGTGGTTTTCTTGCAGACGTTTCATGACCCAACTAGGGAACATCATCAGTGCTAGAAGGGAGGAGGAGAAGGAGGAGGAGGAGGACTGTGGGGTCCTGGGTGATCTCTGAGCTGGTTTGTTTTCTTGCAGACATTTCATGACCCAAACTAGGGGACATCATCAGTGCTAGAAGAGAGGGGTTTGGGTGGGTGAGGAGGAGGAGGAGGAGGAGGAGAACTGTGGGGTCCTTGATGCTCTCTGAGCCTTGTGGTTTTCTTGCAGACGTTTCATGACCCAACTAGAGAACATCATCAGTGCCAGAAGGGAGGGGGAAGAGGAGAAGGAGAACAACTGCTCTCTGAGCTGGTTTGTTTTCTTGCAGACCCTTCCTGACCCAAACCAGGGGACATCATGAGTGCTAGTCAGGACTGCTGTTTGCTGTTGGTTTAGATTCTAGTGGCTTCCTCTGTCAGCCTTGACAGAAACATCTGCAAGAAAACAGGCAAGCTCAGAGAGCACCAAGGGCCCCTTCAGGTAGTCCTTGACTTACAGCCACTCATTTAGCGAATGGTTTATTCCACACCCGTTTAAAAACAGCCCTGTCAGCGGTTCCACGAAGGCTCCGGAGCCATTTGCAGAGAAAGCCCCAAGTGGCCTCAATGGCTCTCGGAAGGAGTACCAATGACCAGATGACTGCCAAGGAACGCAAGTCCTTCCATCCTCCGCCATCCAGTCAGAACTGAAGAAGCTTCAAGGATGAGAAGCGAAACATCTTAAGGAAAAACAATAGCCCAATTAGTTGCCTTTGGAAAAAGCACTTTGGGGACTGACGTTGTACAAAATCTCTAAAACAAGTAATCAATTTATTCCTCAGGAGGCTGGGCGAAGACGATCCCTTACGATTTCCTGCTTGGATTTTTTGACGGACTTTGATGCGTTGACTTTCTGGAAAAGCTGGCAGGGGGGGGGAACAGCCTGTTTTGGATGGCTGGAGCGGGGCAGCTGAGCTTGTCTCCCACCCCTGCCCCCCAAAAATGTCTCCATCCCCTTCCTTACATATTCTTGCCCTTCCTCGCTGGTGAAAAACTCCTTCAGGCGCGTGTTCCAATCCTGCCGTCGCTGCAGGACGCCGTAGCGCTGTTGCGGCCGACACACGTAGCAGCTCCAAGGCTCTTCCTTCCGGGCAGCTTCCGCCGTGCCCCGTCCCACCAAGGTGTTCAGACAGTCCACGCAGAAGCAGCTGCAACGCACGGGAGGAACCTTAGAAGCCGCCGAAATGTCACAGCCCCAACTGCACAACCGCTTACGGCTACCGTGGGGGACCCAAACTGTCCACTGCTAAGTGAGACCGCTGTTAAGTGACCTTTGCCCCATTTTACGACCTTCCTTGCCACTGTTGCTAAGTGAGTCCCGGCAGTGGCCAAGTTAGTAACATGGTTGTGATCTGGGTTCACCCATTGACTTGGCTTGTCAGAAGGAAAGGAAAGAAGGAAAAGAAAAGAAAAGAAAAGAAAAGAAAAGAAAAGAAAAGAAAAGAAAAGAAAAGAAAAGAAAAGAAAAGAAAAGAAAAGAAAAGAAAAGAAAAGAAAAGAAAAGAAAAGAAAAGAAAAGAAAAGAAACAGGAAGGTTGGATGGATGGAAGAGAAAGAAAGAAAGAAAGAAAGAAAGAAAGAAAGAAAGAAAGAAAGAAAGAAAGAAAGAAAGAAAGAAAGAAAGAAAGAAAGAAAGAAAGAAAAAGGATGGATGGATGGAAGGAAGGAGGGAGGAAGGAAGAGAAGAAAAAAAGAAAGAGGAAGAAAGAGGAAGAAAGAAAGAAAGAAAGAAAGAAAGAAAGGAAGGAAGGAAGGAAGGAAGGAAGGAAGGAAGGAAGGAAGGAAGGAAGGAAGGAAGGAAGGAAGGAAAAGGATGGATGGATGGAAGGAAGGAGGGAGGAAGGAAGAGAAGAAAAAAAGAAAGAGGAAGAAAGAGGAAGAAAGAGGAAGAAAGAAAGAAAGAAAGAAAGAAAGAAAGAAAGAAAGAAAGAAAGAAAGAAAGAAAGAAAGAAAGGAAGGAAGGAAGGAAGGAAGGAAGGAAGGAAGGAAGGAAGGAAGGAAGGGAACGGTTGCCCACCTGAAGCAGCTGGCACTGTCGCAGAGAAGTAACTCGCTTCCTTCACAGCAGATGGTGCAGTAGGTCTGGTACCCATCTTCGTCATACATGTAGAAAAACTCCAGGAACCGATCCTAGAAGACAAACAGCCCCCCACCCCGTGTCCTAAGCGTGGCATCCATCTTCTGCCCACCTGGCACTGCAGACCAGTCTTCCCTCACTATCTGAGGTGGGCAGTGAAGCAGATTGAAACAACAAACAAGCAAGCGGCAAGATGCTAGTCCCTGAGCTTTTAAGAATTTTCCCGCTGAGGAAGCATCAGCATCCTATTGAGATGAGCTGCAGGTGACAAAAGGCGAAGCGGCCCAGCCGTGCCTTGGCCAAGCGGAAGGATCTACCTGATGCCAGGTGAAAGCGCAGTCTTGCCCGCCCCGAGCCCCGGACTCACCTGGCAGGTCCGGCAGAGTCCCCCTTCGAACAGCGGGTGGAAAGTGACGGGGTTCTTCTTCCCACAGGACAGGCAGCTGTCTGTTCAAAAGAGTTCAGGATAGACACCCCTATAAACAATCCTACAGGCAGCCTTCCCCACTAGCTGCTCTCCAGATGTTCTGGACTTCAATTCCCAGAATCCACCAGGGCTCCAACACTGGCCGATCTCTAGCACCAGCTGGAGGGAAAGGAATTTAATCTGTCTCGGTCGTTTTGGAGGATTGGGGTTCTGAGGCCTTTAGGGACACTCACACTTCACCCCTTTTTTCCCATCGGGGACCTGCCTGCTCCCCAAAACCACACAGACCTGGAGGAGGAGGAGGTGGTGACTGTGTAGTTCAGGATTTTTCAAACTCGGCCCCCTTTAAGCCCTGGGGACTTCAGTTCCCAGAATTCCTGAGCCAGCTGCCCAGACCCAGGGCTTCTGGAACCTTTTTAAGCTTGGTGGACTTCAACTCCCAGAATTCCCCAGCTAACGGTCAGACCCGTGTTTCTTAAGCCTCCTTAAGGTGGGTGGACTTCAGCTCCCAGAATTCCTCAAGGCAGCTGACCAGTGTTTCTCGAATCTGTTTAAGATGAATGGACTTCAATTCTGGGAGTTGAAGTCCACCCATCTTAAAGGGCCCAGCTTTGAGAGACCCTGATTTAGATGCTACCCATTATCAAATGGCAGAAAGTGAAGAAGAACTAAAGAGCCTCACGTTGCGGGTGAAGAAGGAGAGTGCAAAACCTGGGTTGAAACTTAACATTAAGAAAACCAAGATCATGGCATCCGCCCCTCTCAATTCCTGGCAAATAGATGGGGAGGAAATGAAGGTAGTGACAGATTTTATTTTCCTGGGCTCCAAGATCACTGCAGAAGGGGACTGCAGCCAAGAAATTAAAAGACGCTTGCTCCTCGGGAGGAAAGCCATGGCAAATCTAGACAGCACACTAAAAAGCAGAGACATCACCCTGTCAACAAAAGTGCGTATAGTCAAGGCTCTGGTCTTCCCAGTTGCAATGTATGGCAGTGAAAGTTGGACCATAAGAAAGGCTGAGCGCCAAAGAATTGAGGCCTTTGAACTCTGGTGCTGGAGAAGACTCCTGCGAGTCCCTTGGACTGCAAGGCGATCAAACCGGTCGGTCCTAGAGGAGATCAACCCTGACTGCTCTTTAGAAGGCCAGATCCTGAAGCTAAAACTCAAATACTTTGGCCACCTCATGAGAAGGAAGGACTCACTGGAGAAGAGCCCTAACGCTGAGAAAGATGGAGGGCAAGAGAAGAAGGGGACGACAGAGAAGGAGGTGGCTGGATGGAGTCACTGAAGCAGGAGGCGTCAGCCTAAATGGACTCCAGAAGATGGTGGAGGACAGGAAGGCCTGGAGGAACGTTGTCCATGGGGTCCCGATGGGTCGGACACGACTTCACAGCTAACAACAACCCATTATCAAAGCATGAGGATAATCCATCCTTCTGAGACCAGATGCCAAGGAAGATATTGACCAGGGTTCATGTCCACCTTCAGGAAAGGCGGCCTTCAGCATCCAGAAGAGCCACGTCAGCCCTTGGATAACGACCCAGACATGTGGCTGAATTTCTGATTGGTCACATCTCCGGGAAACGACCATTTCCACCTCCAACCCCACCCGATACAGGCAGTCCTCGACGTACGACTGCAATTGAGCCCAACATTTGCATTACGAAGTGAGGCGGTTGTGAAATGCGCTTTGCCTCAATTTTAGGACCTTCCTCACCACCGTCGTTAAGTGAATCAGTCAGATGGTGGCTAAGTGAATCTGGCTTTTCGGCGGACTTTACTAGTGAGAAATTCGATTGATCACGTGATCCCGGGACACCGGCATAAATGCAACCCATTTGCCGAGTGTACAAATTTTGACCACGTGACCACGGGGATGCCGGGACGGTTGTGCGCAAAGCAGTTAAGTCACCTTTTTTCAGTGTCGTTGTAACTGGGAATGGTCGCTAAACAAACGGCCATAAGTCGAGTACACTTTGAAGGCCCACGAAGCTGCTTACCTTCCAAGCTCTTTTTGTTATTTTTGGCTTCAGAGACCATCCTTTCTGCAAAAAGGGTCACAAAGCATGTTTTGTAAACAACCGACGGGAGACAGTCAAGGGAAGGGGTGTCCCCCCCTCCCCAAAAGGGGCAGCTTTAAAAGAACCCCCCACAGCCGCTGGGTACAACCTGTGGATCTTTCCCCCAAAGATGCTGGGCCACCATTCCAGCCTCTCCCCACCCAACGGTCTCTGTTGAAGCGACACACACACAAACACACACACCTCTGGTTTGGTTCTCCACTGACGACGTCTCCTTGATGTTGGCGCCGCTGCATCCATTGGGCTTAGGTCGCTTGGGTGGAGGGGGCGGCTCTGGGGGGCAGCAGTCCTCAATGATGATCGTGGGAACCATTTTAACCCCTGCAAGATAGATAAGATAGATGAGAGAGAGAGAAAGATGAGAGAGAGAGAGAGAGAGATAGAGAGAGAGATATGATAGAGATAGAGATAGAGATAGAGATAGAGATAGAGATAGATAGATAGATAGATAGATAGATAGATAGATAGATAGATAGATAGATATAGATATGAGAGATAAACATAGATATAGATATGAGAGATAGACATATAGATAGATAGATAGATAGATAGATAGATAGATAGATAGATAGATAGATAGATAGATAGATAGATAGATAGATATGAGAGAGAGAAATAGAGATAGTAGATAGATATGAGAGAGAGATAAATAGATCGATATGAGAGATAAATAGAGATAGATAGATATGAGAGAGAAATAAAGAGAGAGAGAGAGAGAGAGAGAGAGAGAGAGAGAGAGAGAGAGAGAGAGAGAGGGGGGGGGGAGAGAGAGAGATGGAGATGAGAGATTTAAAAGGCAGTGGAGGTCAGAGACCAGGCAATCTCCCCCAAGGAGAAAGTAGAGATGGGGAAGTGCTGGCAAGCCCCCCCCCCATGCTCCCCCCACCCCCGTGATTTGGGACAGGCACCTCTGCTGTTAGCAAGTGAGACAGACTAGCTCGAGCCCACCAACCCCTAAGCCACAATCGCCGAGAAAGTTCAAATCCGTGCAAGTCGAACGTTTCAGGTGCAAACTGATGCTTATGGAAGGGGGTCTGCAGGTTAGAAGGATCCCAGCATAAATGGGCTTGTGGCAGACCCCATCTTGACTCTTTGGACCCCTCTGCCCTGCAGACACGCCCACAATCAATTCCCAGTTTCACCTATAACCGTATAATCCCCTATAATCAATTCCCAATATCACCTATAATCATATAATTACCCTAATCAATTCCCAGAGCTTATAATCACCTGTCATCAATTCCCAACAGCACCTCTAATTGTATAACAACCTATAATTAATTCCCCAGACCCATAATCGCCTATGCAGGTAGTCCTCGACTTACGATGAAAATTGAGCCCAAAATTTTCCGTTGCTAAACAGGACAGTACAGGGAGTTTTAGCCCCATTTAACGACCTTCCTTGCCACCGTTGTTAAATGAATCGTTGCGGTTGTTAAGTGAGTAACACAGTTAAGTGAATCAGGCTTCCCCGTCCACATCGCTTGTCCGAAGGTTTCAAAAGGGGATCAAAAGTGACCCCACTGGGACACCACAGCCGTCATAAATACGAACCCACTGCCTAGCGTCTGAATTTTGATCATGTGACCCTGCAACGGTTGTAAGGGTGAAAAACGGTCACAAGCCACTTTTTCCATTGCCACTGTAATTTTGAACGGTCACTAAATGAACTGTTGTAAATCGAGGACTATCTGTAATTCTGAGTGTCTATAATTGCCTAGACCAGGAGTAGGCCACCTCGGCTCTTTTATGATTGGTGGACTTCAACTCCCAGAATTCCTGAGCCAGCTATGCTGAGGGGAAAGGGAGTTTCCAAGCTGAGCCATGCTGGCTCAGGAATTCTGGGAGTTGAAGTCCACCAGTCATGAAGGGGCCATAGTTCCCCCATGCTGGCTCAGGAATTCTGGGAGTTGAAGTCCAAAGCCATGAGGGGGCCATAGTTCACCCATGCTGGCTCAGGAATTCTGGGAGTTGAAGTCCACCAGACATGAAGGGGCCATAGTTCCCCCATGCTGGCTCAGGAATTCTGGGAGTTGAAGTCCACCAGACATGAAGGGGCCATAGTTCCCCCATGCTGGCTCAGGAATTCTGGGAGTTGAAGTCCACCAGACATGAAGGGGCCATAGTTCCCCCATGCTGGCTCAGGAATTCTGGGAGTTGAAGTCCACAAGCCATGAAGGAGCCATAGTTCCCCCATGCTGGCTCAGGAATTCCACAAGCCATGAAGGGGCCATAGTTCCCCCATGCTGGCTCAGGAATTCTGGGAGTTGAAGTCCACGAGTCAAAAAAGAGCCAAGGTTGCCCACCCCTGGCCTAGAATCAATTCCCAATATCACCTTTTTTATAATCACCTATAATCAATTCCCATTATTGCCTATATAACCGTATAATCACCTAGCATCAATTCCCAGCACTCACGATGGCCTCCAATCTGTTCCCAGTTTCACTTTTCATCATATAATCGCCTACAATCAATTCCCATTATTGCTGATAGTCGTATAATCAGCTAGCATCAATTCCTGGCACTCACAATTGCCTATAATCAATTCCCAATTCCCAGAATCAATAATCAATTCCCAAAAGGCCCTGGAGGACGCAGCGCAAAGCCCAAACCCCAGCTGAGCCCAGGAGCAGATCAGCAACGTTGCCGAGCGGTCACGGCGAACAACCCCGCTGCCCTTTGCTGGTGAAGCCCGGGCGGGGTGGAGGTCTTACCCGAAGTCTTGGGGGGCCGGAGGCCCTTCTCTCCCGTGGGGTGGAATCCCTGGGTGGCCCAATCCAGCATCGGCTTCAGCTTCTCGTCCAGGGACTCCCCGGGGACGCTGGAGAAAGTCTTCCCAGCACGGCTGCTGGCAACCTGCCGTCACAAGAATTTTGACCACAGAGGATTGGCGCAGGGGGCTCAAAGCTGGAGGAAAGGCCCATTTACCGCGCAAAGAGTCTTGAGTGGATCTGCCCAAATCCCACCCAGACAAGGGTCCCAGTCATTGGGGTGTGTTTTTTTTTAGCGGAGGTGGCAGCAAGGATGGGTTTTGAAGTGCCGCTATGCGGCCCATCTGGAGTGGGTTTGGATTTGGCACCGTGCACAAAAATCTCGCAAAAATGGGTCAATAAATTAAGAGGAAGGAACGTCCGCCCAAGGGCAATTTTGCTACGGCCATTCAGCGTTATCTGTAGCTTTGGGTTGAACTGTGGGGTCCTTGGTGCTCTCTGAGTGTGCTTGTTTTCCAGCAGACGTTTCGTGACCCAACTAGGGAACGTCATGCTAGAAGGGAGGAGGAGGACTATGGGGTCCTTGGGACTCTCTGAGCTGGGTGGGTTTTGCAAACGTTCTTGCAGATGTTTCGTGACCCAACTAGCGAACATCATTAGTGCTGGAAGGGAGTGGGGTTTGCAGAGAGGAGGAGGAGGAGGAGAACTATGGGGGCCTTGCTGCTCTCTGAGCTGTGGGGGCATGCAACTGGGAAACCATGCTAGAAGGGAGTAGAAGGAGGAGGAGGAGGAGGACTGTGGGGTCCTTGGTGCTCTCTGAGCTGGGTGGCTTTGCAAATGTTCTTGCAGACGTTTCATGACCCAACTAGGGAACATCATTTGTGCTGGGAGGGAGTGGGGTTTGCAGAGAGGAGGAGGAGGAGGAGAAGGAGAAGGAGGAGAAGAACTATGGGGGCCTTGCTGCTCTCTGAGCTGGGGGGGGGTCATGCAACTGGGAAACCATGCTAGAAGAGAGGAGGAGGAGGACTGTGGGGTCCTTGGTGCTCTCTGAGCCGGGTGGTTTTCTTGCAGGCATTTCATAACCCAACTAGGCAACATCATCAGTTCCAGAAGGGAGGGGGGTTTGCAGGGAGGAGGAGGAGGAGCGGGGGGGCACTGTGGGGTCATTGGTGCTTTCTTGTTCTCGTGCAGACGTTTCATGACCCAACTAGATAACCGCATCAGTGCTAGAAGGGAACGTGCTATGCTCCCTGTTTATACACTAGTGAATTGCCCTGTCCATCTTGGTAAGAGTGGATTTTTTTTAAAAAAAAATTATTTATTTGTATCCTGCCTTTTGTTATTTTTACAAATAACAAAAGGGGGCAAAGAGGCCTAATACTTTTTCCTCCTCTTATTTTCCACCTATTATCTGGTTGGGTCATGAAATGTCTGTAAGAAAACCACCAGCATAGTGATCACCAGGGTCCCTATCCTCCTCCTCCTCCTCCTCCTCCTCCTCCTCCTCCTCCCCCCCTCCCCCTACATTTCACATATTCCACCCCTGTCCAGCACTGATGATATTCCCTAGTCGGGTCATGAAACGCCTGCCAGAAAACAATGGTGCATCAATGACCCTACAGATGCTACGTACATTGGTGTCAACAGGCTTAGAACCACCCACTCTGTGCCCCCGATGGGCACCGCCCGTCGTCCCCATGCTAAGCCACCATCTCCTCTGCTAAGCCACCTTTACACCCACCCCCTTCTCACCTCCAAAACATGGAGGATGGATTGTCGGTAGGACACCAACTTCTGAAATGTGGTGGGGTTAAAATGGTCCTGGAAGTTCACCAGCCCTACCAGTTTTTCAGCGGAGATCTGCAACAAGGAGACAAGGGCTAGTCAATCTTCGTCCCTTTATCCCCGCCGTCCCAGAAAAGACGCCCCCCCCCAGGGCAACATCCTGAACTCCCTAAATCTAGGATCGACCTGGTGGCCTCTCTACCTGGAGAAACAAGAGGCTCAACCAGGTGGTCTTCTCCTGAATAGGGATCAACTTGTGAATTTCCCCCGCATTTCTGAGTTGAGTTAAAGCACGGGGTCTTCAAACCTGGCCCTTTGATGACTTGTGGACTTCAAGTCCCAGAATTCCTCAGCTGAGGGATTCTGGGAGTTGAAGTCCACAAGTCATCAAAGGGCCAGGTTTGAAGACCCCCTGTTGTAGGCAACAGCTGGTTTTTGTTGGGTTTGTTTATGCATTTGGAAAAGTCAAGGGCAAGAGTTGTGATAGGACTTTTTAATAAGATCGTTATCCGTTATCACGTTATCACCTTCACAGATATTCCCTTTTTCTCTTTCCTTTCTTAATTTGCAGGGCAGCCATCTTCCTCGTTTATTTGCAAACTCAAAAATGTTTTTTTTTTGTTTCGCATAATTCGGTTTGGTTTCGCTTTCTTGAGCTGGTCACCTAGACCAAGGGTCTTCAAACCTGGCCCTTTGATGACTTGTGGACTTCAACTCCCAGAATTCCTCAGCCAGGCACGCTGAGGAATTCTAGGAGTTGAAGTCCACAAGTCATCAAAGGGCCATGTTTTGAAGACCCCTGCTTTAAACTTATCCGAACCCAGCTAGTTGACTTTCTATTCCACACAAACTACGGCTAAGAAAATGGTAGATTAGTCCAAGGAGACAGCCAGGCCGCTGACCCTCTTCTCAACCAGCCCACCCCCCCCTTCCACGCCCCTCACCTCCGAAAACTTTCCATCCCCAAACCATTTCACCCAGCGCATGCCGGGGGCCGCCTGGCGGTTGGAGGTGGTCTTCCAGGACACCACGATGGCCGGCCACCAAGAAAAACCTTTGATCTTCCCCCAGACCAGCTCTCCACACCCAAAGCCCTTTCCGTCCTGCAAATCAAAACAGAAAGAAGGGGGACAATGAAGAGCAGAGGTCAGTTGGGGTTAGGGGGCAGCCCCACAGCTGCTCTTCCCAACGGAGTCACTGGGCAGGGTGATAAGCGGGATATAAATTTACTCAAGTGACTAAAAGAAGCAAACTGGCGAGTTCAAGAAGGTGGTAAGGACTGGACTATTTGTTTTCCAGGTGCAGCCTTGCCAGGAGCCACAGGCCAGGAGGCAGCATCAAGTCATTTGTTTTATTTCTTATTTATTTTGTTATTCTTTTGGTTATTTATTTTGCTATTCTTCAGGTAATATTTCTCTTGTTATTCCTTGTGGTACTTATTCATTAATTTCATTGGTTATTTATTTTATTTCGTTCCCTCCTTTGTTATTTTTACAAATAACTCGAGGAAGCGAACACACAAGCATTAGTTCAGGGGTAGGCAACCTTGGCTCTTTTTTATGACTCGTGGACTTCAACTCCCAGAATTCCTGAGCCAGCCATGCTGAGGGGAAAGGGAGAGGTTTCCAAGCTGAGCCATGCTGGCTCAGGAATTCTGGGAGTTGAAGTCCACAAGCCATGAAGGGGCCAAGGTTGCCTACCCCTGCCCTAGTTTCTCCAGTCACAACCCTGGTGAATGGTGGGTTGGGCTGAGAAGAGATGGATGGGCCGAAAGTCGTTCAGCTGGCTTTCATACTTAAGGCAAAACTAGAACGCCGGTTCCCAGTCACTGGCATGATGTCACTCAGTTGACTTTTGTGCCTTAGGCAGGACTAGAACTCACCATCTCCTAGTGATCGGCTCAAAGTCACCCACCTGGGCTTCATGCATAAGGTAGAACTAGAACTCATTCATTCATTTCATTTCATTCATTTTATTAAATTTACATGCCGCCCTTCTCCCTGAGGACTCAGGGTGGCTCACAACAATAAAAATTAAAAAACATAGAGTAAAAAAAGTTAAAAGAGAGTTAAACAATAAATGCAAAATTACAAGACAATTTAACCCAGTAAAAAGCCTAATTAAAAATCGTAGTCAGTCCAGACCCGCTTGTTGGAACAACCAGGTCTTCAGGTCACAGCAGAAGGACCGAAGATCAGGGGCTGTCCACAGCTCCGGAGGCAACTACAAGAGCCTTGGTGGAGCAGTGGGCTAATGCCTCCTTAAGTAACACCAGCTGCCTGCAATTAGTGCAGGTTCGCATCCCACCAGGCTCAAGGTTGACTCAGCCTTCCATCCTTCTGAGGTAGGTAAAATGAGGATCCAGACTGTTGGGGGCAATTAAGCTGACTTTGTAATAATGCCGCTTGGGGTGTGTGTGAAAGCCCTAATAAGCAGGCATATACATAGAATGAAGGCTACTGCTAAGCTTGTAAGCCGCCCTGAGTCTTCGGAGAAGGGCGGGATATAAATGGAATTAAAATAAAAATAAAAAACCTCATTCCAGAGGGTCGGCGCGCCCACAGAGAAGGCTCTCCCCCTGGGAGAGTACCAAGATACTCCCATAAGCACCCGCATTTTGCACCAGTTGAAGCCTCCGGGTGCTCTTCAAGGGCAGCCCCATGTAGAGAGCATTGCAGTAATCCGGGCGAGAAGTGACGAGGGCGTGGGTAACCGTGCATAGGGCCTCTCGGTCCAAAAAGGGGTGCAACTGGTGCACTAGGCGAACCTGTGCAAAGGCCCCCCTGGTCATGGCTGTTAGATGATTTTCCAAATTAAGCTGTGAATCCAGGAGGACACCCAAGTTGCGAGCCCTTTCTGAGGGGGGTAATACCTCCCCCCTATCAAGAGTTGGAACTTGTTGGACAATACGAGATGCCGGTATCCACAGCCACTCGGTCTTGGAGGGGTTAGGTAAGGAGTGGACTAGAATTCAATGTCTCCTGGTGATAGTCGCATGCCAATTCCATCATGCCTCAAACGGGACTGCAACTCACAGTCTCCACGTAACTGGCCTAAAGTCACCCAGCCGACTTCCATGCCTAAAATGGGACTAGAATTCACCATCTCCTGGGGATTGGCCCAAGGTTACCCAGCTGGCTTTCGTGCCTACGTCTCCCACTTTCTAGCCTAAACCATTAGACAAAACTCTCTTGATCAATATTTGGGGAGATTTTACCACAGACCATACAGAATCCAGTCAAGAAGCCCCTTAAAAATCAGGCAGAAATTCTCAGAAGGCAGTGTGGATTTGTCGAGAGTTAAGCGCATCTTATTTTTTGACCGGATCGCTTCTTTAGTAGATTGGGGAAATGCTGCAGACATAATATAACTTCAATTTCCATATTGGAACAGCGCAGGGGTAGGCAACCCTGGCTCTTTTATGACTCGTGGACTTCAACTCCCAGAATTCCTGAGCCAGCCATGCTGAGGGGAAAGGGAGAGGTTTCCAAGCTGAGCCATGCTGGCTCAGGAATTCTGGGAGTTGAAGTCCACGAGTCATGAAGGAGCCATAGTTCCCCCATGCTGGCTCAGGAATTCTGGGAGTTGAAGTCCACGAGTCATGAAGGAGCCATAGTTCCCTCATGCTGACTCAGGAATTCTGGGAGTTCAAGTCCACAAGTCACAAAAGAGCCAAGGTTGCCTACTCCTGGAACAGCGCTACATCAGGATCCAGATCAGAGTTCTACATTTTTCAACTGAATGTTCAGGATTGCTTATTCATTCATAGGTAGTCCTCGACTTACGACAATGACCACTCAAAGTTACCACGGCACTGGAAAAAGGGACTTGTGAGCATTTTTCACACTTACAGTTGCAAGAAAAAGTATGTGAACCCTTTGGGATTACGTGGAGTTTTGCATGAATGGGCCATAAAATGCGCTCTAAACGTCATGTAAGTCAATAGAAAAACACAGTCTGCTTAAAATAATACTACACAAACATTAGCTGTTGTCATGTTTTAATTGAAGATAAGATGGAAACATTCACAGTGCAGGGTGGAAAAAGTATGTGAACCTTTGGACTTAATAACTGGTTGACCCTCCTTTGGCAGCAATAACCTCAACCAAACGTTTCCTGTAGTTGCAGATCAGACCTGCACAATGATCTGGAGTAATTTTGGACCACTCCTCTGCCCAAAACTGTTTCGGTGTAGCAATATTCTTGGGATGTCTGGTGTGAATCTCTCTCTTAAGGTCATGCCACAGCATTTCAGTCGGGTTGAGGTCATGACTCTGACTGGGCCACTCCAGAAGGCGTATTCTGTTCTGTTGAAGCCATTGTTTTGTTGAATTACTTGTATGCTTTGGGTCATTGTCCTGTTGCATCACCCAGAGCTTCAGTTGGCGGATAGATGGTCGTACATTTTCCTGCAAAATGTCCTGAGAAACTCTGAAATTCATTTTCCCATCAATGACAACAATCCGTCCAGGCCCTGAGGCAGCAAAGCAGCCCCAAACCATGATGCTCCCTCCGCCATGTTTTACAGTGGGGATGAGGTTTTGATGTTGGTGTGCTGTGCCTTTTTTTCTCCACACATAGTGTTGTGTGTTTTTCCCAAACAACTCAATTTTGGTTTCATCTGTCCACAGTATATTTTGCCAGTAGTGCTGTGGAACATCCAGGTGCTCTTCTGCAAACTTCAAACATGCTGCAATATTTTTTTTTGGACAGCAATGGCTTCCTCCGTGATGTCCTCCCATGTACTCCATTCTTGTTTAATGTTTTCCTTATTGTAGATGTGTCAACAAAAATGTTAGCATGTGCCAGAGATTTCTGTAGGTCTTTAGCGGACACTCTAGGATTCTTCTTTACCTCATTAAGCATTATGCGCTGTGCTCTTGCAGTCATTTTTACAGGACGACCACGCCTAGGGAGAGTAGCAACAGTGCTAAACTTTCTCCATTTGTAGACAGTCTGTCTTACCGTGGACACATGAACATCAAGGCTTTTGGAGATACTTTTGTAACCCTTTCCAGCTTCATGCAAGTCAACAATTCTTGATCGTAGGTCTTCTGAGAGCTCTTTTCTGCGAGGCATGGTTCACATCAGACAGTGCTTCTTAAGACCAGTAAACCCAAAACAGGTGTGTGTTTTTAAAGGGCAGGACAGCTGTCGGCAACACATCCAATATCATCACACTAGTTGGAGTCAAGGTTGGCTCACTCCTGGCTCCAATTAGCTCTTGGAGAAGTCATTAGGCTAGGGGTTCACATACTTTTTCCACCCTGAAACTGTGAATGTTTCCATCTTATGTTCAATTAAAACATGACAACAGCTAATGTTTGTGTAGTATTATTTTAAGCAGACTGTGTTTTTCTATTGTTGTGACTTACATGATGTTTAGAGCGCATTTTATGGCCAATTTATGCAAAACTCCACGTAATCCCAAAGGGTTCACATACTTTTTCTTGCAACTGTACGAACATTGCCGCATCCCCCTCATCGTGTGATCAGATTTCAGGCACTTGGCAACCGGCATGTAGTTATGATGGTTTGCAGCATCCCCGGGGGGGGGGTCACGCCATCCACTTTTGCGACCTTCTGCCAAGCAAACTCAAGGGGGGGGGAAGACGGATTCGCTTAACGACCGCTTCACTAATTTAAGAACTGCAGCGATTCGTTTAACAACCGCGGCAAGCCAAGTTGTAAAATGAGGCAAAACTCACTTAACGGACGTCTCACTTGGCAACGTACATTTTAAAAATTTTATTTAAATTTTAATTTGCAGCCTTCCCTGTGCTCACGTGATCCAAATTCAGAGGCTTGACAACTGACGGTTGCCGTATCTCAGAGTCACGTGATTCCCCTTTCACGACCTTCCGACAAGCCAAGTCAGTGGGGGAGCCAGATTCACATAACAACCGTGTGACTCACTTAACGACGGCAGGGTTTCCTTTAGCAAATGGGGCGAGAAAGGTCGTAAAAGGGGGGGCCAAAACGCATTGAACGTGTGCCTCGACAACACAAATTTTGCCCTCAACTGTCATCATAAGAAGGACTATCTGGACAAGGGGTAGATTTTTGGTTAAAACTTAAACTCTTGAAACTGTTTTGGAGGCCGCTCGTTTCTGCCAACAACAACGGGGCGTATCTCCTTTAACGACGGTTAAATTCACTCCTGAAGCCCAGCTCAAACCTGATATTCTTCCATCTTTCTCAGTGTTCGGTATTCATAGCCGTTCGGGACTTGGGTGTTCTCCTTCTGCTTGGAAATCTCCTCCTCGGAGTAGTTTTTCTGGATACATCTAGAAAGCCTCTTGGAGTGCTGGAAAGGAAGGGGAAAAAATGAGTCCACCTCGCAGGAGAATCGTGACAGAGACGGAAGGAGGGCGCCTCGATCAAAAAACAAGACCGTCCTTGCAGAGAGCCTGCAAAGGGACCCTCTAATCTCCTCCTCTTAAGCAGGGGTCTCCAACCGTTGCAACTTTACGCCTTGCGGACATCAACTCCCAGAATTCCCCAGCCAGCCACGCTAGAACTAGAACTCACCGTCTCCTGGCAACTGACCCAAAGTCACCCAGCTGGGTTTCATGTCTAAGGCAGGACTAGACTTCACCGTCTCCTGATGATTGGCCCAAAGTCACCCAGCGGGCTTTCATGCCTGAGGTAGGACTAGAACTCACCGTCTCCTGGTGATTGGCCCAAAGTCACCTAGCCGGCTTTCATGACTAAGATGGGACTAGAACTCACCGTCTCCTGGTGATTGGCCCAAAGTCACCCAGCGGGCTTTCATGCCTGAGGTAGGACTAGAACTCACCGTCTCCTGGTGATTGGTCCAAAGTCACCCAGCCGGCTTTCATGACTAAGATGGGACTAGAACTCACCGTCTCCTGGTGATTGGCCCAAAGTCACCCAGCGGGCTTTCATGCCTGAGGTAGGACTAGAACTCACCGTCTCCTGGTGATTGGCCCAAAGTCACCCAGCGGGCTTTCACGCCTGAGGTAGGACTAGAACTCACCGTCTCCTGGTGATTGGTCCAAAGTCACCCAGCCGGCTTTCATGACTAAGATGGGACTAGAACTCACCGTCTCCTGGTGATTGGCCCAAAGTCACCCAACCGGCTTTCGTGCCTAAGACAGAACTAGAACTCACGGTCTCCTGGTGACTGGCCCAAAGTATTGCTGGCTGGCTGGGGAATTCTGGGGAGTTGGGAGTCTGCAAGGCTTAAAGTTGCCAAGGGTTGGAGATGCCTGCCCTTGAGGACTAGTGTGATGGGTTGGCAGATTCATAATTCAGCCTGCCCTCACCAAGTAGGACCAAGGACCAACAGGAGGCAGTGTTTTCCCCACCAGGTGGCAACAGGTACAAAATTTCTGGGGAGTTAAAATCCTCGACTTACAATCATTTGTTTAGTGACCAAAGTTACCACCGCACTGAAAAGTGACTCATGGCAGCTTCTCACATGACCGTTGCAGCATGCCCGTGGTCACATGTTCAAAATTCAGACACGTGGTGACTCATATTTATGACGGTCACAGTGCCCACCCTTCCCGGGGTCACTATGATCCCCGTTTGTAATCTTCTGGCAAGCAAAGTCCATGGGGAAGCAGGATTCACTTAACAAGCAGGTTACTAACTTAACAATCAGGGTGATTCACTTAACAACGGTGGCATGAAAGGTCATAAAATGGGGCAAACTCACTTAACAACAGAAATTTCAGGCTCCCTTGTGCACATAAGGCAAGGACCACCTGTACCCTTTAAACGTTGATAAGGCTGAGAAGAGTTTTTTCGATCGAGGTCATGAATCACAGCCTTGATTTATCAATTATACGCATATAAATATACGCTCATACAGCTAGTCCTCAGCATACAACCGTAGTGGAGCCTGCCCATCAGGGTCATAATTCACAGGCGGTTGGAAAGAAGGACGGTCACGTGATCGACCCCCAATTTCATGACTTTTTTTTTTTTTGCGTGAGTTCTTAAGCCAGTCCCACAGTCGTTAAGCGGATCCATTCCTCACCATGGGCTCGTTTATTAAGCGGCATTTATTTTTAGTTTTAGGCGAAACCGTCGTAAAATGGGGTCATAAACTGCCGCAAATGACTATGAAGGTGATATGGCTGCTAAGCACCCATATGGGGGTCATTTGAATTGGGGGGGCACGGCTTGGACCATTGGAACATCAAATCCACTTTGCACGTACCCCCCCCAGATAAATCAACGTCAACCGGTTGCTAAGCGAGTGGTCGTAAAATGAGTTTTCCTCCATTTTTTTTCCATCTTCTTTTCTTATGTGGCGTACACGTCATCCTCAACTTATGAGCACGCTGAAGCACAAAATTTATGTTGCTAAGCGAGTCACTTGTTAAGGGAGGTTCCCCCCCCCCCCGTTTTTACGGTTGTTAAATGAATCCGTTGTGTGGTTGCTGAGTTAGTAACTCGGTGGTTCAGTGAATCCGGCTCCCCCATTGGCTTTTTGCCAAAAAGTCACAAAAGGGGGGGGGAATCACGTGACCCCCGCGGGGACCCTGTGACCGTCATAAACCTGAGTCAGTTGCCAAGCGTCTGAATTTTGATCACGCGACCACGGGGGGGGGGGGAGAGAGAGAGGCTGCAACAGTCGCTAAGTGTGAAAAGCGGTCCTAAGTCCCCTTTTTCAGCGCCACTGTCATTTTGAACGGTCGCTAAACGAATTGCTGTAATGCGAGGACCGAGGGTATTCTTCTCCTTTGTTTCTCACAATGAGTTTGAATTTCTTTTTGTTTTTTGTTTTTTAAAAAGGGGAGGGACCCCCCCACCCCTACCCTGATTTTGTGACGTTCCTTGAAGCCTTCTATGCTTTCCACGTCGTCTTTGGGCTTCCTGTCCTGCAAGGTGGGCCCAGCCTGGAAGACGATCCGGGGCGCGGGTTTCTGTCTCAGGCTGTTCTCCCATCCAGCGCTTCCTCGCAATGGGACCTGGAAACCCCCCCCCCCCAAGGGGAGAGAAAAGCATTAGGATCCGAGCACCTGGACCCCCCGAACCCAGAGAACAGGGGCTCACTTAAATTCTATCCTTCCTCTCATCCGAAATGGGAGAATTAAGTCCTCAAAACGTCGCTCCCGGGGAAAAAAGCAGTTTCCAGTGCTCCCCAAAAGATCAATTATACAGACATTTCGTTACTGATTTGTAAGCCCGTCTCTATTATTTTTCAAAAAAATAACTCAAGGCGTCAAAAGGAATTCGATACACATTATTTTCCACACAACGACCCTGTGAGGTGGGTTGGGCTGAGAGAGAGAGAGAGAGAGAGAGAGGTGGGGGGGGGGGACAGGCCCAAAGTCATGTAGTGGATTTCTGTGACTAAGGCAGGATTAGAACTCACCGTCTCCCATTGATTAGGCCAAAGTCACCCAGAAGGCTTTTGTACCTAACACGGGACTAGAACTCACCATCTCCTGGTGATTGGCCCAAAGTCACCTGGCTAGCTTTGGTGCCTAAGGCAGTAGTAAAACTCACCGCCTCCCGGTGATTCACCCAATGTCACCCAAATGGCTTTCATGCCTAACGCAGAACTAGAACTCACCGTCTCCTGGTGATTGGCCCAAAGTCACCCGGCCAGCTTTCATGCCTAAGGCAGTACTAAAACTCACCGTCTCCCAGTGATTTGCCCAATGTTACCCAAATGGCTTTTGTGCCTAACGCAAGACTAGAACTCACCATCTCCTGGTGATTGGCCCAAAGTCACCCAGCTGTCTTTCGTGCCTAAGGCGGGACTAGAACTCACCATCTCCTGGGGATTGGCCCAAAGTCGCCCAGCCATCTTTCATCCCCAAGGCAGTACTAGAACTCACAATCTCCCGCTCTCTAGCCTGCTGTCCAAACTGGTTCTCCCAAACTGGTACATCCTGGCGTTAGACAGCACACCTGTCCTTGGCTCACCTCCCATCCTTGCTTGGGGATCTCATCCGCCTCCTCCTCCTCCTCCTCCTCCTCCTCCTCCTTTATCTGGCAAATCACACTTTCCGCCTGGCTGGCATCTGTGCAAAGGAATTGTCAGTCAACAAAGAGCCACCCCTGCCATTCTGACACCCGTGACTTCCTTTCTGCAGGAATCCGCCTGGGGCAAACCACAAGCCAGTTCAACGAATTTGGAAGTTCCCACGCCTGCCTAGCTAACGGCACTCAAAAGATCTCCTTGTGGTCTTCCAACCCTTCTCCTCCTCCTTTTTCTTCTTCTTCCCTGCAACTGCAGGGGTCTAGTTCTGGAGCCCATCGGAGGCCCCACATGCCTCCGACTCTCGGCAGGCAGTTCCCGGATTCACAGAATGCAGGCGGTCCTCCGCTTACGACCACTACTGGGGGCCAGACCGCCCGTGGCTAAGTGAGATGGTTGTTATTGGAGTCGCACCCAATTTGACCAGCTTCTCATGCCGGGGGGGGGGGGGGGTGTCGTTCAGCCAAATCAAGGTTGTGAAGTTGAGTGTGACTCGCTGAACAGTCACCTCGCTTACTGACGGAAGTCCCAGTTATGGTCGTTGAGGACTGGCTGCCATTTTAAGCCTCACGGGCCAAGAGTGATCCAGCAATCTTCCAACATTCCTGACCAGAGGAATGCTTATCCTCCCTTCTCCTTCCTTCCTCCTTCTCCTCCCTCTTCCTTTATTTCTTCTTTCCTTCCTTCCTCCTTCTCCCCTCCCTCTTCCTTTCTTCCTCTTTATCCATCTCTCCCTTCTTTTTTTCCTTTCTTCCTCCATCGCTTTATCCTCCCCTCTGCCATTCTCCTTCCTTCCTTCCTACCCTCCTTTTTCATTTATTCCTCCTCCCCACCGTCCGTCCTTCCTTCTTCCCTTTATCCTTCCTTCCTTCTCCCTCTTCCTTCCTCTTTATTCTCCCTCTCCCTTCTTTTCTTACTTTCTTCCTCCATCGCTTTATCCTCCCTTCTGCCATTCTCCTTCCTCCCTTCCTCTCCCTCCATTTATTCCTCCTCCCCTCCTCCATCCCTTTCTCCTTCCTTCCTTCCTTCCTTCCCTTCACTCCCCTCTTATCCTCCAGACCAGGGGTAGGCAACCTCGGCTCTTTTGTGACTCGTGGACTTCAACTCCCAGAATTCCTGAGCCAGCCATGCTGAGGGGAAAGGGAGAGTTTCCAAGCTGAGCCATGCTGGCTCAGGAATTCTGGGAGTTGAAGTCCACGAGTCATAAAAGAGCCGAGGTTGCCTACCCCTGCTCCAGACCAAGGCAAGCCCACCCATCTTCCAGAACCGGACCGATGACCACGGGGGCAAAGAGGGGGCTGCAGGCTGCCCCAACCCTTGATGGCCTCCGGGGTGCAGAGATACCCGTGTGGTCTTTCTCCTCGGGGGGACGGTCCGAGTCGCTGCAGTTCCCATTGACCAAGACCAGATCTTCCTCCCTCTTCATCGTCCAGCTGGCGTTCTTCTCTTGCTTCATCTTCACCTGCGGGAGAGGTTTCCCAGGAAGACAACCTTGAGCCAAACCCAAATTTCACCCACTGATACACAACACGACAAAGATCCGCCATTTTCGTTGAATCCCAATTTAAGAGCATTAACCCCAGAGTGGCAGCATTCCCATTTTGAGAGTTTTTTGCAAGTTGAGTCAAATTTAGACTCCCAGAATTCCCCAGCCAGCCATGCTTGAAGATGGCTGGACATCAACTCCCAGAATTCCCCAGCCAGCGTGCTTTAATATGTGTGGATTTCAACTCCCAGAATCCCCCAGCCAGCATCTTTTAACATGGATGGGCTTCAACTCTTCAGCAAAATCTCCTTGATGCTGGCCTATTTAGACTAGTGTTTCCAACCTTTGGCCACTTTAAGGTATGTTGGCTTCAACATATGGGTGGCTGAGGAATTCTGGGAGTTGAAGTCCACTCATCTTCAAGCATGCTGGCTAGGGAATTCCCAACTAGGACATATATCCGATACTTGGAGATTAGTCAGCATTTAAGTCAGTACAGTATTTTTCAAACTTAGCAGCTATAAGTTGGGTGGGCCTCAACTCCCAGAATTCCTCAGCTAGCCATGCTGGCTGAGGAATTCTGGGAGTTGAAGTCCACTCATCTTAAGGTCGCTACAGTTAACGCGTATTGGCAAACGCTGCAACCTCCTGGGAAAGTTAAAGGGGCTTAATTCAACTGACCCCCCCAAAAAAACAAACGTCCAGTGGATTATTTTCAAGGGGGACACCCCTCCCCAACCCGAGGACCTCTCTGTCTCCTCCCTCGCCATCTTGCCGTAAAGCACAAACCCCCTTGTCACAAAGGCCAGGCAAAAGGGAAGTAGGAAGTGAGCCCTTGTGTGTTTTGGGGAAGGGAGGGGAGGGGGAAGAACAAAGCCTCCAGCAATTTGCCTTGATCCTGCAGACCTTCCCAGATCAAAAAGGGATCTGCCCAGGCAAGCAGGGCTTTCTTGAGCTGATTGCAAGAGACAAGAGGGGGGGAAAAAATCAAAACGAGACACCGTTTAAATTAAATGGGTTTTCCGGCAAAGAATATTCAAAGAGAAAGGCGCTTGTCTACGGGCCCGGAGGCTGAAAACACAACACAACCCAACGAGACACACAATCTTTTCCATGCGCCGCTGCCTGCATCTTTCCTCACCTTGTATGCAAAAAAAACCGAATTACGTTGCAAATTGGAACAAGTTCTGGATTTGCTTTGTTCGAAGTTGCAACGGCGCCGGACAAAGTGATTTGTGAGCGTTTTTCACATTTACGACCCTCGCAGCATCCCGATGGTCACGTGATCGAAATTCAGAGGCTTGGCAACTGACATGTACTTACGACGGTTGCAGAGTGCCCGAGGGGGTGTGTGTCACGTGATCCCCTTTTGCGGCCTTCTGACCAGCCAAGGCAATGATGAAGCTGGCTTCACTTAACAACTAACTTAGCAAGAGCAGCGATTCGCTTAACGGCAGTGGCAAGGAAGGTCGTAAACCGGGGCAAAACTCTCACTTAATGTGTCTTGCTTAGCCATGCAGGTAGTCCTCAAGTTACAAGAGTTCATTTAGTGGCGGTTTGAAGTTACAGCAGCGCTAAAAAAAAAAGTGACTTATGGCCGTTTTTCACATTTGCGACCGTCGCTCCAGGGTCACATGATCAAAACTCAGACGCTGGGCAAGTGACTCACACTTATGACGGTTGCAGTGTCCTGGGGTCACGTGATCCCCTCGGGTGACCTTCCGAGAAGCAGCATCAATGGGGGAGCCAGATCTGCTTTAACAACCGTGCTGCTAATTTAACAACCGTAGTGATTCGCTTAAGAACTGCGGCAAGACAGGTTGTAAAACGGGGCGAAAACTCACTTGACAAACATTTCACTTAGCAACAAAAATTGGGGGCTCAACCGTGGTCGCAAGTCAAGGATTACCTGTCAACGTCCAGGTTTGGAAAACTGGAAGACCTAAAGTTGGGGCCTTTTCCTGCACTTACCCCCCCTCCCCCCCTCAAAAAAAAAAAAGACCCCAGTTCCCATAATGCTTCACTCAATTCCCCCAGCAGAGGATGTGGCTGGAGGTCCCTCCTTCCCCCTTTCCTGGATATAACCGCGTTATCACCGGAAGGTCTTTGGTACCAGGAAACGTCTGTTTTCCAGCTTAGCCATTTCCCAGCTTCCCTTCACTTAGGAAGAGTTGCACGTCTGTAACCAGCCCTGCAATCTACTCAAGACCCTTGTCCTTTAAAGCAGGGGTCTCCAAACCCTGGTCCGTGGACCGGCACCGGGCCACGGCAGGCCAGCAACCGGTCCGCACAAACCAGCAAAGCCCCATCCGTGGGGTGCAGGCAGCAGACAAAACCTCACAGCCTCCAGTCCGTGGAAAAACCTCTGTCCACAGAACCGGGGGTCCCTGCTGCCCCAAAGGTTGGGGGCCTCTCTTAGAAAGGAATCATGGCCAGTCTCAGAAACTAGCCAGTTTAGAGGGAAAGAAATCTATCATTTCTTTGCTTAATCAGTTGTGGTCACCACGATGTAAAAAAGATGGTGAGACTCTGGAAAGAGGGCAGAGAAGAGCAACAAAGAGGATCAGGGGACCGGAGGCTAAAACATAGAAGGAACGGTTGCTGGAATCGGGAATGTCTAGTTTGATGAAGAGAAGGACGAGGGGGGACATGATAGCAGTCTTTTAGTATCTCAGGGGTTGCCCCAAAGAAAAGGGGGGGTCCCACCTATTTTTCAAAGCACATGAAGGCAGGACAAGAAGCAACAGATGGAAACTGATCAAAGAGAGAAGCAACCTAAGTGGAAACTTCCTGACAGTGAGAACAATTAACCAGTGGAACAACCTGCCTCCAGAAGTTGTGGGTGCTCCATCACTGGAGGTTTTTAATAAGAGACTAATCAAACTAATCAAACTAGTCAGTTTAGACAAAAGAAGGACGAGGGGTGACATGATAGCAGTATTCCAGTACTTCAGGGGCTGCCACAAAGAAGAGGAAGCCCCCTTTGCAAATGGGGGCTGCAAAGCTTCTACCAGAGACCTTGGTTATAGCAACCCTGTCTTGCATTCATTGCTGGTTGAATCCAATGGGGTGTCTTCATTTATTTATTTAGCTTGGCCAGCTAGGATGGATGCAACTATGGACAGAACTGGACTCTTCTCTTTGTGGCTAGCTAATGGCCCTGCCCTACAAACCTGGATCTGGAGAGAGTGTGTGTGAAGATAAACATTACAATTGGAAGCAGTCTTGAAGGCCATCCAATCTAACTAATCTAATCTTAAGTAATCCAATCCAGTGTAGACAAAAGAAGGACCGGTGGGGGGGAGATGATAGCAGTATTCCAGTACTTCAGGGGCTGCCCCAAAGAAGAGGAGGGGGTCAACCTATTCTCCAAAGCACCAGAAGTCAGGACAAGAAGCAACGGATGGAAACTAATCAAAACTTCCTAACAGTGAGGACAGTCAACCAGTGGTACAGCTTGCCTTCATAAGTTGTGGGTGCTCCCCACACCTTTAAGAAAAGACTGGACAGCCATTTGTCTGAAATGGTACAGGGTCTCCTGCTTGAACAGGGGGCTGGACTAGAAGACCTCCAAGGTCCCTTCCAGCTCTATTCCGATTCTGATGGCTAAATGGGGAACTGGATCCACAATCTCAGTGTTTCCAGCCTTGGTCTCTTTAAGATGGGTGGATTTCAACTTTCTCTGAGCCTGGTTGTTTTCCTGAAGACTTTCATAACCCAGTCATTCCCTACTCAGCCTTGTAGCACTGATGATACGTTGTTGGGTCATGAGACGTCTGCAAAAAAAACCTACAGGTAGTCTGTGATTTATAGCAGAATATTTAGTGACCGTTCAAATTTACAACAGCACTGAAAAATGTGACTTATGACCGTCTTTCAGGACAAGAAGTAACAGATGAAAACTCATCAAGGAGAGAAGCAACCTAGAATTAAGTGGAAATTTGCTGACAGTGAGAACAATTAACCAGTGGAACTCCTTGTCTCCAGAAGCTGCGGATGCTCCAACACTGGAAGTTTTTAAGAAGAAACTGGACAGCCATTTGTCCGGAATGGTATAGGGTTTGCTGCCAGAGCAGAGGGTTGGACTAGATGACCTTGAAGGCCCCCTTCCAGCTCTGTTATTCTGTTCCCTGACTTTTTTGATAAAGAGGTCAGAATGTGTTGTGTGTAAGATCTCTCCTGACGAACGCAAGAGAAAACATGGTCAGCACCACTGAAATGATATTGAGCCCCAAATTGGGATGGGGGGGGTTTTGAAATCTTATCCCCTTCCTGAGAGCCAGGATCTTTGGATTCCTACATTAATTTAAGCAGCTTAGCCTGGCGGTTTTCTTGCAGACGTTTCACGAGCCAACTGGGTAAATTCATCAGTGCTAAAAGGGGGAGAGGTTGATGTTACCTAGTTTGTCTATGGAGATTCTCAGTCATCCAGCTCATGGCTGTCCCAAAGGTGTTTTTTTGAGAGGCAACTGGACTTTCTTTTTTTTTTTTCCCCTGGCAAATATTTAACTTTTCACCCAAGAAGCTTCAGTTCCGTTCATACCAGCAGTGAAACGTTTTCAAGGGGGAAAAACAAGAAAGTCCAGTTGGCTTTGGGGGATAAATCTGGTTAAGGAACATGTGCAAGAAAATCACCCAGCTCAGAGAGCACCAAGGACCCCACAGTCCTCCTCCTCCTCCTCCATTTCCATCTCCTCCTCCTCCTCCTCCTCCCTGTAAACCCCCCCTCCCTTCTAGCACTAATGATGCTACCTAATTGGGTTATGAAATGTCTGCAAGAAAACAAGCAAGCTCAGAGAGCACCAAGGACCCCACAGTCCTCCTCCTCCATCTCCTCCATCTCCATCTCCTCCTCCTCCTCCTCCTCCCTAAAACCCATTCCCTTCTAGCCCTGATATTGTTCCCTAGTTTGGGCCATGAAATGCCTGCAAGAAAACCACAAGGCTCAGAGAGCACCAAGGACCCCACAGTCCTCCTCCTCCTCCATCTCCATCTCATCCTCCACCTTCCCCTCCTTCTCTTCCTCCTCCTCCTCTCTGCAAGCTCACCTCCCTTCTACCACTGATGACGCTAGCTAGTTGGGTCATGAAATATCTGCAAGAAAATAGCCAGTCTGAAGAAACCTAAGACCTCAAGAGTTCTCCTCCTCCTCCTGTCCACAACCCCCCCCTCTCTTGTAGCACTGATGTTACCCAGTTTGGGTAATAAAAGGTCTGCAAGCAAACAACCAAGTTCAGAGAGCAGAAAGGCATCTTAAGAGTACCCAGAGAAGGTTTGAACAAACCACAAACTGACATCTATGAGGGAGGGAGAGGACAGACAGACTTAAGTAGATATACGGCTGGTTTGATGTTGTTCACAAATGCTCACTGATGGTTCCTCACCACATCAGAGAGAGAGATCGAGTGGATCGCTTCTGGTCCCTAAATTCTACTCTTAGAGGGATTGCTGAACTGGTATAACAAAAACAGCCGCATAAACGTAGGAAAAACTAGAACGATCGTTCTTGATATCAGAAAAGACAGGCACAGCCAAACACCTCTGTGGATTAAGGATTCCCCTGTGGAGGAGGCCATCAGCATCAGGTTTCTGGATGTGCAGCTAAGAAATGGGCTGGCTTGGCCACTCAGCAGCTAGACAGTGGTGAAGTGCGGGAAGGGATCTTGAAGGTCATCTAGTCCAACCCCCTGCTCAGGCAGGAAACTCTATACCATTTCAGACAAACTGGCTGTCAGATCTCCTCTTGGAGGCAAGTTGTTCCACTGGTTGTTCTCACTGTCAGGAAATTCCTCCTTAATTCCAGGTTGCTTCTCTCCTTGTTGAGTTTCCATCCATTGCTTCTTCTTGCCTTCTGGTGCATATATATATATATGTTTGTGTGTGTGTGTGTGTGTAGGTCAGGGGTAGGCAACCTTGGCTCTTTTATGACTCGTGGACTTCAACTCCCAGAATTGAAGTCCACGAGTCATAAAAGAGCCAAGGTTGCCTACCCCTGGTGTAGGTGTATGTACCTGTACATAGACATATATACACATACATAATACACATATGCACATTATATACATTCAAAATGATTATTTATATGTATAGGTGTATAGGTGTCTGTATACACATGCACACACAGCCCTACACCCATACATAAAGATGTAATCATTTTGAATGTATATAGCATGTGTATCTGTTATGTTTGTGTACATGTGTCTATGTATATATATTAATACATACACCTACACCCATGCATGTATGTATATACATATAAATAATCATTTTGAATGGATGTCTATGGGTAGATATATACTTGCTGTTGAAAGCAGGCAAAGAGAATTTCACTTTTAATGTGGGCCAGTGTGCTCACAATAAAAAATGACAATAAAGGTTATCTTATCTGATCTGATCTGATCTGATCTGATCTTATGTTAACGAGCCACTGGCTGGGAGGAAATGACAGGGATTTATTTCTCTGCTGCTTTAGAAGACAGAAATAGAATTATCTCGGAAAGTTTAAGAAACAGCCTGAAAGGAACAATCTGAAACTCAAGAAATGTGACATCCTTCACTTAGAAACACAAATTGCTACAGTTGATTATAAGCTGAGTAAGTCAGCCAGGTTGTTGTAAGCGAGACTTGGCTCAAAACCAGCCACTGTGAGAGGGACCTTGGAGTCCTAGTGGACGATCACTTGACCATGAGCCAGCCGTGTGCAGCAGCCGCCAAAAGAGCTAACACAGTCCTGGGTTGTGTAAACAGAGGCACAGAATCAAGGTCACGCAAAGTATTAGTACCGCTTTATAAAACCCTTAGTAAGGCCACCCCTGGAATACTGCAACCAATTTTGGTCACCACATCACAAAAAAGAGGTTGAGAGTTTGGAAAAAATTCAGAGAAGAGCAGCTAAGATGATCCAAGGCCTGGAGTCTAAAACATATGAAGAATGGCTGCAGGACTTGGGTTTGGCTAGCCTAAACAAAAGAAGAAATAGGGGAAACATGATAGCAGCGTTCCAGTATCTGAGGGGCTGCCCCAGAGAAGAGGAGGGGGTCACGTTATTCTCCAAAGCACCTGAAGGCAAAACGACAAAAGAAAGAAGCAACCTGGAATTAAGGAGAAACTTCCTGACAGTGAGGATAATTGACCAGTGGAACAGCTTGGCACCAGAAATCGTGGGCGCTCCATCCCTGGAGGTTTTTAAGAAGAGGCTAGACCAGACATGTCAAACACAAGGCCCGGGGGCCGGATGCGGCCCGCAAAGTGGTTTCATGTGGCCCACGAAGCCATCCTGGAAACAGTGAGGGAACGGCCCCCACTGCCTTGGCCCTGGCCCAGAGACCCTCCTTCTGCCAGAGACCCTCAGACCTGTCCCACTCCTGCCCGGGCCCCCATAGGCACCCTTGATGCAAACGATGTAGAGCTGGCCACGCCCACCCAGTAGGCCATACGAACTCTAGCCACGCCCACCCAGTAGGCCACGCCCACCCAGGCCACACCCACCTGGCCCCCTGAGGGGAACCCAATGCTGATGCGGCCCTCAATGAAATTGAGTTTGATACCCCTGGAATACTGTAGGGTCTCCTGCTTGAGCAGGGGGCTGGACTAGAAGACCTCCAAGGTCCCTTCCAACTATTCTCTTCTCTTCTCTTCTCTTCTCTTCTCTTCTCTTCTCTTCTCTTCTCTTCTCTTCTATTCTAATGGGGGCATCCAGAAGCGGTAGACTTTCTCAAGAGGAGGGGTCTTGATATGGCTTGGATCAGATTTTCAGCTTCAGTCTCACAACCAGTTTGCGGCCCAGACATGAGGAAAGATGGAGAGAAATTGAAAAGGGGGGTTTGAAAGAAAGGCACGGAGCATGAACAATAATACAGAGACTGGAAGAATCAAAGCTGCTTAGCCTTGTGGGGTCTTTGCTGACTCTGCAAACTTGGTATAATAGGCAGTCCTCGACTTACAACCACGACTGAGCCCAACGCTCCTGTCACTAAGCGAGACACGTGTTAAGTGAGGCTTGCCCCATTTTACGACCTCTCTTGCCACGGCGCTTAAGTGAATTGCCGCAGTTGATAAATGAGTCATCTGGTTGTTAAGCGAATCCGGCTTGCCCCCATTGACTTTGCTTGTCCGAAGGTCGCAAAAGGGGATCATGTGACCCCAGGACATAAATATAAGTCAGTTGCCAAATACCTGAATTTAGATCATGTGACTGGGGGGGGGATGTTGCAAACCCTAACCCTAACCCCCTCCTCTTCTTTGTGGCAGCCCCTGAAGTACTGGAATACTGCTATCATGTCACCCCTCGTCCTTCTTTTGTCTAAACTGACTAGTTTGATTAATTTGATTAGTCTCTTCTTAAAAACCTCCAGTGATGGAGCACCCACCCACTTAAGATTAGATTAGTTAGATTGGATGGCCTCGAGACTGCTTCCAATTGTAATATTTATCTTCACACACACTCTCTCCAGATCCAGGTTTGTAGGGCAGGGCCATTAGCTAGCCACAAAGAGAAGAGTCCAGTTCTGTCCATAGTTGCATCCATCCTAGCTGGCCAAGCTAAATAAATAAATGAAGCCACCCCATTGGATTCAACCAGCAATGAATGCAAGACAGGGTTGCTATAACCAAGGTCTCTGGTAGAAGCTTTGCAGCCCCCATTTGCAAAGGGGTACAATTCCGATCCTCCAAAATCCAGGCCTCTGGTTTGCCTCCTTGGTCTCTCTCTGGGAGGCAACTCCCCGCCTCCCAAAATGTATTCAATCAGAATCAATCAGAATCAAGTTGGAAGGGGCCTCGGAGGCCCTCTAGTCCAACCCCCTGCTCAGTCAGGAGATCCTATACCCGTGGTGGTGAACCTATGGCACGTGTGCCACAGGTGGCACGCAGAGCCCTCTCTGTGGGCACGCATGCCATCGCCCCAGTCCTGGGCCTTCAGCTGGGTTTTATAAAACCTTTTTGCTTTAGGCCTCTGCCGCCGTGTGCAAAAAAAAAAAAAGGTTCATTCAATCAATCAATTTTAACTTCTCACAGGAAAAAAAAAGATCTCACAAAGTTGGAATTGACTGATTGAACTTTTTAGTCCCAGCCAGTCTGGCGTTACCACTGCGGCCACACCCACCCAATGGGCCACGGTCTCTAAAAGGTTCGCCATCACTGCCCTATACCATTTCAGACAAGTGACAGTCCAGTCTCTTCTTAAAAACCTCCAGTGTTGGAGCATTCACCACTTCTGGAGGCAGGTTGTTCCACTGGTTAATTGTTCCAACTGTCAGGAAATTCCTCCTTAATTCCAGGTTGCTTCTCTCCTTGGTTAGTGTCCATCCGTTGGTTCTTGTCTGGCCTTCGGGCGCTTTGGAGAATAGCTTGGCTCCCTCTTCTTTGGGGCAGCCCCTGAGATACTGGAACATTGCTATCATGTCACCCCTCGTCCTTCTCTTCATTAAACTAGACATACCCATAGGTAGGTAATACTAATAATACTAATACTAATAATAGAGTTGGAAGGGACCTTGGAGGACATCTATTCCAACACACCCCCCCCCCCCCCCCGCTCAAGCAGGAAACCTATCCCATTTCAGGCAAATGGTTGTTTAATCTCTTCTTAAAAACTTCCAGTGGAGCATTCACGGCTTCTGGAGGCAGGCGGTTCCACTGGTTAATTGTTCTGTCAGGAAATTTCTCCTTAGTTCTAGGTTGCTTCTCTCCTTGATGAGTTTCCATCCGTTGCTTCTTGTCCTTCCTTCTGGGGAATAGGTGGACCCCCCCACCCCACCCCCGTTCTTCTTTGTGACGAGGGTTATTCCTGTCCATGCCCCACACTACAGGTAGTCCTTGACTTATGACCACAATGGATGCCAAATTTGTTGTGCCTCAGGAAGGCAGTCGTTAAGTGAGTTTTGCCCCATTTTGTGAGCCTGGTATTAACTGGTCAGTTGATCTTGATCCGACCCCTCTGTTAATGTAACCTAGGATTGTGTTAGCTTTTTTGGCTGCAGCCACACATGGCCGGCTCACTGTTTAAGTGATCCTCCAGCAATTCCTTCCCATTAGCCAAAAAGGAAGCACAAGGGATAAAAAGACACATTGGCCCACACACATGCAGGCAACCTCCACTTCCCCTGGCTAACTATCCTCCATTCTCCTCCCTAAACTTGAGGCCCTTTAGCGGTGCTGGACTACAACTCCCATCACTCTTGCCTGGGCTGGGACACCAGCACCACCCTCCACCCGCCAGCAGCGATAAGCCTCCACCTGGCCGACTTGATGCGATCTTTGGCTGGTCCGACCGAGCAGGAGACTTCCAAGTGCTAAAGCGAGGCTCGGATCACGTTCCAGCACGTGACCCGAGCCCAGATGTGGAATCCCGGACCAGTTTCGGCCAGCTGCACTCGCCGGGCACGTGGGAAAGAGCAGGAAAGGTCCGCCGCCGACCCCCACCCTCACCCCCTCCTATGGCCGGGGCGGGGGATCATCCCTCGGAGACCTCTAACTGACCGAGTGGACATCGCCGGGGTGGGGGGCAGGCGACCCCCATCCCTCTTCCGCCTGCGCGGAGTGTGTCCGTGGGTGGGTGGGTGGGTGGGGTAATACGCTTTGAATTCTCCACCTGGGGCTTCAGCAGAAAATGGGGAGGGGGGGTTGGGGAAAAACCAAGGAAGCCGGAAAGGCAGAGGGTCCGCAACGTGCTCGATCCCGCTTCCCCCGGAGTTGCCCCTCCGGGAAACCGCCGCCGACCACGACCTACCTCGCAGGGTCGTCGTGCCCCTCTCGACCAGGAAATCCGAGGCTCGCTTTGGAGGGCGGGAGACAGCTCGCCCCCCCCCCCACACACACACACCCCACCCCAATTCCCACCCGCCAGGATGCGCTCCGCGGACCGGGATGCCCGTCCGCCCCTTCGCAGCCGAAGAAGGCGGGGAGGGGGGTGTTTGCAGGAGGTGTGGGGGGGGGGGAAAGGAAGGCAGGCGCGGGGAGGGGTCTTCCCCAGAGCCTAGGTACCCCCGACACATACACCCCCTCTCTCTTTCTGGGCAGGGCACAGCCAAGGAGGCGCCCGCCGGATCCAAGGGGGCGCGGAGGAAGGAAGGAAGGAAGGGACGGGGGGGGGTCTCAAGGTGGCACCGCCCAAAGCCGGTCGTCGCCCCCGGCCACACAAAGCCGCCCGGCCGGGACCCTTCCGCTGTTCAGCGCCGGCTCGGATCTGCTCCGCTTTCCCGGCTCCGCAGCGCCGAGTTTCTCCTCCTCCTCCTCCTCCTCCTCCTCCTCCCGCCTCTGCCGGCCGGGCTGCTTTTCCTCTCCTGCGGCTCCCGCGCCGCCCTGCCTACCTGCTCGCCGCTCCGCCGCCAGGCGTGACTTTTTCCCGGGTTTCGAATCGGAAACGGGCAAGCCCAGCCCGACGTCGGCAGAACCTGGGCGGCGGGTTAACCCTGCGAGCGCTGCGCCCTCCTCTCTCGCCTGCGCTTCGCCCAGCCCCCGCCCAGCCCGGGCTGCTGGGGCGACCCCTCCCCCAGGCGGGAGGGGGAGGGGATCTGGAGGCCGAGCACGCCCCCCCCCCTCCGCCGACCCCTCCCCAGCCTCCCTCCCCCCCCTCCCAACTCCATAATCCTCCCTGGTCCGGTGCAAGGACAAAGAGGCGGATCTCCAGGTGAATGCGCTTCCCTGCTGGGGGAGGGAGGGAGGAGATGCCGGCCCGGGCCAGGCTTCCTCTTACCCCACCCACCCCCCCCCGCCGCAAAAAGCCTGGGGGGGGTGTGTGTGTGTGAGAGGCAGGATTATTTTAGGCAAAGGCAGATTTGCCCTAAGAAAGTGGCACTACCCCCCCTTCTGTGCCTGGAAGGCCTTCCTCTCTCTTTCCCTCCCCTAAAAAAGACCCTGGGGGGGGAAGGGAGAGGGGGGGGCTTGGCTTTACAACCCAGAAAGGCAGCCTCTCCCCACTTTGGAGAGATTCAACTCAGGTGAAGCTTCGGGGTGCAACTGCAAGTAGGACCGGTGGAGTGCATGGTCCTTGGCTGTGTGTGTGGGGGGGGAGGGGTGTCTCTGCTCGGGACCCTTAATGAGGCCTGGGGCAGAAAAGTGAGGAAACAACAAGCCCCCCCTCCCCCCCCAAAAAAACAGAAATTGAGAGAATGGAAACCCACCAGGTCCTCAACTAAGATTCAATCCCAGCTAGGCCCACCAGTCGAAACCGAAAGTCCTACCCAGGGGGAGCGGAAAAGCAGCCAGAGGGTGGGGGGAGGGCTGCAGACCCTCTCTGCAAGGACCCTGAGAGGCTACTACTACCTCTTCTGGAGGAGCCCTTGCAATCAAGCTGGAGATCCAAAGAGGATCTCCAGAGGCAGTGTGGAGAGGAGCAAAGGGCCTGCCGCAGCCTTTCCGTGTCTTCCAGCATGCGGCACAAATGCGCCTCCTGGTTTTCAAATTCTTCTTCCACCTTCCCGATTAGGGTCTGGGGCTAAAAGAGGAGGGGTTTGCCCAATGCATAGGAATCACCCCGGTGTGCACGGTGCATAGGAATCACCCCGGTGTGCACGGTCTGGGGCTCCGTAGCTGAGGAAAGAAAGAACAGCCGGATTCTCAAGGATTGCAGGAAAGCCGGGATCTGGAATCTGCAACACCTTCTCCAAGGAACCGATCGGATTAAAAAGCCAGAACTCTTTGGTGCTCTCTGATTCCTACAGGACACTGAACACAAACACATCAGCTGTTAAGAAAGGAGAATATTTGTAGCTCAGGGTTGACGTGAGGGGGTCCGTGGTGCTCTGAGGCAAGCCACTAGAATGGAAAACCGGCAGCAAACTGCACTCCTTACTAGCACTGAGGATGTTGCCTAATTTGGATCATGAAACATCCGCAAGAAATCAAGCAAGCTCAGAGAACACCAAGGCCCACACAGTTCTCCTCCTCCTCCTCCTCCTCCTCTCTGTATACACCCCTCCCTTCTAGAACTGATGACATTACATAGTTGGGTAATGAAACGTCTGCAAGAAAACAAGCCAGCTCAGAGGACCACCCAGAATTCCTCATATCAGCTTTTGTTTAGCCTTATTTAGAATGGAATAAAGGGACGCGGTGGCTCAGTGGGTTAGGACGCTGAGCTTCTGCCAACCTAGCAGTTCGGAAGCACGTAAAAATGCAAGTAGAAAAACAGGGACCACTCCGGTGGGAAGGTAACAGCGCTCCGTGCGCCTTTGGCGTCTAGTCATGCCGGCCACATGACCACGGAGACGTCCTCGGACAAGCGCTGGCTCTTCGGCTTTGAAACGGAGATGAGCACCGGCCCCTAGAGTCGGAAACGACTAGCATGCATGTGCGGGGGAACCTTTACCTTAGAATGGAATGGAATAGAATAGAATTACAGAATAGAATAGAATTACAGAATAGAATAGAATAGAATAGAATAGAATAGAATAGAATAGAATAGAATAGAATAGAATAGAATAGAATAATAGAATAGAATTACAGAATAAAAATAAAAGAATAGAATAGAATTACAGAATAGAATAGAATTATAGAATAGAATATGAGAATAGATTAGAATATATAGAATAGAATAGAATAGAATTACAGAATAGAATAGAATAGAATTACAGAATAGAATAGAATAGAATAGAATATGGAATAAGGAAATAGAATAGAATAGAAAATATAGAATAGAATAGAATAGAATAATAGAATAGAATTACAGAATAAAAATAATAGAATAGAATTACAGAATCGAATAGAATTATAGAATAGAATAGAATATGAGAATAGATTAGAATATATAGAATAGAATAGAATAGAATTACAGAATAGAATAGAATAGAATTACAGAATAGAATAGAATAGAATAGAATATGGAATAAGGAAATAGAATAGAATAGAATAGAAAGATTGTAGAATAGAAATATAGAATAGAATTGAAATATAGAATAGAATTACAGAATGGAATAGAATAGACATTGTAGAATAGAATACAAATATAGAATAGAATAGAATTAAGAATAGAATAGAATAGAATAATCAGATTAGAGAAGAAAGAGCTGGAAGGGACCTCGGAGGTCTTCTAGTCCAGCCCCCTGCTCAAGCAAGAGAACCTATACGATCTCAGGTGATTGTCTAGTCTACATGGCGGGAATCCACTTGACTTTTGTTCCAAAGCTCATTTATCCACTCACTGCCAGTTTCTCCCACCCTCTCAATTTGGGAAACCAAATTTGGACGTTCCCTGACTGAACAGCACTTCACTTAGTGACTGTTGGAATTTACAACAGCACTGAGAAAAGTGACTCGTGGCCATTTTTCAGACTTATGGCCCTTGCTGCAGGATCCCCAGGGTCACGTGATTTGCAGCCGGACGCTTGATACACATTTATGACAGTCGCAGTATCCTGGGGAGGGGCACGTGATCACCTTTTTGACACCTTTCTGAGAGGTAAAGTCCGTGAGGAGGCCAGGTTCACCGGACAATCTTGTCATTAACTGCAGCGATTCACTTTGCAACGGTGGCAAGGAAGGTCGTAAAATGGGGCAAAACTCACTTAACAAATGTCTCACTTAGCAACAGAAATTACGCCATAGGTGTCTTGGGTAGCATCCAAAAACATCTGGAGCATCACCTGTAAACCATCGGCATGGACAAAAATCACCATCAGTCTCACTCAGCAACAGAGATTTTGGGCACAATTGTGGTTGTAACAACAGCAACAACAATAATAATAATAGAGTTGGAAGGGACCTTGGAGGTCACCTAGTCCAACCCCCTGCTCAGGCAAGAAACCCTATACCATTTCAGACAAATGGCTTTCCAATGTCTTCTTAAAAATTGCCAGTGATGGAGCACTCACCACTTCTGGAGGCAGGTTATTCCACTGGTATAATAATAATAATAAGAAGAAGAAGAAGAAGAAGAAGAAGAAGAAGAAGAAGAAGAAGAAGAAGAAGAAGAAGAAGAAGAAGAAGAAGAAGAAGAAGAAGAAGAAGAAGAAGAAGAAGAAGAAGAAGAAGAAGAAGTTGGAAGGGACCTTGGAGATCATCTAGTCCAACCCACCTTGCTCAGGCAGCAAACCCTATACCATTTCAGACAAATGGCTGTCCAGTCTCTTCTTAAAAACTGCCAGTGATGGAGCAGCCACAATTTCTGGAGGCAAGCTGTTCCATTGATTAATTGTTGTAACTATCAAAAAAATTTCTCCTTAGTTCCAGGTTGCTTCTCTCCTTGATAAGTTTCCATCCGTTGCTTCTTGTCCTGCCTTCGGGTGCTTTGGAGAATAGCTTGACTCCCTCTTCTTTGGGGCAGCCCCTGAGATACTGGAAGACCGCTATCATGTTCCCCCCTCGTCCTTCTCTTCATTAAACTAGACAGACCCAGTTCCAGCCACCGTTAATTGAGGACTACCTGTACTTTTCCTTTCCACCACCCAAATCTATATATATTTGTGGGGGGAGGTGAAGGAAAGGAAAACAAGCCATGCAATTCTTGTTGTTTCCATGATGATGTCATGGCAGGTAGGATGTAGTCCGGGCTGATAAGGACCTTCTTCTTCCTCCTCTGAGCCGTTTCTGATGTAAAATAAACCAGTTCAGGATTGTGATGATTAGGCATCTGGAGAAGAACATTTGCAGGAATTGGGCATGTCTAGTTTAATGAAAAGAAGTTCACAGTTCAATAGATGGGGGGGGGACGCGATAGTGGTCTTCCAATACTTCAGGGGCTGCCCCAAAGAAGAGGGAGAGGGGGTCAACGTATTCTCCAAATCCCCTGAAAGGTAGGACAAGAAGCAACGGATGGAAACTGATCAGGGAGAGAAGCAACCTGGAATTTAGGAGAAACTTCCTAATAGTGAGGACAATTAACCAGTGGAACTACCTGCCTCCAGAAGCTGTGGATGCTCCATCCTTGAAGGTCCTTAAGAAGAGATTGGACAGCCATTTGTCTGAAATGGTATAGGGTCTCCTGCTTGAGCAGGGGGTTGGACTAGCTGACCTCCAAGGCCCCTCCCAGCTCTGTTATTCTGTGTTCCAAGAAGTAAGGAGAAATTTCCTGAAGGTGAGAACAATTAACCAGTGGAACAACCTGCCTCCAGAAGTTGTGGGCGCAGCAACACTGGACTTTTTTTAAAGAAGAGACTGGACAGCAATTTGTCTGAAATGGTATAGGGTCTCCTGCTGGAGCAGAGAGTTGGACTAGATGACCTCCAAGGTCCCTTCCATCTTGGTTATATTGTTAAGAAGGCCTTTCAGAGGCTACCTGAGCAGGTTTCGTGAGCACAGCCAAATTATTTCCAAACACACACCTACAACTACACAGGAAGGATAAGAGTGTTTGGGCTCATGAGGTAAAAGCCAGAGGCATCACCCACCTAGAGAACAATGATCCTTTTCTCCCTCACACATCAATACAACTCATGAAGGTTGAGGTAAATGCTGTCTTTGCAGATAATCATCTATTTTATACAAATCAAGTTCCTGCTTCTTGTAAAGTTGGGAGTAAACATTGTGACAGGACTTTTTAATAAGATCGTTATCTGTTATAATATTGTCACCTTCACAGATATTCTCAAACATTCTCTTTTTCTCTTTCCTTTCTTAATTTGTAGGGCAGCCATCTTCCTGGTTTATTTGCAAACTTAAAAATTTTTTTGTTTCACATAATTTGGTTTGGTTTCGCTTTCTTGAGCTGTTCAGCTAGACCAGGGGTCTTCCAACTTGGCCCTTTGATGACTTGTGGACTTCACCTGGCTGAGGAATTCTGGGAGTTGAAGTCCACCCGTCATAAAAGGGCCACGTTTGAAGACCCTGATATAGACTTTAAGAGGAGTGGACTTCAACTCCCAGAATTCCTCAGCCAGCGTGCCTGGCTGAGGAATTCTGGGGTTTGAAGTCCACCCGTCATAAAAGGGCCAGGTTTGAAGACCCTTGATATAGACTAAGAGAAGTGGACTTCAACTGCCAGAATTCCTCAGCCAGCGTGCCGGTCTGAGGAATTCTGGGGTTTGAAGTCCACCCGTCATAAAAGGGCCAGGTTTGAAGACCCCTGATATAGACTTTAAGAGAAGTGGACTTCAACTCCCAGAATTCCTCAGCCAGCGTGCCTGGCTGAGGAATTCTGGGGGTTGAAGTCCACAAGTCATAAAAGGGCCAGGTTTGAAGACCCCTGGTCTAGACAACTGATGACATAACAGTTTAATCTGATGTAAAATTTTAGAATCCATCGGTGCCCTTTGCAATTCAGTTTCTTTCTTTCTGATTTCATCCAACATATTTTGCAACTTTTTTCTGGGATTTCATCTTCTGTAATAATAATAACAACCGCAACAATAATAACAAAGTTGGAAGGGACCTTGGGGGTCATCTAGTCCAACCCCCTGCTCAGACAGGAAACCCTATACCATCTCAGGCAAATGGCTGTCCAGTCTCTTCTTAAAAACTTCCAGTGTTGGAGCATTCACCGCTTCTGGAGGCATGTAGTTCCACTGGTTAATTGTTCTCACTGTCAGGAAGTTTCTCCTTAGTTCTAGGTTGCTTCTCTCCTCGATGAGTATCCCTCCGTTGCTTCTTGTCCTTCCTTCAGGCGATTTGGAGAACAGAACAGAGTTGGAAGGGACCTTGGAGGTCATCTAGTCCAACCCCCTGCTCAGGCAGAAAACCCTATACCATTTTCAGACAAATGGCTATCGAGTCTCTTCTTAAAAACTTCCAGTGTTGGAGCATTCACCGCTTCTGGAGGCAGGTTGTTCCACTGGTTAATCGTTCTAACTGTCAGGAAGTTTCTCCTTAGTTCTAGGTTGCTTCTCTCCTTGACTAGTTTCCATCCCTTGCTTCTTGTCCGGCCTTCAGGACAAGACTAATTTCAACTAATTCAGTTGAATTAGTTGCAGGAGAGGGAGATTGAGGGCACATCCATTTAATCAAAAATAGAAAAACAAAAAAGGAACAAAGGGATAGACTGACCACTGGGCCCAGCCCTGAGGTGGTGCCCCTTCCAGGCCAACTGTGCCAGCCTTTGGGCAACACCAGCCCCTCCCTCCCTTTGAGTGGGGGTGGGGGAGGCTTTTCAAGGGGAAAGACCCTCAAGGGGCAGCTTTGCCCAGGGAATTAAGGGTCTTTTGCCTGACAAAGAGGCCTCAAGGTCACTTCCTTCAGTTTAGGGCTGCCCCTCCCCCTCAGCACTCTCTTCTCTCCCCCCCCAGGACTTGCAATCAGGCAACTTCCAAAGGGTGGAGGGGGGTGGGTGTGTGGCAATGTCCTGCTTGGTTTTCTTCCTTGCTAGCCCCCCCCCCCAAAAAAAAGGGGGGGGAAAGGATTTTGTCCCCCTTGGGACTGATTCCCTTTTGCAAAAGGCCCAAGTTTGCCAAAAATAAATCCTGTCCCTTTTCCTTCTCTTTCTTCTTCCCCCTTTTTTTCCTTCTTTTTCTCTTTCTCCTTTTTCCTTCTCTTTCTTCTTCCCTTCTTCCTTTTCCTTCTCTCTCTTTCTCCTTTTTCCTTCTCTTTCTCCTTCCCCCTTTTCCTTCTCTTTCTCTTTCTCCTTTCTCCTTCTCTTTCTTCTTCCCCCTTTTCCTTCTTCCCTTTCTCCTTTTCCTTCTTTTTCTCTTTCTCCTTTTTCCTTCTCTTTCTTCTTCCCTTCCTCCTTTTCCTTCTCTTTCTCTTTCTCCTTTTTCCTTCTCTTTCTCCTTCCCCTTCCCCTTTTCCTTCTTCCCTTCCTCCTTTTCCTTCTTTTTCTCTTTCTCCTTTTTCCTTCTCTTTCTTCTTCCTCCTTTTCCTTCTTTTTCTCTCCTTTTTCCCTCTCTTTCTCCTTCACTTTTCCCATTTCCTTCTTTCTCTTTCCCCTTCTCTTTCTCCTGCTTTCTCTGTCCTCTTCTCTTTTTCCTTCTTTCTTTCTCCTTCCCCTTTCTTTCTCCTCCTTTTTCCTCCTTTCCTTCCTTTTTCCTTTTCCCTCTCTTTCTCCTTCACTTTTCCCATTTCCTTCTTTCTCTTTCCCTTTTTCCTGTTTTCTCCTTCCTCTTCTCCTTCCCCTTTTCTCTTTCTCTTTCTCCTTTTCCTTCTCCTCCTCCTCCTCCTCCTCTTCTGTGCTTCATCACTGGAAGTTTTTAGAAAGAGACTGGACAGCCCCTTGTCTGAAATGGTCTAGGCGGGTTTCCTGCTTGAGCAGAGGGTTGGACTAGATGACCTCCAAGGTCCCTTCCAGCTCAATTCTGAATCTGATTCTCTTTCTCCTCTTTCTCTCCTCTCCTTTTCCTCCTCCTCCATCTCTCTTTCCTCCTCCTCTCCCTCCCTTTCTCCTTCTCTCCTTCTTCTCTTTCTCCATCTCCTTTTCCTTGTCCTCCTCTTCCTCCACTTTCTGTTTCTCCTTTTCCTTCCCTTTTTCCTTCTCCTCCTCTCCCCTTCCCCTTTTCCTTTTCTTTCTCCTCTTCTTTCTCCTTCTCCCTTTCCAGGCAGCCTCCAGGCTGATCTTCATAACAAAAAGGCCTTTCAGAGGGTGATTTCCTGCAGAATCACACTCCAGGATAGATTTGAATATGCAGGCATTATTCCACAGTTTGCAGCCTTTCTGCATTTCAATGCTTGATTGGGGGGGGGTGTCTTAGGACAGCCCCCCCCATCCCCAGGACAACATGTGGCCGGGTGCCACCCCATCCAATTTCCCCCCCAACACACCCACACACTAACACATGCAGAGGCCCACAGTTTCCCCCACTCCTGAGCCATCCTTTAACCTAGCCAATTTCCCTATGGCACATAAGAATACACTACTAAGGCACACACAGAAACACAATTTTGCCTTCTTCGGAGCCATCCTTCCCTCTCACCTACCCCATTCCTCCAATACACGTACACAAACACACTAACACAACCAGAGAAATACATAGCTCTTCCCCTCTTCTGATCCACCCATTACTCTCACCCATCCAGTTCTCTACCAAGGCACATGCGCCTGCACAAAGACACACACAAAGGAAAACAGAACAAATTTTTACCACTTCTCATCCCCATGCAATCCTCTATTCTTTAAAAACCTGTTTATTTGAGCAAGCCGGCCTGGTCTGATGGGTTTGGGGGTTAGGGTTTTAATATGGTTTTAATTATTGTATTATATTGGGCATAATTATTTAATTGCTTTTTAAATTTTGTACTTTGTATTTTAATATTTATTGCCCTGTACACCGCCCTGAGTCCTTCGGGAGAAGGGCGGTATAAAAATCTAATAAATATAAATATAAATATAAATATAAATATAAATATAAATATAAATATAAATATAAATATAAATATAAATATAAATAATATAAATATAAATATAAATATAAATATAAATATAAATATAAATATAAATATAAATATAAATATAAAAGCATCCCTGCGGCTGGCATCCAAGCCTCCCCTCCCCTTTATTGCCTGGGGTCACCCCAGAAGGAGCCCCCCCCCCCCCCCGGACAGCCACACAGGAAGCCCTGTTTCACTTCCTCACGCCCCCCCCTCCGCCAAGGAATAGGAGACAGGAAGGGGGGGTACAGAAAGAATTTGGATTTTATCTTCACATTTAAAACAAACACCGGAAGTGGCTACCAGACCCTGCGAATGGGGGGAGCGATGGCTAGCCAAGATGGCTGCTGCCAGAAAAGGGAGTCTGGGGTCCTGGAACTCAGAGCCCGGGCCTGACTTTGCAACAGCGGTGGCTGCCTTGTCTTGTGCATTTGTGCTTGGTCTTTGAAAATTAGTGCGCAGCCCTCAGCATCCAGAGTCAAGGAAAAAGTGCAGAGAAGAGCAACTAAAATGATTAAGGGCCTGGAGAGAAAAACATACGAAGAACGGTGACAGGAACTGGATATGGCTAGTAGACAAAACTGCACCCAGTTTTGGTCACCACTGTATAAAAAAAGATGTTGAGACTCTGGAAAAAGTGCAGAGAAGAGCAACAAAGATGATCCAAGGCCTGCAGACTAAAACATACGAAGACCAATTGCAGGAACTGAGTTTGGCCAGTCTAGAGAAAAGAAGGACTGGGGGTGGGGGAGAGAGACATAGAAATATTCCAGTATTTGAGGGGCTGCCACAAAGAGGAGGGGGTCAATCTATTGCCCAAAGCACCTCAAGGCAGGACAAGAAACGAGGGATGGAAACTCATCAAGGAGAGAAGCAATCTGGAACTAAGGAGAAACTTCCTAACAGTGACAACAATTAACTTGTGGAACAGCTTGCCACCAGACGTTGTGGGTGCTCCATCACTGGAGGCTTTTAAAAAGAAACTGGACAGCTATTTGTTTGAAATGACATAAGGCAGGGGTAGGCAACCTTGGCCCCTTCATGGCTTGTGGACTTCAACTCCCAGAATTCCTGAGCCAGCATGGCTCAGCTTGGAAACCTCTCCCTTCCCCTCAGCATGGCTGGCTCAAGAATTCTAGGAGTCCATGAGTCATAAAAGAGCCGAGGTTGCCTACCCGTCCTAGAACATGAGGCAGCATGGGGGAACTATGGCCCCCTCATGACTCGTGGACTTCAACTCCCAGAATTCCTGAGCCAGCATGGGGGAACTATGGCCCCCTCATGACTCGTGGACTTCAACTCCCAGAATTCCTGAGCCAGCATGGGGGAACTATGGCCCCCTCATGACTCGTGGACTTCAACTCCCAGAATTCCTGAGCTAGCATGGCTCAGCTTGGAAACCTCTCCCTTTTCCCTCAGCATGGCTGGCTCGGGAATTCTGGGAGTTGAAGTCCACGAGTCATAAAAGAGCCAAGGTTGCCTACCCCTGGCATAGGATCTCCTGCTTGAGCAGGGTTGTTCTGATTGATTGATTGACTGACTGACTGAGTCAGTTTCTTGTCTGCCCTTAAAGAATCCGTGGATTTTTATTCTGTAAATTTCAGGTTACGTTCCTCTGTTTTCAAGACTGAGTCTCGTGGGAGACACCCCAAAGCACAGTTTTGGTTCTTCCTCCGTATTCGGCCTTCTCCTCTCATCCTTCCCTCCTCGTGATTCCTCAGCCTGACAGAGTTCCACGTGGATAATATACATTATTAATATATTACAGGTAAGCCCTCGACTAACAACAGTTAGCGACTGTTCAGAGTTGCAACGGCATGAAGAAAAGGGACTTGTGACCATCCCCACAGTCGTCTCATCAAAATGGCCTGCTTGCAAACTGAATCATATTAATGACGGTTGCCGTGTCCCTTGGGACCTTCTGACGCGCAAAGGCAATGGGGAAGCCGGCTTCTCTTTAACAACCAGTGGTACACTTAACAACGGTGGCAAGAAAAGTTGTAAAACCAACCAGCACCAAGGACCCTATAGTCCTCCTCCTCCTCCTCCTCCTCCTCCTCCTCCTCCTCCTCCTCCTCCTCCTCCTCCTCCTTCTGGAGCCACGCCGAACCCCAAATGTGGCTGGTTCCCACAGCCAAAAGAGGGATTCATTGGTGACTCACACCTTCCCGAATGCAACCAAAAGAGCCGGCAGAGCAACTGGATTCTGGGGTGGGGTGGGGTGGGGTGGGTGGCACTGGGGTCTCGGGGTGCCCCTCCCGGGACAAGGAAAGGGAGGATAAGGAGGAGGAGGAGGAGGGGGGCTGTGGGGTCCTTGGTGCTCTTGAGCTGGGTGGTTTTCTTGCAGACGTTTCATGACCCAACTAGGGAACATCATCAGGGCTAGAAGGGAGAGGATTTGGAGGGAGGAGGAGGAGGAGGAGGAGGAGGACTGTGGGATCCTTGGTGCTCTTTGAGCTTGGTTTTTTTTCCTTGCAGACATTTCATGAGCCAACTAGGTAGCGTCATCAGTGCTGGAAGGGAGGAGGAGCAGCAGGAGGAGGAGGAGGAGGACTGTGGGGTCCTTGATGTTCTCTGAGGTTGGCTGTTTTTCATGACCCAACTAGGCAGCATCATCAGTGCTAGACGGGAGAGGAGGAGGGGGAAGAGGACAGCTGGGGCCCTTGGCGCTCTCTGAGCTGGGTGGTTTCCTTGCAGACCTTTCATGACCCAGCTAGGGAACATCATCAGTGCTAGAAGGGCGTGGGAAATGCAGAAAGGAGGAGGAGGAGGAGCGGGAGGGGAGGAAGAGGAGAAGGAAGAGAAGAAAAAGGAGGAGGAGGAGGAGGAGGAGGAGGAGCGGGAGGGGAGGAAGAGGAGAAGGAAGAGAAGAAAAAGGAGGAGGAGGAGGAGGAGGAGGAGCGGGAGGGGAGGAAGAGGAGAAGGAAGAGAAGAAAAAGGAGGAGGAGGAGGAGCGGGAGGGGAGGAAGAGGAGAAGGAAGAGAAGAAAAAGGAGGAGGAGGAGGAGGAGGAGCGGGAGGGGAGGAAAAGGAGAAGGAAGAGAAGAAAAAGGAGGAGGAGGAGGAGCGGGAGGGGAGGAAGAGGAGAAGGAAGAGAAGAAAAAGGAGGAGGAGGAGGAGCGGGAGGGGAGGAAGAGGAGAAGGAAGAGAAGAAAAAGGAGGAGGAGGAGGAGCGGGAGGGGAGGAAGAGGAGAAGGAAGAGAAGAAAAAGGAGGAGGAGGAGGAGGAGCGGGAGGGGAGGAAGAGGAGAAGGAAGAGAAGAAAAAGGAGGAGGAGGAGGAGGAGGAGAGGAGGAGGAGGAGGAGGAGCGGGAGGGGAGGAAGAGGAGAAGGAAGAGAAGAAAAAGGAGGAGGAGGAGGAGCGGGAGGGGAGGAAGAGGAGAAGGAAGAGAAGAAAAAGGAGGAGGAGGAGGAGCGGGAGGGGAGGAAGAGGAGAAGGAAGAGAAGAAAAAGGAGGAGGAGGAGGAGCGGGAGGGGAGGAAGAGGAGAAGGAAGAGAAGAAAAAGGAGGAGGAGGAGGAGGAGGAGGAGGAGGAGGAGGAGCGGGAGGGGAGGAAGAGGAGAAGGAAGAGAAGAAAAAGGAGGAGGAGGAGGAGCGGGAGGGGAGGAAGAGGAGAAGGAAGAGAAGAAAAAGGAGGAGGAGGAGGAGGAGCGGGAGGGGAGGAAGAGGAGAAGGAAGAGAAGAAAAAGGAGGAGGAGGAGGAGGAGGAGGAGGAGGAGGAGGAGGAGGAGGAGCGGGAGGGGAGGAAGAGGAGAAGGAAGAGAAGAAAAAGGAGGAGGAGGAGGAGGAGCGGGAGGGGAGGAAGAGGAGAAGGAAGAGAAGAAAAAGGAGGAGGAGGAGGAGCGGGAGGGGAGGAAGAGGAGAAGGAAGAGAAGAAAAAGGAGGAGGAGGAGGAGCGGGAGGGGAGGAAGAGGAGAAGGAAGAGAAGAAAAAGGAGGAGGAGGAGGAGGAGGAGGAGGAGGAGGAGGAGCGGGAGGGGAGGAAGAGGAGAAGGAAGAGAAGAAAAAGGAGGAGGAGGAGGAGCGGGAGGGGAGGAAGAGGAGAAGGAAGAGAGAGAAAAGGAGGAGGAGGAGGAGGAGCGGGAGGGGAGGAAGAGGAGAAGGAAGAGAAAAAAGAGGAGGCGGCGCTGCGCACTTCCAGCCCCCGAGCGGGGCGCGGCCAGTCCGGCTCCCGGGCTGGAAAGCGCCGGCGCGGATGCTCAGCTGAGCCGAGTTTGCGGGGCGGAGCGCTGGGGGGCCGGGCCGGGCTGGGCCGAGAGGCTGGAAGCGGAGCGGGGCCGAGCCCGGCCATGGGGCCGCTGAACTTCACCCGCGAGCCGGTGCCGGAGGCGGTCAGCGCAGACTTGCAGCTCCTCAACCGGCTGAGCGCGCAGGTGGCGGGGGGGGCTGGTTTGGCGCCGGGGGTCTCCGGGCGGGGAGGGGGCGAAGGGGGAGCCCAGCCGGTCCCTCGCCAGGGGGCCTCGGAAGGAGGGACCCCTCCTCCGCCTGGCTAAGCGGGAGGGACCCCGGTTTGGGGAGGGGTCCCGGGATGCGGGCGGGGGTCCCCGGGCCTGCCTACCCATCTCCCGGAGGGGGGGTCTGCCCTGACATGCAGCCCTCCCCCGCCCTCTGGTCCCTTGCTCTGGTCAAGTAAGGGCTGGGGGCGTCGCCCAGCAGGGTGGGCTGCTGCGTGGTGGAGGAGCTTCCTTCCCTTAGATGGCCCTTGGGGACCTGTCAGAAAAAAAGAATCCCCCCCAGCTGTGGTTTAAGCAGCAAGCCATAGTTAAGCCAGGATGCCAGCTTCCTGATTACTTCCGCTAAATGAAACCAGCCTGAGGTTATTGGGCCAGGCTGGCTGCAACCGGAAGGCACTGAGCCGACAGGCAGAGTGGGTTGAGATAGTTCCCTAAACCAAGATTTGTTGTCCTGTAGTCGATCCAACTCACGGTGGTTTCTTGAACAGGTCCTGGGGATCTAACACCTTGCCTTCTTTGGCAATGGGGGTCCAGATCTTTAATCTGGGCCTGATCCATCTTTGTGCCAGGCCTGGCTTTTAAGTGTGGATTCCTGGGTGGTTCTCTGAGCTTGCTCAATTCCTTGCAGATGTTTCATGACCCAACTAGGGAACATCATCAGCTCTAGAAAGGAGATGGAGGAGGGGGAGGAGGACTGTGGGGTCCTTGGGGCTCTCTGAGCTGGGTGGTTTCCTTGCAGATGTTTCATGACCCAACTAGGGAACATCATCAGGGCTAGAAAGGAGAGGAGGAGGACTGTGGGGTCCTTGGTGCTCTCTGAGTTGGGTTGTTTTCTTGCAGACGTTTCATGACCCAACCAGGCAGCATCATCAGTGCTAGAAGGGAGAGGAGGAGGGGGAGGAAGACTATGGGGTCCTGGGTGCTGTCTGAGCTGGGTGGTTTCCTTGCAGACGTTTCATGACCCAATTAGGGAACATCATCAATGTTAGAAGGGACAGGAGGAGGACGACGACTGTGGGGTCCTTGGTGCTCTCTGAACTTGTTTTCTTGCAGATATTTCGCAACCCAACTGAGGAACATGCAGAACAAGCCACACTTTCTTTTAGCCCTGATGATGTTACCCAGCTGGGTCATGAAACGTCTGCAAGAAAACAGCCACATAGAAAAGAGATCGCAAGATCTCCTTCCAGTCTGGTTTTTGAGTTTTTTGTTTTCTTTTTGATTAATTTATTATTTTATTACTTTTTACTTTTTTAATTTTTTGTCAGAGGATAGACATGGGTTTGTCCCAAGAATGTTTAAACTCAGTCACAGAGGACTTACGGACTAACTCCACTGGAAGTTGCTTCCAAGCTTTCAGCTGAGCGTACGACCTCAACTGAGCCCAAAATTTCTGTTGTTAAGTGAGACATTTGCGAAGTGAGTGTTGCCCCGTTGTACGACCTTTCTTGCCACAGTTGTTAAGTGAATCACTGCAGTTAAATTAGCAACACGGTTGTTAAGTGAATCTGGCTTCTCGGTTGACTTTGCTTGCCAGAAGGTCGCAAAAGGGGATCACGTGGGCCTGGGACGCTGCGACCGTCGTAAATACGAGTCCGTGGCCAAGCGTCTGAATTTGGATCACGTGGCCCTGGGGATGCTGCAAAGGCCGTAACTGAAAAAAAGGTCATAAGTCACATTTTTCAGTGCTGTTGCAACTTGGGTCGCTAAACAAACTGTGGTTAAGTTGAGGACTACCTGCGAGGTGGGATTAGGATCAAGCTCGGAGAGCGCCGAGGACCCCACAGTTCAGCCCAGGCCTTTCCTGAAGAGAAAGTGGAATTGGGGGAAGCACCAAGTCCCCCAGACTCCTTTGGGCTGCCTCCTAGTGAGTGGGTGGTCTCCAGACCAGGGTGCGGTTGGATGGCCAGCCCACCTGCTCCTCCCCCCAAAAGGGGAGAAGACAAGGGGGGGGGGGGGCAAGGCAAGGAAGAACTGGTAGAATTGAGGCACTAACCTCCATAATGTGACTCGTGGACTACAACTCCCAGAATTCCTTAGCCAGCATGGCTCAGCTTGAAAACCTCTCCCGTTCTCCTCAGCATGGCTGGCTCAGGAATTCTGGGAGTTGAAGTCCATGAGTCATAAAAGAGCCATAGTTCCCCCATGCTGGCTCAGGAATTCTGGGAGTTGAAGTCCACGAGTCATAAAAGAGCCAAGGTTGCCTACCCCTGCCCTACACCATTCCAGACAAATGTCCAGTCTCTTCTTAAAAACCTCCAGTGTTGGAGCATTCAGAGCTTCTGGAGGCAGGTTGTTCCACTGGTTAATTGTCCTCACTGTTAGGAAGTTTCTCCTTAGTTCTAGGTTGCTTCTCTCTCTTTGAATTCTCTCTCTTGACTTTGTGGTTTTGCAAATTGACTGAGTCATTCTCTCCTGCCAGGGCAGCTGCTGTTGTGGCTGATCGCAGGTGCCCGGCAGCCATTTTGTAAATGCTCAAGCCCCCTCCAGCCCCAGGCGGCCATTTTCCATAATCCCCCCATGATGGGCAACCCACAAGGCTGCTATGGTCCTTTGAGGGCTCAAGTCAGGCGCACTTCTGCCAGGGGACTGAAGGGGTAGAGCAAGGGTCTTCAAACTCGGCCCTTTTATGACTCATGGACTTTAACTCCCAGAATTCCTCAGCCAGGCACGCTGGCTGAGGAATTCTGGGAGTTGAAGTCCACGAGTCATAAAAGGGCCGAGTTTGAAGACCCCTGCGGTAGAAGGTAATATTTATTTGTTTGTTTATATCACACACACACACACACACACACACACACACACACACACATATATATATATATATATATATATATATATATATATATATATATATATATATATAAATTATTCAAGACAGCAAATATATCCGACACACTTTCCTCTTCCTATTTCCCCCACAACAACAACCCTGTAAGGTAGGTTGGGCTGAGAGAAGGGGACTGCCCCAAAGTCAGCCAGCCGGCTTTCCTGCCTAAGGCGGAACTAGAACTCACCATCACCTGGTGATTGGCCCAAAGTCACCCAGCTGGCTTTCGTGCCTAAGGCAGAATTAGAACTCACCATCTCCTGTTGATTGGCCCAAAGTCACCGAGAAGGCTAGCGTGGGACTTGGAATTTATGGCCTCCCATTTCTAGTCTGGGGAATTCTGGGAGTTGAAGTTCACAGGTCGTGCAGTTGCCAGGTTTGGAGAGCCTTGCACTCACAACCCAGATGGCTCCCTCTCTTTTAGTGGTTTGTTTATTAAATTTATATGCTGCCTGTTTTGAGTGGGCAAGAAAGGGGCTTCCTGGCGGCTAATAGTCTTCCTTCTGTTCCCCCAGCAATTTTCTACACTCGTGGAGGTGCTGTTCCAATTCTTGCGAGAACCAAAAGAGGTAAGTTTGAAGACCCCTGATCTATCGGCACGTGTGCAAGGGAAGTGTGAACTTTGGAGCAAAACTGGCTTTGCTTTTGTGCCCGGCAGGTGGAGAGATTCCTGGCTCACCTCTCCGACTTTGCTGCGGGGAATAAAATCAGCCTCGGCCCTTTGAAGAGTATTGTCAAAAGCCTCCTGCTGGTGCCCAGTGGTGAGTGTGGGGCAGACCCCCCCAGGTCTGGGAGTGGGGGGGGAACAACTCTGACAGCCAGTTTGGTCTAGGGGTGAAGGCACCAGGCTAGAAACCAGGAGACGGAGAGTTCTAGTCCCACCTCGTGTACAAAAGCCCGCTGGGTGACTTTGGGCCAATCCCCAGGAGACGGTGAATTCTAGTCCCGCCTTAGGCATGAAAGCCGATGACATAGAGCCAATCACTAGGTGACAGTGAGTCGCAGTCCCGCCTCAGGCACGAAAGCTGGCTGGGTGACTTTGGGCCAATCACCTGGAGACAATGAGTTCTAGTTATGCCTTAGAAATGAAAAAGTGAGTGACTTTGAGCCAATCACTAGGAGACGGTAAGTTCTGGTCCTGCGTCAGGCAGGAAAGTAGGCTGCGTGAATTTGGGCCAATCACCAGGAGACGGTGAGTTCTAGTCCTGCCTTAGGGACGAAAGGGTGGGTGACTTTGGGCCAATCACCTGGAGATGGTGAGTTCTAGTCCTGCCTCAGGCAGGAAATTAGGCTGCGTGAGTTTGGGCCAATCACCAGGAGATGGTGAGCTCTAGGCCCACCTTAAGAATGAAAGTTGGCTGGGTGACTTTGGGCCAGTCCATCTCAAGTCCAACCCACCTCGTAGGGTTGTTGTTGTGGGGAAAATAGGGGGAAGGGGTATTAAATACATTCAGCAGCTCGAGTTACCTAAGAAGTAATAAAGGCAGGATAAAAATCTAATAAATACAATAAATAAATAAAATAGGAGGATAAGGAAAAATCTCTCCTCCATATGGAGGAAAATACAATTGGGGTTCAGTCTGGTGCCTCCACCTTGCTCAGAAGCTTCTGCAAGATCAGAAGTTTCCATCCAAATGACAGGCTTTGTCTAGTTGTGACCCAAATCCTGTCCTTAGGTATGTGCAAACACAATGCATGTTTGAAAAAGTGGGGTTTACAGTGCAATTCTGCTTTTGTCAGTTGTGATGGGCGCGTGCACACACACACACACACACACACACAAACACACACACAAACACACATAAAACTTAAAAATCTCTGATCTTGGAAGAATTTCCCAGAAGACCAACAGCATCCCCTTAATAATTTTCTTCGAAAGTTTTTCTTTCTCTTCTTTCATTTATCAATCTATCATCTGTCTGTATCTATCATACCTATCTCATTTAACTATATCTATTATCTATCACATCTATCATCTATCTTATCTTTCTATAATTATCTGTCTATCATCTATCAATCTATCTATCCATCCATATCTATCTATCTGCCTGTCTATCGTACCTATTTATATCTGTCTATTTATCATAGGGACGCAGTGGCTCAGTGGGTTAGGACGCTGAGCTTGTCGATCAGAAGGTCGGCAGTTTGGCGGGTCGAATCCCGAGTGCCGCGTAGCAGAGTGAGGGCCTGTTACGCGTCCCAGCTTCTGCCAACCTAGCAGTTCGAAAGCACGTAAAAATGCAAGTAGAAAAATAGGGACCACTCCGGTGGGAAGGTAACAGCGTTCCGTGAGCCTTTGGCATCTAAGTCATGCCGGCCACATGACCACGGAGACGTCCTCGGACAAGCGCTGGCTCTTCGGCTTTGAAACGGAGATGAGCACCGGCCCCTAGAGTCGGAAACGACTAGCACGCATGTGCGGGGGAACCTTTACCTTTACCTTTACCTTTACTGGTGCCTTCTGAGCTGGCTTGTTTTCTTGCAGATGTTTCATTTCCCTAAGTAGGTAACCTCATCACTGCTAGTAAGTCAGGAGCACTGACTCCTTTCCAGCATTGATAATGTTACCTAGTTGGGTCAGGAAACATCTGCAAGAAAACCACCAAGCTCAGCTAGCACCAAGGGTCCCACAGTCCTCCCCTCCTCCGTCTCCTCCTCCGTCCCCTCCTTCCCGTCCCCCTCCTCCGCCTCTCCTCTCCACACACCCCACCCTTCTAGCACTGATAATGTTACCTAGTTGAGTCATGAAAGGTCTGCAAGATAATTGTTCTTTGTTTACATCCAAGTGGCTTTTGCTGTCAGTGTTGGTGGGAATGTTGTTTTCCTCTTGGTGATTTCTTGATTAGCTTATGGTTTACTGTTAGGGGGAGGTCCTTCTCTGTGGGTGCGCCGGATTTGTGGAACCGTTTACCGGTTGAGCTCCGGACGGCGCCCGACCTTCGCTCCTTCCGACGGGATCTTAAGACCTACTTGTTTGAACAAGCCAGCCTGGCCTGATGGGTTTTGGGTTTTATTACTGCTTTTAACGTATTTTAACTTATTGTTTAAGGTAATGTTTAATTTTTTCTTAATTTTTGTATTCTTGTATTAGTATTTATTGCCCTGTTCACCGCCCTGAGTCCTTCGGGAGAAGGGCGGTATACAAATAAAATTATTATTATTATTATTATTACTGTTAGCTTGTTTGTCTGAGTTGGTACCGTAGTTCCTTGATCGGGGTATTGCTTATTACTGTAAATTAAAATAAAATAAAAATAAAAAGAATAAAATAAAAAAATGAAATCAAAAAATAAAAATATTATAAATAAAGTAAAATAAAATAAAAATAAGCCAAGTTTGGAGTGGATCACTGGAAGTTTTTAAGAAGGGACTGGACAGCCATTTGTCTGAAATGATGTAGGGCTTCATGCCTGAGCAGGGGGTTGGACTAGATGACCTCCAAGGTCCCTTCCATCATCATCATCATTATCGTTATTTAGTGAAATAAAAGAAGTAAAAAAAGATAAATATAAAATAAACTTCAGAGTTCTTTGAAAGATGGGCAGCTGTATAAATGTTTAAAATAAAATCAAATAAAAAATAGAACTCAAATAATAAAATCAAATAAAAATAGAACTCAAAATAAAAAACAGAACTTAGTAAAACCAAATAAAAAATAGAGATCGGATAAAAAATAGAACTCAAATAAGATAATAAAACAAAACATAGAAATCGAGTAATAAAATCAGACAAAAAAATAGAACTCAAATAATAAAATCAAATAAAAATAGAACTCAAAATAAAAAACAGAACTTAGTAAAACCAAATAAAAAATAGAGATCAGATAAAAAATAGAACTCAGATAAGATAATAAAACAAAACATAGAAATCGAGCAATAAAATAAGACAAAAAAGCAGAACTCAAATAATAAAATCAAATAAAAGATAGAAATCAAATAAAAATAGAAATCAAATAAGATAAGAATATTTTAAAAATAGGAATCAAATGCTATAACAAAATAAAAAAAATAGAAACCAAGTCATAAAATAAAGCAAAGCCCCCCCCCCCCCGAGAAATAAAATAAAATATAATAAACTTCAAATTTAGGGTGAATTTTGCAAGCACCCCAAAAGGCCCCACTTAGCTTTGCTTGTTCTTCTCCCATAAATTGGCTCTGGGGTCCTTGAGGCCAGTGCGTGCCTTATCTTCTCTCTGTCTGTTTGTCAACCGGGCTCTCTTACTGGATCTTTTTTTTTTTTTTAACACAATGTTTACTACAGGTGCCTTAAAGAGGAGCTTGTCTGCTGAAGAAGTCCGAGCAGATCTTATCACCCTGGGTAGGTCTCTCCCTGGAGTCTCTGGAGGGCTACTCCTCCTCCTGTAGCTCCCCTTGACCCTCTCAAATTGCTCTTGCAGGGCTGAGCGAGGAAAAGGCCAGGTATTTTGAAGAACAGGTAAGGACTTTCCTGCATGGCCCAGGTATCCGGCTTTGGCATTTTGAAACACACACACACACACACCAAAATTACAGAGCGGGCATCCAAATCTTTTTTCCAAGCCTGCAAACTTAATTTCTCCTATTTTCTCACTGTAAGGGGTGTGTGTAAATGTTGGTGTCCTTTCTCAATGCAAAGTCCTGAAATGACAGTTTTTCTCAACATTGAAAAACTTAAAGCATGCAGGCTGGGGAATTCTGGGAGTTGAAGTCCACCCATCTGAAAGCATGCTAACTAGGGGAATTCTGGGAGTGGAAGTCCACCCCTTTAGAAGCATGCCGTTTGGAGAATTCTGCGAGTTGAACTCTGCCCATCTTAATAGCATGCCGGCTGGGGCATTCTGGGAATTGAGGTCCACCCATCTCAAAGTTGCTGAGGTGGAGAAATATTATTCTCAGGTTAAAAATCACACCACTCAATGGGAACATTGGGCGAACGATCCCATGGTGGTTATTTTGCACGTTAATTTTGGGTTTGGTTCAATCAGACTAGTTGACTTAACTCTTCAAACTCTAACTGAGTAGACCATCTTTACCGTGTGAACACAGCCGGCCGGTTTCAAGGGAAATTGCAATGATGCCATAATGCAGGGGCAGGGGGGGAACCTGTGGGTCGTGAGCAGTTTGTAACTGGGCCATGGAAACGGCTGGTGAGCACGCGCGCCTGCACCTTCACCTCTGCAAACAGTGGGCAAGTGCGTGCATGAGCCCTCCGTTTGTGCAAGCGGCAGGCGCGTGCGCACACACTCCACGCAAAGGGAGTTCTGTGCACACTTGCCGGCCACGTGTGCAAACCATCTCCACCTTCCCCCACCACCACCACCACCACCGCAGATCCCCAAAGTCGGAAACCCGCAGGAGGGTTCGTCCCTTCATTCGTTGAAACAAAAAATCCAAAATTACATCCTGGCAACTACAGGTAGTCCTCAATGCACAACCACCACGGAACCCGAAATTTCCATCACTAAGCGAGACAGTTGCTAAGTGAATTTTGGCCCGTTTTACGGCCTTCCTCGCCACCCTGGTGGAGTGAATCGCGGCAGTCATTCAATTAGTCACACGGTCGTTAAACGAATCCGGCTTACCCCATTGACTTTGCTTGTCACAAGGTCGCAAAAAGGGGATCACCTGACCCCACCCCCACCCCTGGGAGGCTCTGACTGTCGTAAATACGAGTCAGTTGGCAAGCGTCTGAATTTTGATCACGGGGGGGGGGGTTAACTGCAATGGTCATAAGTGTGAAAAAAGGTCATCGGTCCCTTTTTTTTAGCGCTGTCATAATTTAAATGGTCCCTGAATGAATTGTCGTAAGTCGAGGACCCGCAGTAGCTCCCTTGCACGAATTGAGAGAGAGACAGAGAGAGACTGCATTAAAACCGTCGCTGTTAAAATCCTGTCTTTTTATTATCCTGGTTTCAGTGGAAGGAAAATTCCACCGCCCTCGCGCGCCTGGCTGTGGGGCAGACGCTGATGGTTAACCAGCTAATAGACATGGAGTGGAAATTTGGGGGTGAGTTCTTTAATGGGGGGGCACAGGTGTGGGCAGATTGAGGGGCGCCTTTGCCAAGCTCTGCGTATCAATCTTTTTGCCGCTGGTTTCTCTCTCCCAACAGTGACGGCCGGAAGCAGTGAGCTGAGAAAGGCAGGAAGCATTTTCCTCCAGGTAAGGTGGATTTCGGGAAGGGACAGGTAGGACCGGGGTGGGGGTAGGGGGTCAGAAACTGGCACAAGCCTTGGGGGGGAGGGGGGACGGAGGAAACTGCACACAGGTAGTCCTTGAGCTAGAACAACTTGTTTAGTCCCTGAAGTTACGACGGTGCTGAAAAAAAAGGTAAGTTAGGACCGTTTTTCACACTTAACGACCTTGGCAGCCTCGCCGTGGCCCCACGATCGAAATCCGGACACATGGCATGTCGTTATGACAGTTGTGATGTCACGTGACCCAACTGTTTGTGAGCTTCTGACGAGCGGAGTCCAGATTCGTTTAACAACGGCGTGACTAACTTAACAGCTGCAGAGGTTCACTTAAGAACAGTGGCAAGAAAGATCGTAAAATGGGGCAAAAGTGACTTAACCAAAGTCTCGCTTAGGAACATAAATCTTGGGGTGCAATTCAGGACTATCTGTAAGGAATTTTCATTCCATATTTCCCCCCAAAATGGACAATTATTCCCACTTTCCTTCCCTGTGTTTCGGGAAATCTGAGAATCCTGAATTTCATCTCTGCTTTTTTCCGGCGGCAACTGGACATTCTTGTTTTCTCTTTGAAGAGGTTTCGCTTCTCATCCCAGAAGCTTCCTCAGGTTCTGACTGGATGGTGGGGGGGAATGGGAGGATTTATACTCCTTGCAGACAGCTAGTCGTTTGCCTTCTTTTAGAGAAGGCTCCACAATCATTTGCACAAGTCAGGTGACCCTGAGGACACAGGTAAACCTCCAGGTGGCCTCAATAACTCCAAAACATGGGTGTCAAACTGGCGGCTCGTGGGCTGGATAGGTCGCACGCAGGCCACGCTCATCCTGGCACCGCAAAGGTAAAAAACACATGATACATCATGATACGTCCCGTGATGCGATCGAGTTTGACAGCCGTGCTCGAAAAGAAGGCAAATGACCAGCGCTCTGCAAGCAGTATAAATCCTTCCATTCCCCGCCAGAACCTGAAGAAGCTTCTGGGATGAGAAGCGAAAGGTCTTCATAGGAAACAACAAGGAAATCCAGATGCCTCCCGAAAAAGCCCCTTTGGGACAACCAGGACCTGGATGACTGGGAATCTGGATTTCATCTGTTGTATCTTCCAAGCGTTTCATGGTGGGAGATTCCACGGGTTGATTATTGGTTTCTAAAACCCTCCTCCTTTGTTGTAACTGACCCAACTTTTTACGACTGATCTTCGTGTAGCTGAAACTGGTGGTGAAGAAAGGCAGCCAGACGGAGTCGGTATACCTGGGTGAGTAAGCCAGCAAGGTCTGTGGGGAAAACCTGCAAGTGAAGGGAGGGAGGGACTGGAGGAGAGGCTTACCACTATTCGTTTGATGACCATTCGTTGTTACGACTGGTTTACACTCTTAAGAACGTTGCAGCTGATCCAGAATTCAAAGGCTTGGCAACTGGCCTGGACGTGTGACGGTTGCAGTGGTCACCCTTTGTGAACTTCTCAGCTGGCTTCCCACGTGCAAAGTCAGTGAGGGCAGCTAAGACGCGTTTAATGACTGTGCAATTCACAACAGTTGCGATTCATTTAACGGCTGTGGCGAAGAATGGCGTGAAGTGGGGCGCAGCTTTCTGAACAGCTGCCTTGCTTAGCGGCGGAACTGTTGGGCAGCGTTGGGGCTGAAAGCCATGTTTTAATTCCTAATTTTGAACGTTTTTAATGCTATCCATGTTCTTGCTGATTTATAGTGTGTTTATTTTATTTTGGTTGTTTGTTTGTATCCCGCACGTATTACTATTTTTCAATAAATAACTCAAGGTGGCAAACATACCCTAGGCTTGAAAACCAGCTGGGTGAGCTTAGGCCCACTCGCCAGGTGACAGTGAGTTCTAGTCCTGCCTTAGGCAAAAAAGCCAGCTGGGTGGTCTTAGGTCCACTCGCCAGGTGAAAGTGAGTTCTAGTTTTGCCTTAGGCATAAAAGGCAGCTGGGTGATCTTAGGCCCACTCGCCAGGTAACAGTGAGTTCTAGTCCTGCCTTAGGCAAAAAAGCCAGCTGGGTGGTCTTAGGCCCACTCGCCAGGTGAAAGTGAGTTCTAGTTTTGCCTTAGGCATAAAAGGCAGCTGGGTGATCTTAGGCCCACTCGCCAGGTGACAGTGAGTTCTAGTTTTGCCTTAGGCATAAAAGGCAGCTGGGTGAGCTTAGGCCCACTCGCCAGGTGACAGTGAGTTCTATTCCTGCCTTAGGCAAAAAAGCCAGCTGGGTGGTCTTAGGCCCACTCGCCAGGTGAAAGTGAGTTCTAGTTTTGCCTTAGGCATAAAAGGCAGCTGGGTGATCTTAGGCCCACTCGCCAGGTGACAGTGAGTTCTATTCCTGCCTTAGGCATAAAAGCCAGCTGGGTGGTCTTAGGCCCACTCGCCAGGTGAAAGTGAGTTCTAGTTTTGCCTTAGGCATAAAAGGCAGCTGGGTGATCTTAGGCCCACTCGCCAGGTAACAGTGAGTTCTAGTTTTGCCTTAGGCATAAAAGCCAGCTGGGTGATCTTAGGCCCACTCGCCAGGTGACAGTGAGTTCTAGTCCTGCCTTAGGCATAAAAGTGGCTGGGCGATTTTGGTCCAATCCCCAGGAGACGGTGAGTTCACGCCTGGCCTGAAGGCGAGCTGATTGTCTTGAAGCCAGTCTGTCTGTCTCTCTGTCTCAGTCCAGTCCACCTGACAGGGTTGTTGTGACGGGGAAAAGAGTTAAGAGCATCGTATTTGCTGCCTTGACTCAAAGTAAAAAAAAGAAAAGAAAATGAAATTTAAAAAAATCTAATTTAAAAAACCCGTGAATTTCACTAGGTAATCTTGAATGTTTCTGCCCTCCTCCTTCCAGAATTAACCCTGCCCCAGTTTTACAGCTTCCTGCATGAGATGCAAAGGGTCAAGGCCGGCCTGGAGAGCCTCAGCTGATTCTCCTGCCCACCCGGCTCTGCGGGACATCTGGAGAGCAAGAGAGGACAGCGAGACCGCTCGGGCCCCACCATTTCTCCCTTCTGCTGAGGGGAAAGGGGAAAAAAAGGGAATTCCGTCCTGGATTTGGTGGGCAAAACACACTTTCAGGGAGAAGATGGTTTGTAAAGCCTGGTGGAGACCAGCTTTCGTATCAGAAGGCATGACGGGAATTGGTTCTGAAAGCCAAGCTGGGATGGAAAATAAAGTTTCTCCTTTCAAACGTGGAAGGTAACATCATTGGTGCTGGACGTGGGGGGGTGTCGTTTTTGGAGAGGAGGAGGAGGAGGACTGTGGGGTCCTTGGTGTTCTCTGAATGGGCAGTTTCCTGGCAGACCTTTCATGACCCAACTAGGGAACATCATCAGTGCTAGAAAGGAGGAGAGGTTGTGGAGAAGAGGAGAACTGTGCGGTCCTTTTTGCTCTCAGAGCTTGGTGGTTTTCTTAGAGATGTTTCAAGACCCAAGATGAGAGAGATTAGATAGATAGATAGATAGATAGATAGATAGATAGATAGATAGATAGATAGATAGATAGATAGATTATGATTGATCATAGAATATGTGATAGATAGATAGATAGATAGATAGATAGATAGATAGATAGATAGATAGATAGATAGATAGATAGATAGATATGGATGGATGGATGGATGGATGGATGGATGGATGGATGGATGGATGGATAGGTAGATGATAGGTAGATATTGATGGATAGATACGGATAGATAGATATGGATAGATAGATACGGATGGATAGATATGGGTGGTTGGATAGGTAGATGATAGGTAGATAGATATGGATAGATAGATGGATAGATAGATAATAGATATTGATGGATGGATAGATAGACAATAGGTAGATATGGATAGATAGATATGAGTGGATGGATAGGTAGATGATAGATATGGATGGATGGATAGATAGAGAATGATTGATCATAGAATATGTGATTATAGATAGAGAATGATTGATCATAGAATATGTGATTAGATATAGATAGATAGATAAATATGGATGGATGGATGGATGGATAGGTGGATGATAAGTAGATATGGATGGATAGACATAAATAGAAATTGATAGATATAGACAATAGATTGAGAAAATGGAGAGAATAGAGAGCAAGAGATGATAGATAATAGGGAGAGAGAAAGAAAAAATAGATAATAGATTGAGAGAGAGCATAGATAATATAGATGATAGATATAGATAATAGAGAGAATAGAGAATAGATGATAAATAAGAGAGGAGAGACATAACAGTGAGAATAGAGAAAGAGAAATGATAAGAGAGAGAGAAATAGAGAAATATTGAAACGCTGTGCACTCTGCCATTCTGCCCTGCCTTTTTAGAACAACAACGGGGAAGGGCTGTAAAACCCAACTGAAC